>JAPDOI010000030.1:1200000-1572500 GCA_029168955.1 Aplectana chamaeleonis | reverse complement strand
CCACTCGTCTCCCACTTTTTTATATAATGTTGAAGCGATTGTCAAGCAACATGAAAAACAGTTACGGCCCAAACTCCACAAGCAGAAAAACTTCAACGATTCTGGCGCAAAATTTGAATCCAATTTACAGTTTTTTTCAAACTGAACTTTCTCAAGAAATCAAGGTTTTTCATTGGCCCTTCCGACATTTTCGTTGTTCAGAAAGGCCAAGCTACACAAAAACATGAGAAAAACAGTATACGGTTTTCTGCGCGTACGATGCCTTGAAGGCAGTGTCCGTCATGAAACAAGTTTACCGGCTTTCTTCAGCAAGACGTTTTACGGTTAGCTCGGGTTGAGCATATTGGGAGCTGTGCAATGAAGTATCTTTGAAAAACCTTATTTTGAGCAAAAATTGTCAAACTTATCGATGGTTTTCAGATGGTGGACAGGTCCCCTATCATTTGTAACATACCTGGTGTACTCGTAGAATTTGTTCCCGTGACTGGACGGGGCTGTGGGGGTAGATAGTCACTCGCGCTAAAATCCAGCTACCACGAACGACGCACGACACACCGCGATGATCGCGTCACTTCCATTCTCGACTGAATTTGGCGAGAGGCCTTTAGGGTCAGGCTCATCAGCTGGCTCGAAAGTTCTATCATCGGCCGTTGACGTGGTCTTTACGAATTTTTTTCAATTGAGTCGTCCTTCTCAACTTTGAGCTGGTTACGTTTACTGAACAGTTCTAGAAAAGCTCATTACAAAAGTTCAAGAATGAGGCTCCAAAAGAATTCAAACGAATGCAAAAGCTTTTCGGCTAGTTTCAGCACCTTTTTCAAACTTCAAAGGAGGCCTGATCCTTGAACTTTTGAAAGAATTTTTCTAGATCTACCATGAGATATGGGACAGCACAATTCTGACTGATACCACTGAATAGTGTTCATCACTTGATTCCACTTGATTCTGATTCTTTTCTGGCTTGGCACGTCAAAGAACTTTGGCAAACCGCAACAGAAAACTAGGACTTCTATAGGCGTGGTTGTGCACCAGCTTATAAATTCAAAACCTCAGGTCTCGAAGGCTTTAGCTCAAAAGCCTTTCACTTTCGGTGCAGCTTTGAGAATTTCCAACGATTTCGCGGCCGTGCATTTGCTTAGTTCCTTTCGACTTTTTTTTTCATCGCACACTGACTTTCAGCATATAATGCACAACGGAACGGCTACATAGAGATGACGTATGCAAAGTTGCAAACTACAACCCGAGGCTCTATGCTAGCCTTCGTTTACAGACCGATACACGATTCCATGCCGACTGATATCATCCTGCTGGACACAAATTCGGGAGGGCGAGGTAAGTATGAGTCACAAAGGGCGGAGCAAAAATGATCAGCATCAAACTGGTCGTATATAATGCAGGCAACTGGGAACAGGCTATTCAAGCCTTGTACTGACCTATTAGCTAGCTGAGCACATTCATTATTGCTACTTCTCTGGTGCGTTCCGCTCTTGCTCCGATCTTGCTCTTGACGGCCCTCCAACTTACTCGGAAGAAGTCTCTTTTCTTTCAGAATGCGTACAGCTCTGGTTATTCTGGCTATCATTGGCGTCGTGCTATGTGGTCCTGGTGGCTGGTTTGGCCAAGGTGGAAGAGGTCTCCACGGCGGTTGGGATGGCAGAAGTGGGCACCAATGGGGCCCTTCTCCACCACCGTACCTCAGAAATGTAACAGATGAAGCACGTAAGGAGTATTTTAAAATCGTCTCCAACATGAATGAGACAATCGCTCAGCAGAAGCAGGAAATCTTTACGTGGGCTCAGAAAAACGGAATCGAGGTGAGCAGTGATGACACTATATTTGTGAATACTTTCAGGGAAGCAGCCCTTTGTTTCCGTTTCTCACATAAACACGTTTTCACAAACAATACCCGGATCCGTATAAGGATATTATGATTGTGACAATGGGACGACAGAAGACGTTTGGAATTTCAGGCACAATTTCAAGAATTCAACATGAACATGACCAATCTGAAGAATGAACTGAAAAAGAACGTCACAGACTTGATCAGCCAGTTACCATCAGCACAGCAGCAGTTCTCAACAGTGATGGATAACGAAGACCAGACTCCTATTGAAATGGTGAAAGCGATGGGTGAACTCTTCAAACAGAAGCCACAGGTAGTGCACGACGCATGCCAGCGCTATACATAGTTGCTGATATACGCAATGTTCTCATTCAGGTCTTCCATGTCCTGCGAGTTACACTCGATCAATTCAAGCCGAGACACCCTCGTGGCCCGGGAGGTTTCGGTTTCCGTGGTATGATGAGGCCAGAAGGAGATGAAGGGTTTGGAGGATATGGACAGGGCGTTCGCCGGGGATTCGCTCAAGGTGGACGTGGAGGACAAGGAGGATTCGGTCAGGTTGGAAATGGAGGACGAGGAGGATTTGGTGGCTACCAAGGTAATTTTTTATCAATCCTCAAACCAAGCACATTTGAAGAAACTCCTCACAACTCAATTCTGTCATTTGGAAACGTCTCACGTGCTTTGGTCCCCGGTCGAACGCACTGCTCTTGCCTTAGTACTGCACAAATCTGAAGATATGCTATACATTATATAGAATAAGCCTGCTCTGACGGATTACTATTCAACTTACGACTTCAATGAAGCTGAAGGTTTTTTTGCAGGAGGAATGAACAGTGGTGGTTATGGCGGCTTTGGCTTGAGTGGTCAATATAGTCAAGGTTTTGGTGGATTTCAAGGTAAGTATAGCTGACCATTATGACAGTGTCACCATGAGGAATGCATTCAAAATTAGTTTTTGTTTTAGGGCGGATGAACAGCGGTGGCAGGCTCGGTGGCAGCCAACTCGGAGATGAATTCCGCTCGTAAATTCTGCCTTCGAAGAATTTGTACAGTATTCATCAATCATAATGACATTTGCCATCGCACTGTCTTCTTCTTGATAGTGCCTAATAAATAAGTTTCAAGTGCCCAGTTTTGCCCTTTTTCTATCAAGGCACTCTATACACTTGCGAGAGCGGTCGAGATAGCGACGTTAGTAGACTCGCACGGTTTCGAGCAGTACGCCTAAATCGTTGGAAGCGTTAAAACGAACCAAAATGACCGTACTTGAGAAATTCTGAACAGAAAACGGAGGGCCCTGCCCTCTATCTAACAGAACTCCGCCTCCATACTACATAAATCCATTAATTGGTAGCTGGGATAAGGTCGTTTTTGAAAATGGTTCTAAAAAAATCTAGTACAGTTCATGGAAGGCTACTAACAACGCTATCTCAACACTCTCTTCGCAATGCTCTTCTCATTTCATTTCACTAATTATAGCCCTCCGAGTTATCAAGGCTCTTCCAGGCTAATCCATTTTCCCAAACAACAAGCGCAAGTCCTCAGGATGTCTAGACCACAAAGGCTAAAGAGACAACGATGTGATTAAGAAAAGTATTGAAAGTATAACACCCATCAAAATTGGACGAGAAATGATCGCAACCATTCAAATCGCATCGGACGGATCGTTTATAAGGGTCTGCAGAGTTCAAGTTGGATTACATGAGAAAATATCCGCGCGTCGCGTGCACAGAAAATGTCCGCGAGGAGTGAGAAAATGTCCGCCGAAGGGGAGAAAATGTACGCGGCGGGTGAGAAAATGTACGCAACGGAAGAAACGTCCGTCCGCATTAACTATTCCATCAGATCCTTCTGATGTTAAAATCTCGATTACAAACAGATTCGAGTATCAGATTTTCAGGCTTCGTTACATGATTATACATCATACATTAAATGAATACACGCTGATTTTGCGGGCTTCAGCATCGAGTCGAGAGGCCTGGCAGATACTGTGACTTGCTTTTCAACCCTTTTTCTACAATGAAAAGGTAGGTTTCGAACTGTAAGGTAGCCATTCTCGAGCTAATTCACTTGTCACTGAAATTTTGGACGACGTAAATATTTTCAGTCGTCAATAGCAACGGGATGCTTCATTTGTTTTGCTTTCGTCAAAGCAATTTATGGAGAACAAATGAGTCTGGGGGCAATGAACATAAGGTATCGTCGATTCATAGCTGACAACTCTGAAACTACCTTTTGTGTTTGTTTTCATGCGGGTCTGTGGAGGCGAAACATTTGTCTTACTGAAGAGAAATCTATCGTCGTACGATGGCGCATTTACCTTGATTTGAATGCGGTGCTCCCTCCATTTGGATAAGGTGCTACCCGTGCCAGGGCTGTGCGTAACTGAATTTTGAAATTTCGTAAATCGTAATTTTTCAAAATCCTCGTAATTCGTAACGGATAATGAGTAAAAGGCCCACATAAAACCAGAACCTCAATCGATGTGGAGACCCCATAGCACTTCAGCGATGATGTGTTTCCTATATCAAAGGGTTGGATTACAAAAGAACACTGTTTTCAACAGTTCTTGAGGAAGTTTTCAGTACACATACGTGGGTGAGAAACGACTTTAATAAGCAATATGGAAACTCTTAACTTATTCGCGGACCAAACCTGCGCCACGTTTCGCCCGACGTTTGAATAAGAAAACAGAAAATCATCGCTGTTCCAAACACAACTCAATGGAAGCCAAGGAGCAACACTGTGAAGAGAGAACTATTGGCGGTTGAATAGTTTTTGGCACAATTCTTCAAGGGGAGGATACGTGGAAAAGGTGGCCATTCCAAAAGGGGTATACATCTGCAAGACCACTTTTTGTCGCAGTTATAAGCGTTCCTCCCTAGCGTTCCTCTCTACTCTGATCGCAGTTATAAGCGTTCCTCCCTAGCGTTCCTCTCTACTCTGATCGCAGTTATAAGCGTTCCTCCCTAGCGTTCCTCTCTACTCTGATCGCAGTTATAAGCGTTCCTCCCTAGCGTTCCTCTCTACTCTGATCGCAGTTATAAGCGTTCCTCCCTAGCGTTCCTCCCTACTCTGATCGCAGTTATAATTTTCCTCCCTATAAACGTCAGTTTGTTGGGGTCGAGATACAGGTCCCAGAGGTGAAGTTTGTTTAGGAATCTGAAATGCAAAAAGGTGGAGGTTCTCTCCAGATCGGTGAATTCGAACATTACCGACTTCCTGATCTTCTTTTCTTTCGCATTCAGAATTCGATCAAATTTTCAATTTTAAAAACATTTAATAGTCTTTTCGAAAAGGAAAGTGACTCTACAGCCATTGTTTTTTAATGTTCCGAAGCGACCTCTAGAATCACCACTTTTCTCTCGTAGCTTAATTTCCTGTGGGATAGACATCTATCAAAGGTTGATTCGAAAATTCCCGTAAAACCCTTGGTGGAATAGTGTTTTCAGGTAAGATAAATATTTCCAGATCCTTCAGCAGATTTCAATTTGCGAAATACCTTTTTTTCGCTTGTAACTTTTGAACCGCTAAAGTACTGAGAGTTGTTTTCGAAATCTCCACGAAATGCTGCAACGATGTGTAAATTGGGTTTTAACCTTTAATTGCTCCCTAAGCCAGCCAGGCCATTTTAGCCGTGCCCATTATTTGATGTCTTTATCGGGGTGGAATTCCTGCTTGCAGTTGCAGACAGCCCCCTTTGCTTTACTTGAAGGCAGTGTTCACGATGGAAAAAGTGTTTGAAATATTTCACTAGTAATGGGTAGTGGAGGGACACCCTGCAACGTTGACATCGAAAGAACGCATGAAAACGAGCCAGGAAGAGCCGCAAAAGAGCCCAAAGTTGCCACTTTGAGCGCAAGGCAAACCCCAAAAGCGCATTGCCCGCCCAACGACGTGAACAAATGATAGTTTGAAATCGTGAGATGAGCGATGGATTCTGATCAAAAGCCCTGTTCTTTCCTTCACTCTGAACTTCTCTCTTTACTCAAGTCAGCTCGCATACATCGGCGGCAAAAGACGGAAGTTACAAGCCTCGGACAACTCGTCCACCATGCTTTTCTAGCTCAATTTTTGAGGAACCATAACTCCGTTCCCAGAAGGTCGGGTACGATTTCAGAGACATCGTTGGAATCAGCATGGGACCATTCTCAAGATAGGCCAAAAAGCAGAAAAACGATTTCTATTGTGGACACTGCCTTTAAAGGCAGCATACAGGCTCAAAAATGATATAAATTTTATGGAATGAATCCAAGGTCTGAAGCTGTTAGTATTCAGAGATACCGAAAAAACCGAAAAAAGTCGACTGAAATGAAGATATAACGGTTCGTTCTATATTGGCCCAGAAGTGGGCGAGTTGTACCGCATTGGCTCAAATAGCGGAACTAGCGACAAATTTGTTGGGATAACGACACTAATGTATTTGTGCGGCCCTTTCTGGAACGCTTACGACGTTAGAAGCGTGAAAAATGAGCCAAAATGACCGTAATCGAGCATTGAACATTTGTATTGAGGGGCGGAGCCCGTATCGATGGGCGGAGAAAGGATGATTTTGTGACCCAATACGGCTCAAATACGGTCACTTTAACTCGTTTTCAACTCTTCCAACTTCGTGAGGGCTCTTCTAGGGCCCCTAAGATCCCACTAATGTAGTTAACTCGACAAAGTTTTTGAGCGTGTCTGCTGTCTTTAAACGTGCTGGGACGACGACGTCACTACAGCGGTTTTCTGCAACTGCGGACTGGAATTTCGCCCCGATGTAGACATTAGCCCCACCAAATGTCTGCGTCTCTCGTGGTCATCATGGAGGCAGGAGCTTTCCATGGAGATAATAACTGTAGAGCTCGTTTCCACCGACCTGGCTCGCATAAACATAGAGCAAGAAAAGATTGGAACCCAACAATATGTTTGAGCCGGTCAGCCTAAGCAGTTGAACGGCCTCGTTATCCACAATTATATTTCGCCATGACCGACAACGCCGCTGCTGAATACGCCCATCTGGGAATGTCGGGGTAAGGTTTCACCGAAAATTCAAATTGGAAAGTGTAATCAAATACCAGAAATGTGGAGAAAGTGCTGAATTTATCTATGCTCTAAACTGCAAATTTACATTGTTCCCTAAACCCCATTTTCAAGACTTGTTACGATTTCTTACGATTCGTCACGATTTTGGGCGGAATTTTCGTAAATCGTAAATCGTTAAAAAATTGCCCAAAACGCCCGTAATTCGTAAATCGTAATTCGTAATTCGTAATTGCGCACAGTCTTGACCCGTGCATCACATTTGAAAGTGATGCTACCCACGCCATCACATTCGGAAGAGGTGCTACTCGTGCATTCCATCTGAAAAAAAAAACCGCTACACTCACTCCACATCTGAAAGGGGTGAACTCGCGCCTTATATTTGAAAAAGGTGCTACTTGCGCTTCGCATTTGAATCAGGCGCTATCCGCGCGATCGATAAACCCTGCCGTGCAATGTATAATAATTCGTTCCGCGATAAGGCCATAACTGTTCTTGTGAAAAGGGGGTTTGCTTTATCAAAACTTCGCTCAAATGTTTGTCTCAAAACGTAGGATTGGCGGGAACCTACACTGCTCACGAAGCTGAAACTTGAACTCTTTTAGAGAAAAAAACAAAAGTATGAGTTTCTCAGAAGTCGATCAATTTTATGAATTATATGGAAGCAGTGTGGGTCTCCAGGCTCAATAGTAGCAGCCAGAAACTTGTGTGATTAACTCTGGTAGCACTACCTCATGTTAATTCCGCCTACACTTAATTTTGACATAGAAGCGCGGCTGTTTTGCGGAACCCCTCCAGCTCCTCCCAGAACAGAATTTTGCTGCTCAAACTCCATAATCATGAATTTTGTGAGCACTGCCTTAGAAGCGTCCTATTTCTAATCTCTCATTCAATTCTAACAGTTATATACTTCATTCCTGTGCCAATGGTGTACAAGCTTTCACAAGAGAGCGGACTTAGTGTAGCGTTATTCAAGATACCGAATTCTAACGAGTGTTATGAGTTCACTCTCAAGAGGAGAAACAGGGACGATATTGTGGTTTACATCTGCACAGGACTCCGACCTCTCAAGTCCTCGGCGCCAGAACAGTATGGACCACCAGCAACTGTAAAGATGAGCATTTCTCACAAGTGCTACCTGTATAAAAAAAACTCGAAGGACGTTGCTCGACCGCCGTCGTCATCCGTGATACTCTTGCCTCTATTGCTGCCATCTCGACCCGCGGTGGACTCCGAATAGGCCATTACTAAAAAATATCCCGAATAGGAATGAGTGCAGGTAGGCGGTTTCCTAAGGTTGTTTGGGGCATGGCTGTGGGGGGTGGAGATGAAGAAAAACAATCCGGATTAGTCTAAATGTCATGAATAGATCACAAACGACACTAAATAAAATTTTTGAATTCCAGACATAGAAGCAGGCCTGCCCAAACATCGTCCGAGGATATTATTTGAGATGCTGAACACAAACCTGAGGTCCGTTTTCGATTTCATGATATACGGTAGGTATTAGCGGCGAGATAAATGTTTCCGATTAGACTGATACTTTATCCGAGGGGTTTTCTGGGGGGCTGATCACAACTCCCTTGCTAAGAAAAGAATTTCGAAGATTTCTAACATGTTATGGCAACCAAACGACATTTAACCGATAGTAACCTTTCACCCCCAAGCTCTGTCGCTGTCTCTCCCTTCGCTCTGCATGCGCACGCGAGGGATCAAGTTAAATTTTGCTCTTCAATAGGGGTAGGTGCGTCATTCGCCGTATCAGTCGTATTTTAAGTGAAAAATGATCACTTCGTTAGCGACTCATTTTTCGGGCATTTCTGTCAACCTAAGAACTTTGAACGCGCGTTTATGAGAAGAGAAATCGTGGTAGTTCGCCAGGACGTGCAAAACATGCCGATGTCTGTACCGTCGGCTGCTCGAATGGGTTTCGTCAGAGCCGTTGGAAACCTAGAATTAGGTAGGATTCTCAATTCTTCGTATAAACGAAAACGCGGGCAACGAATTCGTCTCCTATTTGTGTGGAACGTCTGTCGGGCAAGACAAGCTTGGAATGGTCAACGAGCTAACAATTGGTTCTGGTCGAGGGACCGATAGCTTCCGGCGGCGATACCACTGGAGTAGAACAAGAAATGAGGTATGAAACCCTTTAGCTAGGGAGATGTCTCACCCTCCGTAGGCCAGTCCGAACTGACCAGGGACACTTTGTGCTCTACGAAAACAACGAAACTGCGCACATGGCCAGTAGAAGGCTGTGGGGCCAAATGCTCAACTACCTGGATGTCAAGAATGTTTTAGCAACAAATATTATTAATAAAATATTGTTCTCAAAAACCATAGCCCTTTATGCAATAGTGTCTATCAATCCCTGTTTTAGAGTGACAGTCGCTTCAAGAAATTGTCAACCCAAACTCAGAGAGAGGGAAACATTACAATCCTCGTCGAGATCCAAGACGGTCACTCAGGGCATGTGGATCGAATCCACACCGCGGGTGTGGCTAAGGAGCAGTTCGGCTGGTACATACGACGCGCGCGACGGTTAAACGCTGTGCGCGCTCATCGTCCTTGGGGCGCGTTAATCAAGGGCTCTCAAAAAAGTTGCGGATTCCAATGAAACGATGGTATGTACCAGAAGCATTGCGTCTAAAAAAGCACATTATAAACAGAAAAACATGAATGAAATGCAAAAAATGATAAAGGGGGACGGCTACAAAGGGACAACGATTACTTTTTTCGGAGGTCCTCGTTTAACGCGCCCCATGGACGATGAGCGCGCACAGCGTTTTTCCGTCGCGCGTCGCGTGTGCTAGCCGAACTGCTCCTTAGCCACACCCGCGGTGTGGATTCGATCCACATGCCGTCACTCAGTACCTCTTCTACTTGCAATTCCTCCACGACCCACAAACGAAGAATGTGTAAAATGTTCAGGTACCATAAAAAACTGATTATTATGTTTAATTTCCTCTCGCCTTGATGATGAATGTAAGCTCTATGGCCGCTATTTCGCAATCTATTACGAAACTGACACCTAGTCGTAGAAGTAAAGGCAGGGAAGCCCCATGTTGCACTCTGAGCCACCTGCAGCATAGATAAAGTCTTGTTAGGTTGATAGTTAAGAGATTCGTTTCGAGGAGATGTTTTTTAACGGCTCTCCTTGCTTCTTGTCTAAGTCCCTAAACTTAAGTTTTGATTTCGTGGACACTATTTTGGTGCATGATGACAGTTCGTATGGTTTCTTAAGTACGGTGTGTTTATTACTGTTTGTTATTGATTTGAGGTTTTTTTTGCAGAACACGTTGATTAGAGAGGAATAATATTTTTTGTATTGCATGATTGTTGATCTGCTGCTGGAATAAATAGATTAGTATTATGGAAAATCAGGAAATCATATGCGGAGCATGGTTAAAATTGGTAGTGAGGGTAAAGACGAGCATTTATATCTGTACACGTTAAAGTCATCAAGGAATTCAAAATAGGTCAAGTAGAGGCGTTTCCTGTGCAGATCATGAGGTTGATGACGTCACGAGCGTTTATTTGCGATGAGGTCACGCGTTCACTGCGGTGTCTGCGATGCTGTTCTCAATTCGGGATCACTCCGTGCGGTGTAGGGTTGTTGACGGCGCTACCCATGCAGGCATCACTCCTTCGACCTTAGAGTTTGCAACCAAGCTGTGTGAGCGACTCACTCCGTCCGGAATGCTTTCCGGCATGGTCGTCGAATCGTTTCAACGGGAGTCCTGAATGTACCCGAGAGGACATTTAGCAAAGATTGATCTGAAAGCGCTGCGCCCTCTCTTTTGCCGCACTGCCTCGTGCGCTCTATTCAAAATTGAGATGAAGATGAATTTGATTTGGAGCTGACTTGCTCATTAAGAGTCAAGAATTTACCTATGGCATCCTTATGCATTCAACAAAGTTTTTATGCTATTACACAGATGTCGCTCAGATGCAATTCAAATGAACAATTTAAGTTGCATTTTAAGCCAGATTACTACCGCCCCTGATCTGCCCGCCCTTCTCACTGCTGGCGTCACGAGACGACCACCCCCTACATTCCCTTAGGGAAGCATCTTGTAATATTAACATAAATATTTACGGAGCAATTTTCGAACTCCTGTGCGATCCCTTCACCATTTCTACCTATCCTCTCTGAAGCTAAAGATTGATCTGAACTTTTTCCTTTCAATTCTAAGCTTGTACAGTCGCTCTCAAAAGAAGTTGATAAATTGCAATTCACGAAAACTGTTTTTCGACGTATCTAGGCCTAATCATTGCGAAACTCGATGAAACTTTAATATGCTATAGTGCCTCATGAACCATAAGTAAAGCACACCTACTCTAGCGCCAGGGGCTCCTAGCCCACAGAAAACCGCTCCGAGCGCTCGGACAATTGGGCCCCATATCGTGATAGTCGCAGTACAAGCGTGCCACTGTCGTGGAGTATACGCGCCCCTCCCGCGCTGTCGACTTGACAATCCCACGGTATCGACGCAGTTTCGTCGCGGTGTGGGCGCTTTTTTGTTGTTCTATTGTCGCGGTGTCGGCGCGGCTTTGTCTTGCTATCATCACCTTGTTGACGTGTTACTATCGTGCAACTGTAGTGGTGTTGACACTGTCACTGGTGCACTGTCTTCGCGTTATAGACGTATTGTTGTAGCGATAATAACGTGTGTTAAGAGTAGTAGTCTAAAATGTATTGTTTTACCGTAGTTCTACTATTAGTCTAATGATTTGTAGTAGTTTGTTTTTCTGTTTTTTTAACCCTGTAATACATTAGTCCTCTTCTCTTTTCTCGTTTCCAGTGTGGGTCCTCGTTGAGTTGTGGTGGTGTTCGTTTCCGTCGATCGATGGGCGCGGAGGGGTGGATGGGGGGAGGGGCATCTTATGTATGCCTCGCGCTCTCGTCTGCCCCCGTGGTCTCTCATCGCAGGCGGGGCCTGCGATCGGAGGCCGCGTCCGCTGCCTTCTTAGGCCCCCGTCATAGTCGGTGGATCTGCTGAGTACCACCGGGTCGATACGCACCGAATTCGTGGGAAACGTGTGCAAAAATCGACCCATTGAGTCCGACTGCGACCGTCTGATGCCCACCGCAATCCCCCCCATCGATACTGATGGTTCTCATGCGTACAAGGGCGGGGCCGATGCACCGACTGAGTCCCACTGAGTCCTACCGAAATCATCCTCACGCCACCCGGTCGATATAGGTGTTTCTCATGTGATTTGGGTGCATTTTTTCCGCGGACTGCGACCTGCCGAGTCCCGCCGCATCTCGACTCTCGTCGTCTGCGCTCTGAGCCACCTACTGCTGCCGTTGGTATCGATTGCGTGTTTCGCAGAGGAACTGGTTGGCGCTGGGGGCAACCGGACTCAGCAGGTTTTTCCACCCCGGACTCAGACGGACTCAGCAGGTTTTTCGACGAAGTCTGACGGGGGCCTTAATTCGGCCCGTTCAGTTAAAGAGGCTCATTTTTGTTGTTATAGAGTGGTACGGAGAGGTGACTCTCCTCAATGAATAGTTGTACCACTGTTAAGTCTACAACAGTCCAGTCGATTTGGGGGCCGGACCGAAGCAGAAGAAGAGGACCAGTGATCCGCCTTTAAGCCGTTGTCAAGCGGTTGCGGCGTGTAGTCCTGCTTCTACTTGGAAGCAGTGTATCCTCATTCACGCGGTGCGGTCGCGTGTGCGTGCCCGTGTGGTGAGACGCATCAGTGTTATTCACGGAATACACTGTTGTGTTTCGTCGCTGCGTGGGTAGCGTGCGTGTGGATCGGCGCTGTCACAGAGTGGGGCTACGTTGTAGTGACGCTTGTCGCTGTTGCGTGTAGGAGCCCGACTACAAATCGATCGCTACTGTCTCGCGGCCGATAGCCTAATCGACAGTGAAGGTTAGTGATTGCAGAACAATGCCGTCAAGCAGCATCACACAGGAAGAAGGCGGTATGGAAATGCAACGGCTGGCGCTGAATGAGCCCACAACATCCCAGCAGCTGGCCGAGATGCGAACTATGATGAATGTACTCATGGATAAGGTCAACGTGCTCTCTAGCCATGGTGCCGATAAGGTGAGGAGACCTGAAACGGTCACACTTTCGGAAAACCTCGCTACCGCTCTGGAGGAGCAGCGTGAACAGTCTGCTGAAGTGGACAATTGTCTGCGGCAACTGTGCGAGCTGTTCAACGTTGATGCCACAGAGGTTGTGAGCAAATCGAGAGCCTTCGTGGAGTTTTGTAAGCAACATGGGCAGTCGGATCAAAGTAATTGGAGCACTATTCAGGGTCAACCAGCCGCCGTCGCAGTCACAGACGCTCCAACGGCCAACATTCAGCAGATCACGTTCGACGAAGCGAACAGGGATTTCGTCTACCCTGCGGAGGTTGACCCCATTGGAGCAGCGAGAGGTGAGTCAAGAAGCTCACCAAGGGTTACGCCTGAGCCGAATCGGTTCCCAGTTCATTCACCTTACTTTTTGCAGAGCACCGGGAAGCAGTGGCTGAGGCGTTGCCAAGAAACGTCCGCGAAGGAAGTCTCGAAGGAATCATAAGGGCTATGCGGAAGAGTCTTAGCGACCGTGCACAGCAGATGAAGGCCTACATGCAATTGAAGCATTTGAATAAAGATGTTGATGTAACGAGATTCTGCATTGAGCTCGAGCGACTAACTAGGATAGCATATCCGAATGCCTAGGATGAGGAACTGTCGAGGACGCGAGCTGGTGAATTCGTAACACAACTTACGGATTCGCCGGAGTATCTACAGCTGTACGCAACGCTGGAGGCCGTGCCAGAAGGCTGTCATTACGAGATGGTCAAAAGACTTGCCCAGCAATGCGAGCGAAGTCGGGATGTCGCTGCAGCAATGCGGCAAACTGCACAGACAAGCCGACCAAAATCCACCGATGTAGGGAGAGGCAGTAATTTGCAACCGACACGAGAAAGTCAACGACATACTAGTCCCGCCAAACCAAAGTTGGCGAATGGATCTGCCCCTGCGTCGTCAAGTGGAGAATCAAAGAAAGTGCTGAAATGCTATAATTGTGGCAAGCCAGAACATTACTCTCGCAACTGCCAAGCTCCTAAGAAACCCTCGCAGCGTGAGGCTAGTGGAATGGAAAGGACAACGAGGCAGAAACCAGCGATGAACTTTACAGCTTCGCTGAGCAAATGGATGTGTGGAACTGTGAGTTCACCCAGCCTGTGGGACGATTAAGTGGGGAAACAAATGTCATCAGAGGTACAGCTCCTTGGATTCTCACGACAGGCTCTGCTAGACACAGGTTCTCAAGTGAGTATCATTCCACTAGAGATGTTAGAAACAGCCCTCAAGTCAGGGTTCGATTTGGACAAGGACGTTGAAGAGATTTCACTTACAAGGGACCACTTCGAACATAAAATGGAGTTTCGAAAAAAGGTTTTTTGAGGGTTGTAGAGGAGTTAAAAGGAAACAATTTGAGATTTTAAAATTTCACTCAGTCCTCACGAGTAGATCAACAACGATCAAAAAAGGAAAGAGACCAGAACGTTGGATTGTGAGGAAGTAGCACAAATGTGAGCTATACAGTGGCCTTGAAATTCTCTGAAAAGGTTCTCCTTAAGGTTTGAAGATGAAATCTAGCTAGGTTCTCGAGTTATGACTTGTTCATTGATCCCCTGAACAATGCTCGTTGCATTCAAGCCACCGATCACTGCAATGTGATAGTCGGGGTGAGATAGCAGCACACCGTAGCTCAGTCGGTTAGGCGTTGGATTACGAAGTAATTGAAAGATGGTTCGAATACGGTGGGTGTCAATGTTAGAAACTATAGAAATTCCGAGGTTTCGACAATGGCTAGAATATCAAGAATACCCTCACCCTTCCCCCCCACATATGCCACTGAAAAACCGTCCTTAATCTGGAGAAACACTTTAGGGGACTTATTTTGATATATGACACTGGAAAAAAGTTCGGACGAAATGAAACTTCGTGGACTTGTTTTTTGATCAATGACCAAGCTTTTTTCTAACAGAAATAATTATTGTAAACAGAAGTGGGTTTGCCTAAACTACAAAATCCATTGAAGCAACCTAATACTTGAGCGCATGCTCGGAGACTCATGAAAAGTGTTTCGTTATCAATTCCAAAATTTTCAGTAGAACAGAACCATTTAAAAACGCATTTTACAAGAAAACTACTTTAAGTCAGCCTGGCGATTCTGGATTAAATGTAGTTTTCTGGAGCCATTTTGAACGTAGAATCCAAGTATGCTCTTCGCAGCTTTTCGAAAAAAAAAAGAAACCACTCTGGAGAAAGTTACCGGCGTTTTTCCAAGCCTAGAGGCAAGGCAAGGGTACCACCCATCAGGGAATTTTTAGATGGTTTGGAAAAAATTTTCGGATTCGGCTCAAAGCTTGTATGTTGGTGTAATCTAGGGTGCTGAACACGAATTTAGAGGTCGTTCGCCAAAATTCTGATGTTTACTGTAGACTACGGTAGTTGGGGGGACGGTAGAGGGCCTAAACCTTTCTTAATTCTATCAAAAAGGGGTCTTCCAATCGAAAGAGGTTTGGTTGGCGTCAGAAACGTTCCAACAAAAAGGGGACAATAGGTAAGTAGAATGAGGAGAGTCTACAAAAAGTGAACAATATTTTCTGAGACTGATTTTCCTGGCCGATACTTCTTAACAGCGAAAACAAACCGTTGCGGTGTTCTACACGAAAGCACTCTGTGGTTCCAAAAATGGTCTAGATTACGCGAAAACCGTTTAAATGTATGTGCATGTAAACCTAATATTTATCATCAGAATAGAAGATGATGCCAAAAACAGAGACGGACGGTTAGCTCCAGTTGCTACGAGAAGCGAAACCAAAGTGCAGCATCTAATGAGAGTATTTTCTTATAATCTCGTCAAAATTGAAGTCCATTCTTATCGTCAGTCACTGGATGAGGGATCACCGCAACGCTGCTTGGCGGGAAAAATTGCTCGATCAATAGCCACTCTCCCTTCGTTTTCCCGCGCGCAATTTTTCCCGCCAAGCAGCGTCGCGGCGATCCCTCATCCAGTGATGGACGATAGAAACCATTGAACTCTTCCTCGTGAAATACCTTAACGGTTTGTTTCTGCTGTTAAGAAGTATCGGTCAGGAAAATCAGTCTCAGAAAATATTGAAATGTTTATTATCCAAAAGAGGCTCGAAATCTGCAAAAGTTCGCGAAAGTTCGTCGAAAAAAAAAGTGTCTTCCAAAAAACTCGCAAAACTTCCTTCTTGAACTTCTGCTCTCTGGTAAGCTTTCGGTGCATAGCACCTTCTTCAGACCTGAAACACATAGATTATTGCAGCACTGGAATCGTTGCTACGGCAGACTGGCCTGGTTTGTCGCTGTTGTGACTGAGAGCCGCAACCACTAAAAAACGGCATCATACCGCTTTGGCGCTCTTAAATAGCCAAAGGCGCAGTGGTATTCCTATCATGACGGATACCTACAGTAACCCAAAGAGCGGTTGGTTCATCACGCAATGATTCGAAGAACGTCGCGCAATTCATCGCGGTTGTTTATTTCTGGTGATAACCGTTTTATTTCAATGGCCTCTAGAATTTTCCTTTCGACTGTGTTGTCCACTGAGCGGTGCAATACTGTAATAAGCCATCTTGTGTTGTTTACATGAAGGCTAATGTTGTTCGTAACTTGACCGTGACAAAGGATAGAGTGTGCACCTTCAGATCGGATGCTGTAGATTCCATGGTGGACCGTATTCTAAGCGATAATGGTTACAATCACGCACGCACACACACATGGAGGCCTTACAGTACGCCGGACGGTGTTGCAATTATAATGCCATACGTCAACGAGCAAGTGGCCCGTAGAGTGAACAGTCTCGTGAAGAACGCATCGCTGCCTGTACGGCTCATATTCCGACCACCACCGAATTTGAAAAGCATACTCACCTCTTCAAGGCCTTACGAAGATAGATGTGGAAGACGGGAGTGTGGTTACTGTGATAATAAAAAGATATGCCAACTAACAGGGACTGTTTACATGATACAGTGTCAAGGCTGTGGCCAGAAATATGTTGGAGAAACTATGAGGCCCCTGTACAACCGACTTGATGAACATCGCAGGGCATTACAAAACCCAGCCTCTTACCCTAACAACAGTTTTTCAAGGCATAGAACGCTAGAACACGCGCACGTAGCTCCCCCAAGATGGCTCATTACAGTATTGCACCGCTCAGTGGACAACACAGTCGAAAGGAAAATTCTAGAGGCCATTGAAATAAAACGGTTATCATCAGAAATAAACAACCGCGATGAATTGCGCGACGTTCTTCGAATCATTGCGTGATGAACCAACCGCTCTTTGGGTTACTGTAGGTATCCGTCATGATAGGAATACCACTGCGCCTTTGGCTATTTAAGAGCGCCAAAGCGGTATGATGCCGTTTTTTAGTGGTTGCGGCTCTCAGTCACAACAGCGACAAACCAGGCCAGTCTGCCGTAGCAACGATTCCAGTGCTGCAATAATCTATGTGTTTCAGGTCTGAAGAAGGTGCTATGCACCGAAAGCTTACCAGAGAGCAGAAGTTCAAGAAGGAAGTTTTGCGAGTTTTTGGAAGACACTTTTTTTCGACGAACTTTCGCGAACTTTTGCAGATTTCGAGCCTCTTTTGGATAATAAACATTTCAATCAGCAATGAGGCTCCGCGATAGCAGTATTCTGCCATATATACAACACCTGCAAGCCCAACATCGATTTAGCAGGTATATATTTGCTATCATAATAAAATACATAGCATGCCATCAGGCATGTGTTGCGTACAAAGAATCAGTGCGTTTTCTTTTACGTTGTAAACATCAGCGTATCACTCCCAAGTTCCTCGAATCTCTGTTTGGGTCGGTACCATACGGCAACAATCATGATGTGCGCAATAGCCTCAGCCTTTTGGAACGTTCCCTAGTCGACGCAAGCATCGCGGAGAGACGAAGAAGAAGAAACGAAGGGATACGTGAAATAATTGCGTCACGCAGTCTATTGAGGGGTAGATTGAACATAGATGTATGGGAGGCGTTATCTAGCAGAAACCAAATGGTGTGTTCAAATCTACGGCGTGTCGAAGCTGCTCGTCTAGACCAAAAGTTTCAACACTTACTGCTTCAACAGACTACAGCCA
Source organism: Aplectana chamaeleonis (assembly GCA_029168955.1). Lineage (NCBI taxonomy): Eukaryota > Metazoa > Nematoda > Chromadorea > Rhabditida > Cosmocercidae > Aplectana > Aplectana chamaeleonis. Next base: position 1,554,487 of record JAPDOI010000030.1, on the reverse strand, counting down.
CCTCACCACAATTCATGAATCGAAATGCTGTACCACCAAAACGTTGCACTATCATAGGAACTGATCAAGTGGACAGTGATATGGAGGCAGCACTCAATTTGGGCCCATCGTTTGCGGTTTCAGAACCCATAACCAACAAAACGCTGGATTCGGTCAGCGTTGGGTTCCACAAGTTTTCATACCAGCTGAGATGGCGTGAGAACATGGGACCATCGGTTCTTGATCGGACATCAACTCTCTTGGCAACAGCACCTTTTCCGAGGCCTAACTTTGTTGTTCCAGAACCAGTGGCGAATCTAGAAACTAAACTCACCGCGCTAGAAGTCCAACTAAAAGAGATTTACACCACAGCACAGCTGGTCAGATTCGCTTCGAATATGAATGAACAAGAACGAAAGGATTGAAGAAGCTCTAGAAAAGAAAGGAGAGTTTTGATACAGTGTAGGCGATAAGAGCGGCGATTTCGCAGTCATGACAAAAGTGATGGATAAAAGAAGTGACTTGTCGTAGCTTACTGGACAACAACACTTATTCTGAATCCTCCTCTCGTGCATTCGAAGTAGCTTCACGGAGACTTCAGGAAACCATAAAATCAGTGTTGGGTAGTAAGTTTGGAATACATACAGTGAGGCGATTCATTTCATCCTGTCCCAGTGTTCCTACCTATTACACGCTCGTCAAGACACACAAATTCGGCGACACCCCAATCCATCAAATAACGGTAGAAAACATAATAACTCGACCGATCATCTCGAGCTGCGGTGGACCGTCAGATAGAATTAGCTGGCTGTTGGTCAATATGTTTTCGCCACTCTTGAGCCATGTTGCATTTCACCTTGTTAACACGAACGACTTCATGACATCGCTAAGTAGCTGCGAAATCCCTGACAATTCAAGCTACGCAAGTTTTGATGCCGTATCCCTGTACACCAATGTTGACACATCCGGTGCCGTGGAAGCGCTATTAACCTTATGGAGAGAGCACAGAAGGGAAGTACACGTTCGGACTGGAGGAAAGTGAATTACGTGATTTGCTCAGCGCAACTCTTCAGTGCAATATATTCCGGTTCAACAACCAGTTCTATATTCAACATCGTGGATTAGCTATGGGACTCAGATTAGAGCCCTTATTAGCTATTGTCTACCTCGGCCATATAGAAAGAAGTTCGCTTACGATCGGAATACACTTCTACAAACGTTATATCGATGACGTTTTTATCATAGGGTCTTCACGGACAGAACTAGACGCAACTCTCCTTAATTTGAATTCTCACGTTGAGAGTATTAGCTTCTAATAGAGGAACCAAACAGTGACGGATTCGTTCCATTTCTGAACACAAAAGTTAGAGTTCGAGGGGAACCTGTGAGCTTACATGGTATAAAAAGCCAGCATCTAAGAACATCATACTTCACTCGAGGAGCTGCCATCCCCTTTACATGAAGGCTAATGTTGTTCGTAACTTGACCGTGACAAAGGATAGAGTGTGCACCTTCAGATCGGATGCTGTAGATTCCATGGTGGACCGTATTCTAAGCGATAATGGTTACAATCACGCACGCACACACACATGGAGGCCTTACAGTACGCCGGACGGTGTTGCAATTATAATGCCATACGTCAACGAGCAAGTGGCCCGTAGAGTGAACAGTGTCGTGAAGAACGCATCGCTGCCTGTACGGCTCATATTCCGACCACCACCGAATTTGAAAAGCATACTCACCTCTTCAAGGCCTTACGAAGATAGATGTGGAAGACGGGAGTGTGGTTACTGTGATAATAAAAAGATATGCCAACTAACAGGGACTGTTTACATGATACAGTGTCAAGGCTGTGGCCAGAAATATGTTGGAGAAACTATGAGGCCCCTGTACAAACGACTTGATGAACATCGCAGGGCATTACAAAACCCAGCCTCTTACCCTACCAGCAGTTTTTCAAGGCATAGAACGCTAGAACACGCGCACGTAGCTCCCCCAAGATGGCCTATTACAGTATTGCACTGCTCAGTGGACAACACAGTCGAAAGGAAAATTGTAGAGACCATTGAAATAAAACGCTTATCACCAGAAATAAACAACCGCGATGAAATGCGCGACGTTCTTCGAATCATTGCGTGATGAACCAACCGCTCTTTGGGTTACTGTAGGTATCCGTCATGATAGGAATACCACTGCGCCTTTGGCTATTTAAGAGCGCCAAAGCGGTATGATGCCGTTTTTTAGTGGTTGCGGCTCTCAGTCACAACAGCGACAAACCAGGCCAGTCTGCCGTAGCAACGATTCCAGTGCTTAATAAACATTTCAATCAGCAATGAGGCTCCGCGATAGCAGTATTCTGCCATATATACAACACCTGCAAGCCCAACATCGATTTAGCAGGTATATATTTGCTATCATAATAAAATACATAGCATGCCATCAGGCATGTGTTGCGTACAAAGAATCAGTGCGTTTTCTTTTACGTTGTAAACATCAGCGTATCACTCCCAAGTTCCTCGAATCTCTGTTTGGGTCGGTACCATACGGCAACAATCATGATGTGCGCAATAGCCTCAGCCTTTTAAAAAACGTTCCCTACTCGACGCAAGTATCGCGGAGAGACGAAGAAGAAGAAACGAAGGGATACGTGAAATAATTGCGTCACGCAGTCTATTGAGGGGTAGATTGAGCACTGATGTATGGGAGGCGTTATCTGCCCAGAAAGCAGAAACCAAATGGTGTGTTCAAATCTACGGCGTGTCAGAAGCTGCTCGTCTAGACCAAAAGTTTCAACACTTACTGTTTCAACAGACTACAGCCACCTCACCACAATTCATGAATCGAAATGCTGTACCACCAAAACGTTGCACTATCATAGGAACTCATCAAGTGGACAGTGATATGGAGGCAGCACTCAATTTGGGCCCATCGTTTGCGGTTTCAGAACCCATAACCAACAAAACGCTGGATTCGGTCAGCGTTGGGTTCCACAAGTTTTCATACCAGCTGAGAAGGCGTGAGAACATGGGACCATCGGTTCTTGACCGGACATCAACTCTCTTGGCAACAGCACCTTTTCCGAGGCCTAACTTTGTTGTTCCAAAACCAGTGGCGAATCTAGAAACTAAACTCACCGCGCTAGAAGTCCAACTAAAAGAGATTTACACCACAGCACAGCCGGTCAGATTCGCTTCGAATATGAATGAACAAGAACGAAAAGGATTGAAGAAGCTCCTAGAAAAGAAAGGAGAGTTTCGATACAGTGTAGGCGATAAGAGCGGCGATTTCGCAGTCATGACAAAAGTGATGGATAAAGAAGTGACTTGTCGTAGCTTACTGGACAACAACACTTATTCTGAATCCTCCTCTCGTGCATTCGAAGTAGCTTCACGGAGACTTCAGGAAACCATAAAATCAGTGTTGGGTAGTAAGTTTGGAATACATACAGTGAGGCGATTCATTTCATCCTGTCCCAGTGTTCCTACCTATTACACGCTCGTCAAGACACACAAATTCGGCGACACCCCAATCCATCATATAACGGTAGAAAACATAAAAACTCGACCGATCATCTCGAGCTGCGGTGGACCGTCAGATAGAATTAGCTGGCTGTTGGTCAATATGTTTTCGCCACTCTTGAGCCATGTTGCATCTCACCTTGTTAACACGAACGACTTCATAACATCGCTAAGTAGCTGCGAAATCCCTGACAATTCAAGCTACGCAAGTTTTGATGCCGTATCCCTGTACACCAATGTTGACACATCCGGTGCCGTGGAAGCGCTATTAACCTTATGGAGAGAGCACAGAAGGGAAGTACACACGTTCGGACTGGAGGAAAGTGAATTACGTGATTTGCTCAGCGCAACTCTTCAGTGCAATATATTCCGGTTCAACAACCAGTTCTATATTCAACATCGTGGATTAGCTATGGGACTCAGATTAGCGCCCTTATTAGCTATTGTCTACCTCGGCCATATAGAAAGAAGTTCGCTTACGATCGGAATACACTTCTACAAACGTTATATCGATGACGTTTTTATCATAGGGTCTTCACGGACAGAACTAGACGCAGCTCTCCTTGATTTGAATTCTCACGTTGAGAGTATTAGCTTCACAACAGAGGAACCAAACAGTGACGGATTCGTTCCATTTCTGAACACAAAAGTTAGAGTTCGAGGGGGAACCTGTGAGCTTACATGGTATAAAAAGCCAGCATCTAAGAACATCATACTTCACTCGAGGAGTTGCCATCCCCTTTACATGAAGGCTAATGTTGTTCGTAACTTGACCGTGACAAAGGATAGAGTGTGCACCTTCAGATCGGATGCTGTAGATTCCATGGTGGACCGTATTCTAAGCGATAATGGTTACAATCACGCACGCACACACACATGGAGGCCTTACAGTACGCCGGACGGTGTTGCAATTATAATGCCATACGTCAACGAGCAAGTGGCCCGTAGAGTGAACAGTGTCGTGAAGAACGCATCGCTGCCTGTACGGCTCATATTCCGACCACCACCGAATTTGAAAAGCATACTCACCTCTTCAAGGCCTTACGAAGATAGAAGTGGAAGACGGGAGTGTGGTTACTGTGATAATAAAAAGATATGCCAACTAACAGGGACTGTTTACATGATACAGTGTCAAGGCTGTGGCCAGAAATATGTTGGAGAAACTATGAGGCCCCTGTACAAACGACTTGATGAACATCGCAGGGCATTACAAAACCCAGCCTCTTACCCTACCAGCAGTTTTTCAAGGCATAGAACGCTAGAACACGCGCACGTAGCTCCCCCAAGATGGCTTATTACAGTATTGCACCGCTCAGTGGACAACACAGTCGAAAGGAAAATTCTAGAGGCCATTGAAATAAAACGGTTATCACCAGAAATAAACAACCGCGATGAAATGCGCGACGTTCTTCGAATCATTGCGTGATGAACCAACCGCTCTTTGGGTTACTGTAGGTATCCGTCATGATAGGAATACCACTGCGCCTTTGGCTATTTAAGAGCGCCAAAGCGGTATGATGCCGTTTTTTAGTGGTTGCGGCTCTCAGTCACAACAGCGACAAACCAGGCCAGTCTGCCGTAGCAACGATTCCAGTGCTGCAATAATCTATGTGTTTCAGGTCTGAAGAAGGTGCTATGCACCGAAAGCTTACCAGAGAGCAGAAGTTCAAGAAGGAAGTTTTGCGAGTTTTTTGGAAGACACTTTTTTTTTCGACGAACTTTCGCGAACTTTTGCAGATTTCGAGCCTCTTTTGGATAATAAACATTTCAATCAGCAATGAGGCTCCGCGATAGCAGTATTCTGCCATATCAGAAAATATTGTTCACCTTTTGTAGACTCTCCTCATTTTACTTACCTATTGTTCCCTTTTTGTTGGAACGTTTCTGACGCCAACCAAACCTCTTTGCTTGGAAGACCCCTTTTGATAGAATTGTTCACTTTTTATTGATATTACGAAGTAATATCCTGAAAAATCTTCAATATTTTCGAATAGCATGGATTGCTATAATAATCAGTGAGCACCAACCTTGTTGCGCACGCTACAAATGAAGCGCTACTCACTTTCCACGACGTCCTGATGACGTCAGAAGATGCCCTATGCACTTGGCACCACCTTGGCACGACGTTCTGATGACGTCACCAGATGCTTTATGCACTTGGCACGACCTTGGCACAACGTCCTGATGACGTCATCAGATGCCCTATGTACTTTACATGACATCCTGATGACGTCATCAGATGCCCTATGTACTTTACATGACATCCTGATGACGTCATCAGATGCCCTATGTACTTTAGATGACATCCTGATGACGTCATCAGATGCCCTTTGTACTTTAGAAGACATCCTGATGACGTCATCAGATGCCTTATGTACTTTGCATGACATCCTGATGACGTCATCAGATGCACAATGTACTTTACATGACATCCTGATGACGTCATCAGATGCACTATGTACTTTACATGACATCCTGATGACGTCATCAGATGCACTATGTACTTTGCATGACATCCTGATGACGTCATCAGATGCCCTATGTACTTTACATGACATACTGATGACGCCATCAGATGCCATATGTACTTTACCTGACATACTGATGACGTCATCAGATGCCCTATGTACTTTACATGACATCCTGATGACGTCATCATATGCCCAATGTACTTTAGATGACATCCTGATGACGTCATCAGATGCCCTATGTACTACTTCACATGACATCCTGATGACGTCATCAGATGCCCTAAGTACTTTTAATGACATCCTGATGACGTCATCAGATGCCCTATGTTCTACTTTACATGACATCCTGATGACGTCATCAGATGCCTTATGTACTTTGCATGACACCCTGATGACGTCTTCAGATGCACTATGTAGTTTGGATGACACCCTGATGACGTCATCAGATGCCCTATGTACTTTGCATGACACCCTGATGACGTCATCAGATGCCCTATGTACTTTAGATGACACCCTGATGAAGTCATCAGATGCCATATGTACTTTGCATGACACCCTGATGACGTCATCAGATGCACTATGTAGTATACATGACACCCTGATGACGTCATCGGATGCACTATGTACTTTAGATGACACCCTGATGGCGTCATCAGATGCCCTATGTGCTTTACATGACGTCCTGATGACGTCATCAGACGCCCTATGTACTTCACATAACATCCTGATGACGTCATCAGATGCCCTATGTAATTTAGATGACACCCTGATGACGTCATCAGATGCCCTATGTACTTTACATGACATCCTGATGACGTCATCAGATGCCCTATGTACTTTATATGACACCCTGATGACGTCATCAGATGCCCTATGTACTTTAGATGACACCCTGATGACGTCATCAGATGCCCTATGTACTTTAGATGACACCCTGATGACGTCATCAGATGCCCTATGTACTTTATATGACACCCTGATGACGTCATCAGATGCCCTATGTACTTTAGATGACACCCTGATGAAGTCATAAGATGCCATATGTACTTTGCATGACACCCTGATGACGTCATCAGATGCACTATGTAGTATACATGACGCCCTGATGACGTCATCGGATGCACTATGTACTTTAGATGACACCCTGATGGCGCATCAGATGCCCTATGTACTTTGCATGACACCCTGATGACGTCATCAGATGACCTATGTACTTTACATGACACCCTGATGACGTCATCAGATGCACTATGTAGTTTACATGACACCCTGATGACGTCATCAGATGCACTATGTACTTTAGATGACACCCTGATGACGTCATCAGATGCCCTATGTACTTTAGAAGACATCCTGATGACGTCATCAGATGCCCTATGTACTTTAGATGACACCCTGATGACGTCATCAGATGCCCTTTGTACTTTAGAAGACATTCTGATGACGTCATCAGATGCCCTATGTACTTTGCATGACATCCTGATGACGTCATCAGATGCACTATGTAGTTTACATGACATCCTGATGACGTCATCAGATGCCCTATGTACTTCACATGACATCCTGATGACGTCATCAGATGCACTATGTACTTTAGATGACACCCTGATGACGTCATCAGATGGACTATGTACTTTAGATGACACCCTGATGACGTCATCAGATGCACTATGTAGTTTACATGACACCCTGATGACGTCATCAGATGCACTATGTACTTTAGATGACACCCTGATGACGTCATCAGATGCCCTATGTACTTTACATGACATCCTGATGACGTCATCATATGCCCTATGTACTTTAGATGACATCCTGATGACGTCATCAGATGCCCTATGTACTTTGCATGACACCCTGATGACGTCATCAGATGCCCTATGCACTTTACATGACACCCTGATGACGTCATCAGATGCACTATGTAGTTTAGATGACACCCTGATGACGCCATCAGATGCCCTATGTACTTTAGATGACATCCTGATGACGTCATCAGATGGACTATGTACTTTAGATGACATCCTGATGACGTCATCAGATGGACTATGTACTTTAGATGACACCCTGATGACGTCATCAGATGTCCTATGTACTTTACATAACATCCTGATGACGTCATCATATGCCCTATGTACTTTGCATGACACCCTGATGACGTCATCAGATGCCCTATGTACTTTAGATGACACCCTGATGACGTCATCAGATGCCCTATGTACTTTAGATGACACCCTGATGACGTCATCAGATGCCCTATGTACTTTGCATGACACCCTGATGACGTCATCAGATGCACTATGTAGTTTAGATGACACCCTGATGACGTCATCAGATGCACTATGTACTTTAGATGATACCCTGATGACGTCATCAGATGCCCTATGTACTTTGCATGACACCCTGATGACGTCATCAGATGCCCTATGTACTTTACATGACACCCTGATGACGTCATCAGATGCATTATGTAGTTTACATGACACCCTGATGACGTCATCAGATGCCCTATGTACTTTAGATGGCGCCCTGATGACGTCATAAGATGCCTTATGTACTTTATATGACATCCTGATGACGTCATCAGATGCCCTATGTACTTCACATGACATCCTGATGACGTCATCAGATGCCCTATGTACTTTAGATGGCGCCCTGATGACGTCATAAGATGCACTATGTACTTTAGATGATACCCTGATGACGTCATCAGATGCCCTATGTACTTTGCATGACACCCTGATGACGTCATCAGATGCCCTATGTACTTTACATGACACCCTGATGACGTCATCAGATGCATTATGTAGTTTACATGACACCCTGATGACGTCATCAGATGCCCTATGTACTTTAGATGGCGCCCTGATGACGTCATAAGATGCCTTATGCTTTATATGACATCCTGATGACGTCATCAGATGCCCTATGTACTTCATGACATCCTGATGACGTCATCAGATGCACTATGTACTTTAGGTGACACCCTGATGAAGTCATCAGATGCCCTATGTACTTTACATGACATCCTGATGACGTCATCATATGCCCTATGTACTTTAGATGACATCCTGATGACGTCATCAGATGCCCTATGCACTTTACATGACACCCTGATGACGTCATTAGATGCACTATGTACTTTAGATGACACCCTGACGACGTCATCAGATGTCCTATGTACTCTACATGACATCCTGATGACGTCATCAGATGCCCTATGTATCGGAGAGTACAGCCTACGACGTGTTTTAGCGATTTGATCTACCAACTGATAATATCACATGATATGATAAGCAGTAAGAAGTAAAGTAGTTGTTGTGAAACAGTAAGTAACAAACTTGTTAGCCACTTTCCCTATCCCTTCCCATCGAAAAGTACAGCCTACGACGTGTTTTAGCGATTTGATCTACCAACTGATAATATCACATGATATGATAAGCAGTAAGAAGTAGAGTAGTGAATGTGAAACAGTAAGTAACAAACTTGTTAGTCACTTTCTCTGTCCCTCCCCATCGAAAAGTACAGCCTTCGACGTGTTTTAGCGAGTTGATCTACCAACTGATAATATCACATGATATGATAAGCAGTAAAAAGTAAAGTAGTGAATGTGAAACAGTAAGTAACAAACTTGTTAGTCACTTTCTCTGTCCCTCCCTATCGAAAAGTACAGCCTACGACGTGTTTTAGCGAGTTGATCTACCAACTGATAATATCACATGATATGATAAGCAGTAAGAAGTAAAGTAGTTGTTGTGAAACAGTAAGCAACAAACTTGTTAGTCACTTTTCCTATCCCTTCCCATCGAAAAGTACAGCCTACGACGTGTTTTAGCGAGTTGATCTACCAACTGATATTATCACATGATATGATAAGCAGTAAGAAGTAAAGTGGTGAATGTGAAACAGTAAGTAACAAACTTGTTAGTCACTTTCTCTGTCTCTCCCCATCGAAAAGTACAGCCTACGACGTGTTTTAGCGAGTTGATCTACCGACTGATAATATCACATGATATGATAAACAGTAAGAAGTAAAGTAGTAGTAAAAGGTGAAGTAGTTAATGTTAAAGTAAGTGAGTAGGTAATCATGTCTGTCCACATGCCAACTTACCTACCTGCCCAACTGATCGCCTGCGACCACTGGCAGTGGCTAGTGGCAGGAACGAGGAACGAGGAACAGGACACCAGGGACGCGTTACAAGAAAAAACGCGAGATTTAGCTAAGCTTCCGCCGATCTAACTTTGTTAATTTTCAATCGATTTGGCTCAAATTTTGTCAGCGGGTGTCTTCTAGACCCTCTCACTTATATCCAGAAGGAAATCTCTAGAAATATTGTTCTACAGGTTTTATTAACTACTTTACCAAAATCTAAGTGATCACACGTGCCAGGCAAAACCAAACCTCTCCAGCCGCTTCGCGGCTGGAGCGGTAACGAATCGATTAGAATGCCGTTCGATGCGCTAAAAACACTACATAAAGGGATATCGGATGATCCAGTACAAACTGTAAAAACTCGTGGGAAGCAGGGCAGGCCTAGGAAGAACCCCCTTTCAGAGATTCGAACTTGTCGAAAAGCTCGTTGTTTCAGGACGATGGTCGGTATGGAACATCCGCTGAACTTGCGTCGCCGTTGTGATTGCGGACTGTTTGGCCAGCGTGCCCACGTCGCTCTTCCCAGTATGAAACACCAAATGGCACGCTCGAAGAAAGTGGCGGACATGTTTGAGCTTGCCAACGTCGTCTCTATTGCCGAACAAGAAAGTTGGGGTGATGAAAGGAAAGAGTTGGAGCTTCGCATACCGAAGTCGACGTATCTCACTCCCTACGGCATTGCTGTCGCCATGGAGGCCCATCGGCGCAGATGCGTCGATTATGCTGAAGCCATAGAGGCAGTCAAAGGTGTACGGTTCGACCACACGACTCTTTTCAACGTTGTGGTCTGTTACGACGTCGGTGCCTATGTCACGAGCGCCATCGGAATGTTGGGGTGTATGAAGCAGAGTGGCGGTACGAGCAGTTCGACGGTCTTCTCTCCCGAAATCGTTTTCGAGAGTGCACTTTGAGGTCTACTATGCCAAGGACATAACTATCTGCACCTACATGGACTGGGACTTGCTTGCGAATAAGCTGATGGAAATGCCAGTGACGACAACGATAATTCCTGAATGGTCAGACGAAATGCCTAGTGGTATCTCAATGAGGCGGTTGCTCACCGCGCTGGAACGTCACGTGCAAGTCAATGGCACGCTTATTTTTCTCCCGCACCCAAAAGTGGATTCGAAAGCGGCGCAATGGAGAGAAATGGGTGAGGTGTGCAAACAGTGGGTCAAGTATGTAACAGATCCCGGAGGGAGATTAGACGCGCTAGTCGTAGACTATTACAGTGATGTTTTGGATGGGGGATCTTTCGAGCATCCAGCCATATGTTTGGGTCTTCAGCCCTGCTACAAACGCTCTCCGTTCTTCGGGAGCCAAGTGGTGTCCTCGAGAAGATGAGACTTACAGTCAATGACGTAGTTAAACTGTTGCCATTCGAACCGGCCTCTGAGGAGCTAAAAGAGCAGAGGAAGCGCGAGCAAGCGCTATAGGCCAAGCGACGCCGTGACGAGAGAACGCCTAACTTCTGGGTGGTTCAAAATCCGGAGAGAATGCGGCATCGGCAGACAATCTCGTTCCATGATCCAGCCTCCGGAAATCGCAGCAATGTCCGTCATGGAATAAGTGAAGGAGCGAAGCGCGCTCGTTATGACCCCCACCAGTCACCATCTGTTCACGCTCGAGTCGACAGAGACGAACGTCACGGAAGATGCCTGATAGCGGAAGGACACCGACTCAGTGGAGAGGTTGAGGGCCGCCGCGACACCGGACGCAGGAGCCATGGTATGGAGAAGAGGGATGTCCGGAAAGGGATCTAGTGATCTCATTTGTGATGTGAGTCGGGACGACTCTCAAGTTAGTGCGGGCATGTTAAGAGTAGTAGTCTAAAATGTATTGTTTCACCGTAGTCCCACTATTAGCCTTATGATTTGCAGTAGTTTGTTTTCCTGTTTTTTTACCCTGTAATACATTTGTCCTCTTCTCTTTTCTCGTTTCCAGTGTGGGTCCTCGTTGAGTTGTGGTGGTGTTCGTTTCCGTCGTTCGATGGGCGCGGAGGGGTGGATGGGGGGGGGGCATCTTATGTATGCCACGCGCTCTCGTCTGCCCCCGTGGTCTCTCATCGCAGGCGGGGCCTGCGATCGGAGGTCGCGTCCGCTGCCTTCTTAAGGCGGCCCGTTCAGTTACAGAGGCTCATTTTTGTTGTTGTAGAGTGGTACGAAGAGGTGACTCTCCTCAATAAATAGTTGTACCACAGTTCAGCCTACAACAGTCCAGTCGATTCGTCTCGCCTTATGTTTTTTTTTCTTGGTTTTTCTGATTTGGAGTCGACTCTTTGCCTACTCCAGCCGCCCGACCAGGGTTGGAAAAAGAGTCTATCGGTTCACCATCCATCCTCGTCTACGGCAGCGGTCGAGATTAAGCATCGCTGGTTGACTGTCTGGGTGGGGTTGTTGAGGTTCGGAGCCTGAACACAAGTGTTCACAATCTCTGAGCAACTCTGGCCAAGCAGCAGGAATCCTCTAACAAGTCGTACAAAATCTAGTGGTCTGGCTGGCAGCGGGAGTAGGTGGGAAGTCGATTCTACGTGAAGAAAAGGAGTTAAGAAGGGGGCATATGCAGGGTGCGGAGGTAGGTAACGTAAAGTCAATGCGAGTAGGTCGGGAAACCTGCCTTAAAGACAGTGTCTACGATAATTTTTAGGTTTGAGATTATTTAAGATTATTTACTACATATAGTGATTAAGTGGCCCCGGGTAGAACCAAAATGACGTAGAAATTGAGAAAAACGCACCAGAAGTACACGAAATCCTTAAAGACAGTGCTCGCGATGAAAAATGTGTTTCAGATTCCACTAGGAATGGGTAGTGGAGGGGCAACGTTATTGCCAGAAGAACGCTTGAAAACGAGCCAGGAGGAGCCCTAAAAGAGCTCGAAAATGCCACTTTGAGCGCAAGGCAAACCCCAAAAGCGCAATGCCCACCCTCCGACGTGAACAAATGGGAACTCGAGATTATGAAATGAGCGATGGTTTCCGATCAATAGCCCCGTACTTCCCTTGATTCTCAAGTTCTCTCTTGACTCAGGTCAGCTCGTATACACAAGCCTCGGACAACTCGTCCACCATGCTCCCTCGCTCCACTTCTGAGGGAACATAACTTCGTTCCCAGAAGGTCTTGTGCCATTTTAGAGAGATCATTGGAATCAGCATGGGACCGTTATCAGGGCAGGTGAAATAACAGAACTACGATTACCGTCGGGAACACTGCTTTTAAGTATCACCCGGCCTCTTAAGTATCACAGGAAGTGTTCGGTGTAACAAAAGAATCCTTTGTGGTCTCGTCCTTTGCAATTCTCCATTCTCTATTGCTCCGTTCTCCTTAGGGTCTTAACAAATCCTGCTTTGCATAAAATATTCTTCTTTTTTCGATTGACCCAATTTTCCACCGGTGACAGCCACTATGAACATGTTCATCCGACCGGACAGTTAGTCCATGTTATAGAATAATTCCACTGTATTACGATATTTAGCGTGTTTCTCGCCGTTTCCTCTCAGTTTTGGTTACACTTGGAGGCCAACACATTGTTTGATGTGAAAAACTCGGGGACCGAAATCGTTGTGAACATTGCCTTTAGACAGCTTCCCACCAGCAGGATCTAATGCAGGAAATGCTTCTTCCACTCCTCAGTCGCCGTGCTCGGCATCATGAACGGTGCCCTGGATAGGATAGTCGTTGTTTCCATCTGGCCGTGCTTCTTTGCTGGAGAAAGCATGATTGGAGTTAACAGTGCCGGCGACAAGGCATGGTTTTCGGATCTTGCAGATCTAGGGGCTAATTTGTTGTCGACTTTATAGTAAAGACCTACGTCATTCCTGAATAATTAAACGCAGCATATATGCTCGCGAAAGTGGTTGAGATGCAGGCTATTAAACGGCGAAATTCACTTGGTTCCTACACGTGCTGGTGCGGAGCGGAGGCAAAACACAGTGGGAGAGCGTAGGGCAGACGGAGGCCGAGGCGTCACGCGCGCCGCTCGCTCCTCGAGTGATGTGAATTATGACGTGTAGGAGCACACTGTAACGTTGACGTCGAAAGAACGCATGAAAACGAGCTAGGAAGAGCCCGAGGTTGCCACTTTGAGCGCAAGGCAAACCCCAAAAGCGCAATGCCCGCCCTCCGACGTGAACAAATGGGAACTCGAGATTGTGAAATGAGCGACGGTTTTCAATCAATAGCCCCGTTCTTTCCTACATTGTCAACTTCTCTCTTCACTCAGGTCAGCTCGCATACATCGGCCGTAAAAGACGGAAATTACAAGCCTCGGACAACTCGTCCACCATGTTTCCCTAGCTCAATCTTTCAGGAGCCATAACTCCGTTCCCAGGAGGTCTTGCACGATTCCAGAAACATCATTGGAATCAGCATGAGACCGTTCTAAGATAGGCAGGAGAAGAGCAAACGATTTCCATCGTGAACACTGTCTTTAATGGGTCCGTACGGCTTTCATAAGGGAGGACCATTCGGAGTAGGAAAGTCATCAAACAAGTTCTTGTGAGAGTTGTGTGGGAATGGATAGCGTAACATTACTGTATGTTTGTATTTCTCTGTATACCCTCCGGTTAAGTAGAAAATGTGAAAAAATAAGAAAAATCAGTGGGCGCATTCTCTTCAAGCGGTCACCATGGCGGTACTTATGGTTTTTCAGAAGCGAAAATTAGCTGGCTTTCACATCCAAAACCCAAGTGTTTGTTTCCGAGTGTGATATTCCGTTCGTCGCATGCGTCTGCGTGCGTACGCTGCGTCTCCTTCTCCCCACAAATTCCCGCTGTCTCTGCCCTCGCTCCGCACAAGCGCGCGAGGGAACAGAGTCAATCTGGCTCGCAACCAAAGAATACCTCAATCTGCTCTTTTTGGATCGATATGGGAATTTCTATTTACTATTTTTTGCCATATACCACCACCATTCACCCCCGAACACCAGAGAATAATTCGGTGTAATCGTATAGTCTCATGTGGTATCTAATTTCCAATAACTAGTAGCTTCTGCTACTCCGATAGAAGGCAAGTATGAATATTTCTCTAAATATTCCGTACTTGGCCACACCGCAGTAATTTTTAATGTGTAATTCGAGAGCGAGTGACTTTTACAGCGGGACACAAACAGCTCTAGCTAAAATAAGAAGCGCGCTTTTGAGTTCAATATCACACTTGGCCACAAGGGCGAATCCGAGCGAATAAAAAATTATTTCATCAAAAATCGGCACAAACCCTCACGAATGATTTGTGGGGTTCTTTGAGGTTTCACTGCCCGGAAGGTATACGGTGGTCCAGTGACTACTGGAATATCATCAATCACTGGATAAAGGAAAGCCGCGACGCCGCTTTGCAGGAAAAATCGCGGGTGGAAAAAGGAAGGGAGGATGGCTATTGATCGTATGATTTCGAGCCGGATTGCTGAGTGCGGCTTCCTACTTCATAGATGAGTTGAGTACGGGACATTATTGCGTGCCACTAGTAGAACCAAGGGATAACTAAGATATACACAGGCCGCGTCTCCTAATGAAGGCAGAGCTACAGGGTGGGCCTGGTTGACAGCCGGAACACATTCATTCCGCTCTATCAAAGACATTTTCAGCTCAATCTCTAGACTCCAGGCAGATGGCGACACCCTATTCGTTTACCTTTAGTAATGATCATTGAAGCGTCGTCACATGTGGTGATGATCATTGAGGCGCAATAGAAGGCACTATGCACAGTCTTTTCATTAATTCCTGTCTAGCGAAAGGACTAGATACTTTTATCCGCGGCGTTCCGTACGTTGCTCAAAAACCATCGGTCATAAGACTATGGTCGCGAATACCAAGCGATTGCCACGACCCCGCTTTATTTACCAGACTAAAATTCATGAGGCAACCATATGTGGAGACCCTGAATCAGTTGGCAATAACCGTGCACTTGAAATTTGATGTTCGAATCACTTTACACATAACCCCAACTAAGAAACATGCACAAAACGAAAGAGGTTGTGCTCAAACGCGTCCTGCATTCCGTTTATTTTCCTTCTTCATTGCTTCCACCAAGTAGCGGGCAGATGCCTGAAATTCGACGTTAAGAAATATTTTGAGAAAGTTGTGAACTTCCAGTCAATAAAACACCTTACAATAAGGTCTGCCTACATCCAATGATTTCTGGACTCATTTTCTGTTTCAGCTGAATTCTTCTCGAGTGCCACAGTACTAATTTTCTTTCACGTGCATCTCGTAATTAATAAGTAACATACCTGTTCTGGAGCAGATCCAGTCCACATTCTTTCTTATGTCTACGAAAATACTTCTTATTTCTGAAAATACAGGTCGGTACAATCCTGGAATGCAACGACTTACTACACCAAATTTACATTCCCAACTAAGAATATCAGTTTTCCCCAGAAGAAGGTTTTTCTTTTGACTTAGCTGCATTTCCAATGTGAACCCTTTCAAAAGCCTCAGAACTACTGGTACAAGGAGGACAGTCATGAAACCCCAACACAGCTTGTTGCTATAGTATTTCCACAAAGTGCTTCACAGAGTTTAGGCCTGGCTGCAAGGAGGTGATCGCGAGAAGCGTTGGGTGAAACTTTCCATGAAACCCCAACACAGCTTGTTGCGATAGTATTCCCACGAAGTGCTTCACAGAACTTAGGCGTGGCTGCAAGGAGGTGATCACGAGAAGCGTTGGGTGGAGTTTAGGTTGATGATCCGGCTGAGGATATAGTTTCCTGGGCCAGTAGCAATCCCCCGAAAGGTGGGAGCTACCGGTTGTCACTGCGTGGTGACAGCGTCAATCACTAATTGGCTATCAATGTTAACACGCCGGCATAGGAATGCACACGCGGCACTCAAGTTGCTGACCGTTGTAGTCAGCCACCTGTCAGCAGTGAGCGTTCTTTTGCGAGGTGGCTGACTGCAAGAAACGGGTGGTGACTCCGCTCACGGCCGCAAAGGAAAGAGAAGATGCGAAGAGAAGTTTGCTCGATACCGCGGACATGGGGTCGGCCACGTCCAAGGGTAGCGACTCCCTGAGGAAAGTGCGCGTCGAGCGCAGCACAGCACGGTGACCATTCTCGTTGTTTATGAGGGCAAGAAGGATCTATCAAAAAGGGGTCTTCCAAGCGAAAGAGGTTTGGTTGGCGTCAGAAACGTTCCAACAAAAAGGGAACAATAGGCAAGTAGGATGAGGAGAGTCTACAAAAATTGAACAATGTTTTCTAAGACTGATTTTCTTGGCCGAAACTTCTTAATAGCGAAAACAAACCGTTGCGGTGTTTCACACGGAAGCACTCTGTGGTTCCAAATAGTCTCCGATTATGCGAGTAACGATAAAAATGTATAATTATGTGCACCTATTAGTTATAATTAGAAGAGAAAATGATTTCAACTTTACCTACACAGACGGCTAGCTCCAGCTGCTACGAGAAGCGAACTCAAAGTGCAGCATGAAATAAGAGTATTTTCTTATAATCTCGTCAAGAATAGAAGTCCATTCTTGGGAACCATTGAGCTCTTCCTCGTGAAATGCCACAACGGTTTGTTTCCGCTATTAAGAAGTTTCGGTCAAGAAAATCAGTCTTAGAAAATATTGTTCAATTTTTGTAGACTCTCCTCATCCTACTTGCCTATTGTTCCCTTTTTGTTGGAACGTTTCTGACGCCAACCAAACCTCTTTCGCTTGGAAGACCCCTTTTTGATAGAATTGTTCCCTTTTTCTTGATATTACGAAGTAATATCTGTAAAAATCTTCAATATTTTCCAAATAGCATGGATTGATATGACAATCAGTAAATAATTGACTTGTTGCGCGCGCTACAAATGACGCGCGACTCTCTTTCCTCGACACCCTGATGGCGTCATCAGATGCCGTGTGTACTTTACACGACATCCTGATGACGTCATCAGATGCCCCTATGCACTTGGCACGACGTCCTGATGACGTCATCACATGCCACGCACTTTGATGACGTCATCAGAAAATAACAAACTTGTTAGTCACTTACCCTTTCCCTTCCCTACGAAAAAGTGCAGCCTACAACGGGTTTTAGCGATTTGATCTACCAACTGATAATGTCACTTGATATGATAAGCAGTAATAAGGGAAGTAGTTCATGTTAAACAGTAAGTAACAAACTTGTTAGTCACTTACCCTGTCCCTTCCCATCGAAAAATACAGCCTACAACGTGTTTTAGCGATTTGATCTACCAACTGATAATATCACTTGATATTATAAACAGGAATAAGCGAAGTAGTTAATGTTAAACAGTAAGTAACAAACTTGTTAGTCACTTTCCTTGTCCCTTCCTACGAAAATACAGCCTACAACGTGTTTTAGCGATTTTATCTACCAACTGATAATATCACTACTTGATATGATAAGCAGTAATAAGTGAAGTAGTAAAGGTTAACCAGTGAGTAACAAACTAGTTAGTCACTTTCCTTGTCCCTTCCCATCAAAAAGTACAGCCTACAACGTATTTTAGCGATTTGATCTACCAACTGATAATATCACTTGATATGATAAGCAGTAATAAGTGAAGTAGTTAATGTTAAACAGTAAGTAACACACTTGTTAGTCACTTTCCTTGTCCCTTCCCTAAGAAAAAGTACGTGTTTTAGCGATTTGATCTACCAACTGATAATATCACTTGATATGATAAGCAGTAATAAGTGAAGTAGGTAATGTTAACCAGTAAGTAACAAACTTTTTAGTCACTTTCCTTGTCTCTTCCCATCAAAAAGTACAGCCTACAACGTATTTTAGCGATTTTATCTACCAACTGATAAAATCACTTGATATGATAAACAGGAATAAGCGAAGTAGTTAATGTTGAACAGTAAGTAACAAACTTGTTAGTCACTTTCCCCTTGTCCCTTCCCTACGAAAAAGTACGTGTTTTAGCGATTTTATCTACCAACTGATAATATCACTTGATATGATAAGCAGTAATAAGTGAAGTAGTTAATGTTAAACAGTAAGTACAAACTTGTTAGTCACTTTCCTTGTCCCATCCCATCAAAAAGTACAGCCTACAACGTGTTTTAGCGATTTGATCTACCAACTGATAAAATCACTTGATATGATAAACAGGAATAAGCGAAGTAGTTAATGTTGAACAGTAAGTAACAAACTTGTTAGTCACTTCCCCTGTCCCTTCCCTACGAAAAAGTACGTGTTTTAGCGATTTTATCTACCAACTGATAATATCACTTGATATGATAAGCAGTAATAAGTGAAGTAGGTAATGTTAACCAGTAAGTAACAAACTTTTTAGTCACTTTCCTTGTCTCTTTCCATCAAAAAGTACAGCCTACAACGTATTTTAGCGATTTGATCTACCAACTGATAATATCACTTGATATGATAAGCAGTAATAAGTGAAGTAGTTAATGTTAAACAGTAAGTAACAAACTTGTTAGTCACTTCCCGTGTCCCTTCCCTAAGAAAAAGTACGTGTTTTAGCGATTTGATCTACCAACTGATAATATCACTTGATATGATAAGCAGTAATAAGTGAAGTAGTTAATGTTAAACAGTAAGTAACAAACTTGTTAGTCACTTTCCTTGTCTCTTCCCATCAAAAAGTACAGCCTACAACGTGTTTTTGCGATTTGATCTACCAACTGATAAAATCACTTGATATGATAAACAGGAATAAGCGAAGTAGTTAATGTTGAACAGTAAGTAACAAACTTGTTAGTCATTTCCCCTGTCCCTTCCCTACGAAAAAGTACGTGTTTTAGCGATTTTATCTACCAACTGATAATATCACTTGATATGATAAGCAGTAATAAGTGAAGTAGGTAATGTTAACCAGTAAGTAAAAAACTTTTTAGTCACTTTCCTTGTCTCTTCCCATCAAAAAGTACAGCCTACAACGTATTTTAGCGATTTGATCTACCAACTGATAATATCACTTGATATGATAAGCAGTAATAAGTGAAGTAGTTAATGTTAAACAGTAAGTAACAAACTTGTTAGTCACTTCCCGTGTCCCTTCCCTAAGAAAAAGTACGTGTTTTAGCGATTTGATCTACCAACTGATAATATCACTTGATATGATAAGCAGTAATAAGTGAAGTAGTTAATGTTAAACAGTAAGTAACAAACTTTTTAGTCACTTTCCTTGTCTCTTCCCATCAAAAAGTACAGCCTACAACGTGTTTTAACGATTTGATCTACCAACTGATAATATCACTTGATATGATAAGCAGTAATAAGTGAAGTAGTTAATGTTAAACAGTAAGTATTCATTGTCTACCTACTCACCAGCCTGCTTATCTATCCACATACCAACTTACCTGCCTGCCCAACTGATCGCCTGCGACCATTGCCAGTGGCCACTACTGAGGGTGCGTAACGCATGAGGAGCGAAGCACGAAGCACGAAGCGCGAAGCAGGAAGCAGCAACGAGTTACACGAACAACAAAAATTTTTGATAAGGACTCGCCGATCTAACTTTGTTAATTTTGAACCGATTTGGCTCAAATTTGCATGTGCCTCCTGGACCCTCTCACCTATAACCCGATGCAAATCTCTGGAGATTTTGTTTAATAGGTTTTATTAACTACTTTACAGAATTCTAAGTGATCACAAGTCCCGGGCAAAACCAAACCTCTCCAGCCGCTTCGCGGCTGGAGCGATTGGACCCGCCAGCTGGCAGGCATCCAGCTCCGCTGCCAGCTGATAAGAATGACAGGCGGAGCGTTGGAAGGTTCGGTTGATAATTCAATGATTAGTGGCAAAGATTAGCGGGAAATTTTCTTCGAATTGAACGTAGCTGTCATGAATACGCCTCCTTTATAGATTTCACATGCTTTACCCCTATTATGATTTCAAATTGAATTTCCCAGAGTTATTGTGGCCATATTCAACCAACTTTTGATTTTTTTCGATAATCGCTCACTGCGAGTAAAATCAGGTTTGTTAAGATAGCCATCAAGCTAAGAACGATGACTGCGAAATGTTTCATTTTTGAAAAATAGGCATTAAACTTACGTGATCTGCGTGTACTAGTTACTAAGTTCTAAATAATTGTTCATCTGAGTGCGGTTTTTGTGCAAACTTCGTTTTCCTCTTCTAGGAACGATTTCACTACTTTCAATGTGGACGGAGAAGCGTGAATTAGACCAAGGAATAACTTAGTCCATAATTTAAAAAATCCTTTGAACTTTTTGGTTAACCTTGTTAAGGAAAAACACAAGATTCCCTCCTCGGCAATCATACTACCGAGTATCGTGTATCGTGGTCTCGATGGTAAGTGGTCATCCAACAAGAAATTTTCAAAATCGTTTTTAAAATCTAATGTTCTGTCGCCCTGATGATTTTCGAGAAAAAATCTAAAATCTCACCATCCAAGGTCGAAAAATTGAAATATCTGAAAAATTGACGCATGTGCACGTTCACGAAACCCATATTTACGACCGCTAGTTCGAGTAAAGTGCCAATTGATACGAAGAACTGTGGAGGGAAATAGAGTATATCAAACGAATAATTTTTTTCGAATATTCGAATAAACGAATAATTCGAAAAATTGACTCTGTCGAATATTCGAATAATGAATTATTCGAAAAATTAACTTCTCTGAATCATCGAATAAACGAATTATTCGAAAAATTGACTACTCCGAATATTCGAATAAACGAATTATTCGAAAAATTGACTTCTACGAATATTCGAATAAACGAATTATTCGAAAAATTGACTTCTCCGAATATTCGAATAAATGAATTATTCGAAGATTTGACTCTTCCGAATAATCGAATGATTCGAATACGAATAATTCGAATATTCTGGCCAAAATCGCGAGTATTCGAATAAAGTACGGACCGAGTACGCATAATCAAACCCCGTTCGCGGCAAAACCAACTTTCTTGACCTTTTTTATAGTTATATAGATCGAAGCTATGCCAATGTACTTCCACAAAAAAAACCTTCCACGTTATATCATAAGAGTATTCAAACTAAAATTTACCACTGTCAATTAGTAGTTGTTGAACGATACGATCAAAGTCTCTGGATTTTCTAAACAATTTATACCAACAATATTCGAATTTCCTATCAGTTTGGGGTGCTATCTTAGCGGGGGGGGTACTGTTGTATCGCACCTGGCCATGCCCATTTTTCCGTGCCGTCACTCCTGATTTGTGCAGGGGAGGGAAACCCCGGGTAGATGCTCAAATCCAGTGCGGCACGGTAAAATGACTGCCAAGTATAGTTGTACACGAACGAAATTTTCGAAAAATTTTCGAAATATTTTTCGAAATTTTTTTCGTTTGTTCGAAATTTCGCCGAACGAATTTTTTTGAAATTTCGTTCGTTCGAAATTCGATTTTTCGAAATTTTTTCATTTTTCGTTCGTTCGAAAACCTTTCGAACGAAAAAATTTCGATTTTCGTTCGTTCGACATTTTTTTCGAAATTGTAGAACTGTAGTGCCAAGTGCATCCAGGCATAGAGGCCCCCCACCGCTAAGATAGCACCCAGTTTGGTTAGGGACATTTCACCTCTGGACCGCGAAAATGGGCAAAAGCCGGAGACTCTGCTTCTTATTTTTCTGAAATTATTCGTTTATTCGGCCGAATATTCGAATATTGGGCCGTTCGAATATTCGAATAAACGAATTATTCGGAAAATTGACTTTTCCGAATATTCGAATAAACGAATTATTCGAAAAATTGACTTTACCGAATATTCGAATAAACGAATTATTCGAAAAATTGACTCTTCCGAATATTCGAATAAACGAATTATTCGAAAAATTGACTTTACCGAATAATCGAATTATTCGAATATTCGATTATTCGTTTATTCGGCCGAATATTCGTTTTCCGAATATTCGTTGACATAGTCTAGAGGGAAAGTATGTAAGAAAACAAGAAGTGTCTTTCACACGTGCACACATGGCCCTAGTGTCCAAGGTGCTTTACGCCCCTTTGACCATTGTTGTGCTGGTTCAAACACTTCGATTACTGAGAGTTTTGCATTCAACACCACTTTTCGAGTATTAATCTCGTTTCAAGGTGGCAACCATAGGGGGCATCCAGGCGTCACCGACCCCAGGTTGGCTGCCTATTCAAAGTCACCACCTTGCGGGATTGCTACTGGCCCTGACGAACCAATGAAATGAGTCAAAAATAAG
Organism: Aplectana chamaeleonis; assembly: GCA_029168955.1. NCBI lineage: Eukaryota > Metazoa > Nematoda > Chromadorea > Rhabditida > Cosmocercidae > Aplectana > Aplectana chamaeleonis. The sequence goes on along the minus strand of JAPDOI010000030.1, from coordinate 1,531,251 downwards.
AATTGGTAGAAGTCCAATAAGTTCTCGCTCCTAATGCTCTAATGCATTTTCTGATCTCCTCGAATCCGGTGCAACTCTGGCCGAAGACAATTTCAAAGTGAATTTCCTCTTTCTTCAACATGTGCAAGGCAAAAGACGGCGTAACGCATGAAAAATGCGAAAAGGTTCGCTGAAGGAGGCATTTCGTCACGGTACCGAAAACTGAGGTTTCGCAGCCCTATAGCATCTGAAATTTTATGCGCCTCCAAATTTTCCCTGGCTTCTCGACGGACTCTTGATGGTAGTGTCTCTACAACATAATATCGGCATGGATCGTGAAGAGACTAAGCATTCACTGTTGAAGGTTTCATTAGCTTCCAATATAACCAGGCATTCCCGGTTATAAGTTCGATACCAATAGCTTATCCTCCGTCGGACACCTGCGGGAACATATCTTATTGGTTGGCGGATGATAATGGTAGGTAGTATTTATTGTGACACTAATAGGATATCTTCCTCTGGACACATGCGGGAACATACCCGTTTGGTTCGAGGATGGTAAGAGCCTCAAGCTGATATCAGTTTCCTACAGGTTTCTGAATTGGTTGCATACCACCAAAACGTGATTTTGCAACATCAAAGCGTTGACACACTTAACGCTATGAAGGTACCTTTCTTTCAGACACTCTTCAAATCTGACCACCAAAAACTCATTCTTCTCAAATTTATGAGGGTTTATGCTCGTTCGGCGGTTTTCTTTTGGTGAAGAGGAGAAAGCATCCGGGAAAGCATTTGCTACTTCTCTATCTAATAGCTGCAGTGACGGCATGGAAAACCTGGCTGTTTTCGAATTTTATACAGGGAATGTGCAGTGTCAGTGCTGAATGATTTCACGTGTTCATTTTTGGGGGGCTAATTTAAAAAGGTGGCCAACGTTTAGGCCGATATCGGGGTAGAGACGCAAAAGAGGCTATTTCTTGTAATTTTTATCGGAGAAAATTACTAAACAAAACTGAAGCGCTAAGAGCTTTAGATCTGGAAGAAATATGTAACCTCTGGAACATGGAAGCGTGAAAAATTATAATTGGTTCTCTACGTTCAACTAGTTTTCCACCCTCTCTCTTCCCCGTCTGCGCTCTAGCTTTTCGGCTTAAACGTCCCACACCCATTTTATACTAAAAGAAATGCACTGAAGCAAAAAGGGGGTAAATCGAGGCAAAAAGTTCCTCTAGTCGTTATTACGAAATGCAAGAGACAAAGCCAACAAATCATTAGCGAAAAAGAAGCTCCCCCCCCCCCTCCTCCCACCTCCACCAGAACAGAACCCATTATTTAAAACGTGTTTCAAGAAGAACTCACCCTGGGTCCAATAGACGGGAATGGTAGATGGACTCAATATATACTCACAGCAAGGAGTGAAAAAAAAAGAGAAGCAGGTGTACGAAAAACAGAAAAAACAAAGAAAATAAAGCAAAAGGTAAACAATAGAGTGAAGCAAAAATCATTGGAAACTATTGTTGCCTACGACGCTAGACGTTTACAGGATGAGAAGAAAGCGGATCGCTCGTCAACTCGGAAGTACGTTTTTGGTTGACAGTTCATAACAGATAGTCGTATTCATTCGCGGTTCATAAAAGCTTTCTGCTCCCACTAGCACCAAACCTACAGAGAACCAATAAACTACTAATTTGACCGCGGTTTGATCTTTACAAAATCAGTTTTGGTATTCTACTGGTTGGCGGTTGAAAACAACTGTGTTTTTTGGTATCTAACTCATAACTACGAATATCTGAGTAAGCGTTAGAGGAGTCTCATGGTGTATCGACTGTTAACTGGCTATATAAATGAGAGATGAATCTTCTTAATAGTTCAAGAGCATATCTAGAGCAAACTCTTCCAGTGAACCGCGCAACAATGACCCGTAGCCATGCTGTCTTCTCACGGCGTTCCTTGCACTAATAACGAATATTGATTTTTTATGTATTTTAGAAATAGCAACTAAAATATTACCTTTGGCTTCGGGATCACAATTAGAGGTTAAAGAGCTTGCAATTCCAACGACAATGGCTTTGCCTTCATCATTCCACTGGAAGAGTGGACCACCACTGTCACCCTACAAATATGTATTTTTGTGGGGTGGGGGGGGGATCCTCCTCTTAAGGCACATGTTCAGAAGTGGCATGCGTAATCGAAACCTCAGCCGAATTCAAGCGATTCCAGTCCTGTTTGAGGCATATCTCAGAGGGGACTCGATGGAACTGTTTTATCTAGTTGGAACAAAAACTTCAGCAAAGTCGAATGTTTTGACTGCGCTTTTCTTTTTTTCATCCCAAGGTTTCTTTGCGGAATGCCACCTCCAAGTGTGCACGCGACATTGGGGTGCCACCTACTTCACAGATAGAATTTTTCTTATATGCCGCTGAAATCAGTTTTTCCTTTCGTTGGGTCTTTATGACCTGCAGCTCTACTTGCCTCAAGAGGATGGGGTTGTCATTCGTCTGTCCAGGTGCTGAAAATAGTTCATATAAGAAATCGGCTTCAAAATTCTGACACGAGCTGCTTTGGCTGAGCTAATTTAGCTGTGTTTTTAAATTCAAGCACATGTATGTTTCATTCTATTGATGTTGCGTTGTAGTACAGATTACGTATAATCGGTCATTATTGGTACTCTAGTATTTAGAACTAATGTTACAAGTTACTGCCCAGAAAACGATGAAGGCAAACGGAGCGCCTTTTTTTCTGGTAAGAATATCCAACCCTCCATGAAAAAAAAACAGATGGAAACGAAATCAATTCTCTACGCTCCATATTTCCTTAGCTACATACATTTTCGCAGATATTTTCTTTGTGCACAGACATACAATCAGCTCGAATCGCACCGGCTTTTTCGGTTCCCTTTCATAAGTGTTGTTTGCATTGACGCAAACTACACCAACAAGTGCGAAAAAAGGTGCCAGGTTACTCCGCGAAGACTGTATAGCTTTGTCCACATTCATAATTCTGGAAAAACGGCGGCAATGCAGTTTTTCTGAAATCCCGTTTTAAAATCTCGATGACCACTTGGAAACGGAGACCACCATCATAGCATCGCCGCAAAGTGCACAGACCACCGCCTAGAGCGGGACCGGCTCCTCCCATTTATGGTTTCACCGCCCGAGCACCAACTGACCGTGAAAATGCGACTTTTGCTCTTTTTCTGTTGTTGTCGGGGCCACTGCGGTGCTACGACACGAGATAGAGAGACACGGATTAGTTTTTTGAGCAACAAAGTGTTAGTCCCGTGAACGACAGACTCGTAATCATGATAATAAGGGAATCGTGCGATTAGAGCCCATCATAGTTGGGCGACAGCCAAACGTAATCGATCCTAGGTCTTCCATGCTGCATTTCCTGGTTTCTGGCCATTTTGGCTTCCCTGTTTTCAGTTTTCTGACGCATTCGATAGATAGAGATCAGGCTTGGTCAACAGTATCGGCGACAACCGCTCAATATCTTGTTGCTCGTCAACCCGTATCTGAACTATTCCATCTTGTAGTTTCGAGACGCAAGTATAAACCGGTTCTTATGCCACGGCTTGCCACGAAATCTTGACATGTTGACTCGCCAAGCCGTCCTACGCTGTCGCATGGGCTGCCTTGAAATAAATCAATACGCCGATCGTCGCCAGCTATCATCATGCTTGATATGGTTTGCTGGGAAAGGGTCTCTCTACACACGGGAGGAGGAGCACGGACGAGATTCATTGCTGACGCGACGCGCGCGGCAGAACTTTTTATCCTACTACCCCATCACTGGAGCGCGCTTGCCACAAGCTCACGAGATTTCACGGGCTCTCATGTTTTTATCCATTCTCATATGCCTTTTCATTATGATCCTGAGTTGTTCCTCTCATCATCTTATCCTGGACACTCATTTCAATAACTCTTGTATGTTATCGTGCCGTAGCACCGCTTGATATTTATAGAAAATGCAATATGATATTAAAGATCGAGCACCATTTTAGATGTAGTGATGGGATCGTTGCCGCCGACAACCAATTTGGCTCTGGATTATGAAACATAAAGAAATAGTCATATGAAAATCAATAAACACATGAAATGCCATGAAATCTCGCGAGATTGTGGCAAGCGCGCTCCAGTGATGGGGTAATCAGTTGGAAAAGTTCCGCCGCGCGCGTCGCGTCAGCATGAAATCTCGTTCGTGCTCCTCCCTCCGTGTGTAGAGGGACCCAGTTCCTAGTTTGCTGCTGTTTGGAGACTTCATAGTAGTCGGCTACTGGGCGCTGCCAGCTCCTGAATATACCTGTGAATCATAGCCACGTCGCGGCCCTTATTCAGGTCTCTACATCGAATCAATAGACCGCAACGCATCACCCTCGTTACGGCTTTGCGAAAAAGTTTCCTACTGCTTTTGGCCTTGTCAATTATTTTGACCTGACTTTCGTCGCTCTCTCCGGACCGAAAACTTTTGCGGACTCTGGATAATAGACCGATAATCGAATGTCCAATTTTTGACGAAAGCACTAGCCCATAAGCTGCGAAAAAGATTATAGAACGTCTTTGATGGTACTGCAACATTCCCGATTACGGAAAATAAATATCTTTCACGAATTTCACTCACTTTTTCCGTACCCGGCGGCGGTGAGGGTATACCTATTCAGCCACTCGGTAGGTGCTGGCAAACAAATCGGTGAAGCTTCACTCTTCGGAATATCCTCAGCTAACTCGATTATAGCCAGATCACTTGGGGACTTATCGCACGGATGGAGGCTTTGAACAGCAGGCTTAATTAGTAATTGCTATAACCACGAATACATTTCAAACAAATCATTTAAAGTTAGGGTGATCATACACAAATGCAGCTGTCGTAGACGCCGTCGTGGAGAAACTTCGCTTGGGCATCGAAGGGTGTTCACTTTTTGTTACTTTTTTGATATCTTCTTTCACTTGCTTTTTACGTGTTTTCAACCGAAATTCAGGCTCTTCAATGAAGATGGGACCAGAAACTCTTTTTGCATGGATTCAGGCAAGGTGCTGACGCTTAATCAGAAAAAAAACGTGTTACTTGTAATGTCTCCAGTAATTTAAATTTATATTACATATAACTTACAGGGTTCTTTTGAAATATAGTTTCGTAGACATATGTGCGTGAATGAACGCTTTCTACGGTCCCTTCTATTTTTTTGAACCTCTCCCCTCAAACGCATCAATTTTCGTAGCCTAAAATAGTTTTCAAAATGTATTGTAGCCCCAAAAATGGAGGGCATCCTCTTTGTACAAAATAAACTCGATGCGTAGTCGTCTTCGGCGATTTTCCTTATGACCCGCTCGTGAACGTAGAGAATGAATCCGATGGTTATTTTGGAAGGAAGCAAAGTGTGTCTATTTAAGAACGTATAAAGGCTGAAGTCCTCGAGCCGTGTGGCAAAAGAATGCGAGAGCCTCTTCTTCTTCTCTAGCGTTTGCCTCGCTTCGAAGCGGGGTCCGCTCATCTGATACGCTGGCTCCATTTTTTTCTTCAGATCGACATGCAGCGTGTCAAGCCAGCGTTGTCTGGTCGCCCTTTGAGTCATTTGCCAGGCACATCCAGATTTATTCCAGCTTCGCGAACAGTATCGCTTCCAGCACGCAAAACTTGGACATTCCACCGCAGTCAAGCCTCGTGGAGCTTTCCAACAAGTGGGGCAAAGCAGAAACGCTGCCGGATGTCGTCATTTGCGATGTGGTCCAAGCGGGTGAGACCAGCGGACAAGCTTACGTTCTGCATCCTTAGTTGCAGGCTAGCATTCTGCGGTTTACAGCGCTATGGGTCGCACTACCATTCGATAGATCTTTAACTTCATGTGATCAGGGTTTTCCTGTAGCAGAGAACTCCATTCATCGAACGCCATTTTTTTCACATGAGAGGCAATTTTCACTCTCTAGACCGCACTCGGACGCGATATTCGATCCAACGTGCTTGAAGACTTCAGCACGCGGTAGCTCGATACCGTCGATCCTGACAGACATCTGATCATTTTCATCCGTAGTCAGATAATCAGTTTTCTTGACTACTTGATTCTTTACTGTCCCAACTGGAAGAAATTTCCTGTCCTTAAGTACAGTCAACCTCTGTTGCAGTACGCAGCTTAAAGGTAATTTAGCTGAGGAATCTTTACAGTCCTCACCGCAAGCGCGGCACGCGGGTGACGAGCGGGACGATCGGTGAACCATGAAACTTTCCACTGTGCGCGACGAGCGGGAAGCCCCAATAAAATCTTGGGCGGCACCACCATGGCGGTGCGGGTTAAGGTAACTGTGACATGCAAAAAATTCCTGGCTTACGTTTGCGCATGCGGTAGCGCAGGATAGTCATAGAATGATTTTTGTTAGAGTGGACTCAATTCGAGAAGCAAGTATTGATTCAACCGGGGAACCGCCGCGGTGGTTTAAGCGGCGCCACTATGGCGGTTCTGGATGGGCGGCACGCGCGTCCGCGTGGTGAAAACTTTCATAGTACATCACGCGTCCCTCGCGTCACGCGCGTGCCGCGCTTTCGGGGGTGGGGAGTACTACGAAAGGTGCCTAAGTCGAAGAACAATCGTGCTACCCCCGCGGTCCCAGCGCGATAATCTTTGAGCGGGGTGCTGCAACAGCGGTCCACCGCGGATCGGAAATCGTAAGTATTAGGTGGAGATATTTTCATCAGTACTCGCATAATCACACGAAAGCTGTTTTTCGAAACCACAAAGCACTTCCTCGAAGAATAACTCAATGGTTTGCTACTCGCTGTTTTGAAAAAAATTGGTTTTTAAGAAGTACTGTTCGGTTATCTCACACCACTTCACACTCCTATTGTTTTCTAAAGTTAAAATGTTTTTAACGTGCACCCAACTACCTTGTCGGAAGAAAACCTTACCTACAGAATAGTATAATGTAGTCACTCACATGGCTCAGTGCGCTGTATGCTCTAGATGCACCATAGGTAGATCCAAGATACGCCTTGACCTTATTGCCGGAGGCAGAAATTAGCGTGATAGTCGCACGATAGAGTGAAGCAATGCTAGTGAAAAGATAGAATAATTGATGATAGAAACTGACACGATCATTCGTTTTAAATATGCGCTCGATGGGGAACAAGGCATGAAAGCTTGAAAGTGATCAATTGAGTTCAGCATGCCTCCATTTTTTCAACTGTCGTACCGCATCTTTTTCCGGTGAATTCGTAAAATCACTCACAGTGTCGTCCACATGTTGTTGCAAACCTGATCGATATTAGGTATTACGGCTATCACACAATGACGTGCTGTTAAAATGTGCCTCTGTGAAATCAGAACACCACTACAAAGAATTCCATCCTTGCTGAACGCTGGAAGAATTACAAACATATAAGAGGAAACGAGATTGCACGTTCGTCATATCTGATACTGACTCCAAAACATTTTACGCCTCCAATGTTATATGTCAAGTGTTCACTATTTGAAACAGTATTTTGTCCTGCCTTTACAGGAAACCAGAGAGAGCGAGTTTAGCAAACTAGAAAGAGCGTTAGCAGTACACAAGAATGGGATGGTTTTGTAGAGTCGCAAACGAGAACCCTTAGGTTGATCGCTGAGCCTGCAAACATTCTCACCTAAGTTGCTGGCCTATAATCTAGATGACCGGGCTCTAAAGGCTGGGTAGCTCATCGTACCCACCATAAACTATCATTAACTGTCAAAAATCGATACACGGACCTCGAATTTGTGCTAAGCACTCGAAATAACTCCTAGGGAAAAAGTCAAGCCACATCTAACGAAGCATTTCGGAAGTCGTCAAGGGATGAGTTCTCCCCCACCCCGTCCCTTCAAATGTGCGCCCGACAAGAAAGCTTTGTACGAGTCAATTCGAAAATGTTCGAAAAACGACAAATAAACCCTAGATTGTTGGTCAGCACACATAATCCCCCCCCTATAAAACTTAGAACCAGATATAAAATGTATTTCTTAAATCCTTTCGGAGTTTTTCGATCGACAGAAGTAAATAAACGCTCAACCAACTTTCGGAACAAATGGAAAACGCAAACAAATATGCTTTCACTGAAACCTGATCCCTGTGTTTTGTTTTTGGAACCAAACACGATTATGAGGTCCGTCCCCAGGTTTTTGGAAGATTACTTTGCGTTTCAGAGCGAACCATTGACTCAAAAAAACGACTGTTTTAAGCCTATAACTCCTTGAACCCAGAAGTAGTAAACCAACACGGGGTAGTAAGCAGTTCTAATATATATGCCCACGAGATACTAACAAGTGTACCTGTTTTCGCCGGTACGTTTTACGCTCTAGATTTTTCTTGCATTAAGTAAGTGGCCCGCCCGGTTTGGTTCTTCCCATATGCGTACTGGGTGCTAGAATATATCTCAGGGTCAGTCTGAAAACCTCGAGGCGCATTCAGTCCCAAGGAAAACGTGAGCACGAACGTTAGCTGATCAGTGTAATTGCGATTTGTGAGTCATCCTGAATTGATTTTCCGGAGATTCGTTAGGCGCTGATTTCACGAAAAAGATCGCACTGACTGGCTAATGCTTTGAGACGTTAGGTATGAGGAACATCCCTTCGCATTCTACAGAAAACCAGCTTATGCGAATCCTGCATTCGGAATGAAAAATGAACGACCTGAGCGGACAAAAAAGGTGTGACCGAGTTTGACAGAGGCGGATCGCTCTCGTGCCGTCCTACAATGGGGCACACCAGGGGTGTGCGGCAATTGCCGTTTGCCGATTGCCGTTTGCCGGCCATTTTTGGGGTTTGCCGTTGCCGTTGCCGTTTGCCGGAATTTTTGTCTAAAACGGCAAATTTTTGGTAAAAATACGTTAAAACAAAAGATTTGCCCTTATGGCAGTTTTTGTATTGCTCAGCAATTCGAAGCTGCTACAAATAATTATTTTGACCAGTTCCAGCTGATGTAATGTGTAACTATACCCATTAAATTGATAAATTATGAGAATATAAACTCTCTAATAAACCCTTGACTAAGTAATCAGAGAAGTAAGTCAAAGTTCTAAGTTATCCATGGGCTTTCAAATATCTTTTTTTCATTTATCAAACTCTTAACCCCTTAGAAATGCTAAATTTGCAAAAAAACCCTATTCAAGAAGCATTAAGATTTCTGCAAGTTCCAAGATTATCAAAGTTGCAGCGTGAAAGCAGCCATTTAAAGGCCGTGTTCACGATAATCTTTGATTTTGAAATCAATTGCTGATTAGATTGTTTGGCCCCGGGTAGGAATGAGATGACGAAGAAATCGAGAAAAACGCACCAGAAGGGCAAGAAATCCTCAAATCGCACCCCGCCTATTGAGTTTCACAGCAACTGTTCGCTGCGACAATAAAATCTTTTGTGGAATCGTCTTTTGCAACGCTCTTCTCTCTGTTGCTTCGTACTTTCCTTCAGACTCTAGCTAATACTGTTTTGCTTCGAATATTTTTCCGTTTTTGATGAGCCCCATTTTTATCGGTGACAACCACCGTGAACGTGTTCATAAAATCGGACAACTAGTCCAGGCCAGAGATTAATGTCACTGGAATGACGTTTTAGTGCGTTTCTCGCTGTTTCTTCGTAATTCCGGTAAAACTTGGTTGCCAACGCATTGTTTTGAGTGGAAAACTCGAGAACGAAAATCATCACGAACACTGCCTTTAAAGGCACAGTCCAGCCTCAGAATCGTTCTCCTGTTTTTCTGCCTATCTTGAAAACGGTCTCACACTGATTCCAATGATGTCTTTGGGATCGTACGAGACCCCCTAAGAACAAAGTTATGGCCACTCAAAAATTGTGCTTCGGAAGAATGGTGGACGAGTTGTCCGAGGCTCGTAACTTCCGTCATTTGCAACCGATGTATGCGAACCGACCTGAATAAACAAAGAGGCTGGGAATGAAGGGAAGAACGGGGCTACTGGTCGGAAACCATCGCTCATCTCTCCGCTGCTGAGCTCGAAAGATCGTAAAAGGGGCGTGCCAAAGTGGCTTCCTGGTATGGGCGCCCCAGGGTGGCTTCCCCCTATATCTCGCTTATTCGGAGGAAGTGAGAGCTCGCATTTGGCATGGGCTATATAGGGTGGGTGAACTTCACAATTATGTGGAAATCTCAGATTTCGTCCCTGAGCTTGGACTGTGCCTTTAAACACACAAACCCGTTGAGAAATCGTATAAATCGGTCAGCCTATAGTCGGCTGGTGGGCTGATGGCCATAATTGGGACAGGAAGTTGATAAAATCTGCAAACACTTTTCCGGATCTTTTTTGAATTGAACAGTGTTCACAGCGGTAATTAGAGGAAAGGTTCAATAGTATTTTCGATTTCGAGATCCATAGATGAAACGAAGAGTTGACTCATTGGCAGAGCTGAGTTTGTTAAGAAACGTGGTAAAGAGGAAAAAATTATAATAATTGCAGTACATATACTGCTCCGAAACTTGAACGTGGTGTGCTCGCCCCACCCACTTTCTCTGTAGCCACAGGGAAAGTGGGTGGTGCGAACACACCACATTTAGGTTTGGGGCCGTTTAGAGCGACTCATTGCTCGCTTTAAGCCGATATTGTTGTCGTAATAAGCCTGGTGCCGACTTGTAGACCAAAAACACAGAAAGGTAAGCGCTCAAGGGCAGTGTGGCTGGCTAAACAAAACGTTTAGGGATTATTGGTTTCGAATGTCACTTAATTTGCTCAAGTTAAAGGCTAGAGAACTTGTGCTAACAGAGAATTCCTGAAAGTGTTGTGCTATAGGTATCGCTCCAGCCGCGAAGCGGCTGGAGAGGTTTGGTTTTGCCCGGGACTTGTGATCACTTAGAATTCTATAAAGTAATTAATAAGACCTGTTAAACAAATTCTCCAGAGATTTCCATCGGGATATAGGTGGGAGGGTCCAGGAGGCACATGCTGACAAAATTTGAGCCAAATCGGTTCAAAACTAACAAAGTTAGATCGGCGAATTCTTATCAAAAATTCTTGTTGTGCGCGTGTTCCTGCTTCGTGCTTCGTGCTTCCTGCTTCCTCGTGCGTTACGCACCCTTAGTAGTGGTCACTGCCAATGGTGGCAGGCGATCAGTTGGACAGGCAGGTAAGTTGGTATGTGGATAGATAAGCAGGCTGGTGAGTGGGTAGACAATGAGTACTTACTGTTTAACATTAACTACTTTACTTATTCCTGCTTATCATATCAAGTGATATTATCAGTTGGTAGATCAAATCGCTAAAACACGTTGTAGGCCGTACTTTTCGATGAGAAGGGACAAGGAAAGTGACTAACAAGTTTATTACTTTCTGTTTAACATTAACTACTTGACTTATTACTGCTTAACATATCAAGTGATATTATCAGTTGGTAGATCAAATCGCTAAAACACGTTGTAGGCTGTATTTTTCGATGGGAAGGGACAAGGAAAGTGATTAACAAGTTTGTTACTTACTGTTTAACATTAACTGTTTCACTTATTACCGCTTATCATATCAAGTGATATTAGCAGTTGGTAGATCAAATCGCTAAAACACGTCGAAGGCTGTACTTTTCGATGGGGAGGGACAGAGAAAGTGACTAACAAGTTTGTTACTTACTGTTTCACATTCACTACTCTACTTCTTACTGCTTATCATATCAAGTGATATTATCAGTTGGTAGATCAAATCGATAAAACACGTTGTAGGCTGTACTTTTTCGTAGGGTAGGGCCAGGAAAAGTGACAAAAAGTTCGTTAGTTTTTGATGACTTCATCAAAGTGCATGGGGCATGTGATGACGTCATCAGGACGTCGACGATAGAGAGTCGCGCGTCATTTGTAGCGCGCGCAACAAGTCAATTATTTACTGATTGTCATATCAATCCATGCTATTTGGAAAATATTGAAGATTTTCAGAGATATTACTTCGTAATATCAAGAAAAAGTGAACAATTCTATCAAAAAGGGGTCCTCCAAGCAAAAGAGGTTTGGTTCGCGTCAGAAACGTTCCAACAAAAAGTGAACAATAGGCAAGTAGAATGAGGAGAGTCAACAACTCTGAAGTTTTCGATAATGTTACGAGCAGGTTAAAATGCTAAAATCATGTTTCGATGGGCCTTATGAGCGTGGAGAAACTTTCAGTTTAGTTATTGTTAGTTACAAATAGCGCTATTCGGCAGGCAACTTAGTAGACGTCGGAAGCCTGACAAATATTTGCAGGAACAACTAACTGAAAGGCTTTTGCAACCTCTTCCTTTATTGATCAGTTTCATCGTTTTCCACCCTTCACTTTGCTCGTGCGGTGCACATACTTTCTCAAATCTTTTTTTTTTGACTGCTTATCAAATTTCCTTTTAGAAACCTGTAAAGCACGGGTGAAAAAATATATAACAGCGTGTTCAGAAGTCAGGTTTTGACGGCTTTGTGGCATTTGATTAACAGAAAAATTAAAATTTTAACAATTTTTGGGCACAATCTTTAGATTGGGGCTAGCTGAAATCATCAATGCCGCTTAAGACTCTAAAAATGCGCTCCCAGAGTGTTATGGCCTCCCAAAAATGGACTTGGGATTGATAATCTAGAACATCTGGGTCGCTAATCCGTGCGAATGTCTAACAACTTCGAAAAGAATAGCACCAAGAGCTCTACTGGAAAATTATGTGGTGGTTTTTCAACTGATGAAATCATATTATACTTATAATATAGTTATTAATTGATGATATTTTTTATATTAGATAGAGAATCTGAATATCCTTATCAAAAAAGATTTGGCATGAAGATTAGAGTTACTATGGCTATTTTGGTTTTACAGAGAAGTTTTCGGGCGATATTTTAAGCTTTCATGCTTTGCAAAAAGGTTTCAAGTAGTTTTCTACGGCCTTCTCTTCGTGGCGAACTAACGATGTTTTCAAGTGATAGCACAACGGAATTAGTGCAAGATCGCATTTGAATAAAGTGTGTGGTAGCAGTAGTGAATATTTATATCTGTCGATACTCGTGCCCAGGGCTGTGCGGAAATCTTTTTCAAGATTTTCGGAAACGGAAACGGAATAAAAATGGCCAAAAAACGCCGGAAACGGAAATCCGGAAACGGAAACGGAAGAGACCAAATAATTGGGTTTCCTCATTCCCACGCTTCGCTGCTGCTCATTGTCCGCAGCTCTATTCAAATAACCAATAATTTCAGTTAATAAACTAATACTTACTCTAAATAATGTCACTACGAGGCATTAAACGATTTCAAAGTCTAGTTTTTCGAAATCCGAAAAGGCAACCTCTAAAAATACTTATTACATGCAGCCGCCCTTCATAGGTGTGCAGTAATTGCCGTAAGCCGACTGCAATTTGCTGGCCGTCTTGGGGTTCGCCGTTGCCGTTTGCCCAATTTTTTTGTCGTAGCCGCACACCTCTGGTGTTCAGCCTGTCCCCCAGAAAGCAGTCCAAGCGACACCAGGTATCCTTCAAAGTTGATCAGAAGTCCATTTTTAGATGATCAGCGACTACTTTCTCTTCTTTCAAACCATATTTGCCTATTGGAGTGGATATCAAACCATTGAATTTGAAAAATAAAAGAAAAAACTCTACGGCGACATGGGAAGTTCTCCTATGATCTGCCTCAAACGAGCCTCACCGCTGCCCGTGGTCACCTCCACCTCGTGGTCTTTGACGAGACTCCTTTCTGGAAGACAGGCTGCACGTGCAAAACAAAACTACATATCTCGATTTTTGTTGCTGCCGTGGCGGTAAACAAGCGAAGAAGTGGAATCAAAAAGAGAAGTTTCACGAAATCATTGAATCTCAGAGAAAAAGCTACATATTTTAAAGAAGAAAACCTCAAAAGGCGTGCAGATCCCTGCCACACCCATTTCGTGTCATCATTTTATAGAGTTCCAATCTCAGGCCCCCAAACTTCGTGAATGATCTGAGCCAAGCTCAGATATTCGCTTGAACACAAGAGGTCGGATGTCCTCTTCAGTGTCTCATGAAACCTTCGAGAATCCTAGCCTAGACCCACTATCACAGATCGTGTGGCACTAATTTATTCCGTTTCCGGGCCCAAAAACTCGGAAACGGAAGCGGAACGGAACAGCCCAAAAAACACCGGAAATGCGGAAACGGAATCGGAAACGGAACAGTTCCGCACAGCCCTGCTCGTGCCTATTGAATCGCCTACTCTGCCCTAAATGAAATAACACCAATTCGTGAAATTTCTTCTTTTTGGAGCACTAACTTCATATGTAACTGAGTAATACAAGCAATTGCCTATTTAAACCTGTTTATATCACTAATTATTTATTACTTTATCAAACAACCAATTATAAGTGTTTTTCAAATTTTGAAAACAAAATCAATACTTTGCAAATTAAATATTGCTGATTAGTGATTTGTTTAAACTTTTCAACTGGAGAAATTGGCGTCTCAAGTGCATCGCACAAAGGAGAAATTTTGTGAATTAAAGTTTGTGAAAAAAATTGCTAAAGCTGCTCTCATGAAGGAATCCCGTGAGTCATTGTGGGTGTCATCATCTAGTGCTAACAGAAGCCGAATGTTCTTTCATTAGAGGTAGACTTTTATTCTCCTATGAACGATTTTAACCGCTCCCAATACATAGATGCACATGTAAGTACATAACTAACACGCGGGCGTAGCCCCTCACCCTGATCAGGGGTGTGCGGAAAATTCTTTTCGGTAAATTTGTTACCGAAACTTTTTACCGAAATTATTCTTCGGTAAATACGGTAAAAACGGAAAATTCGGTAAAAATTCTGACTTCGACTTTCTGGTGCCTATCCCATTGGATAGCACAAATAACCAATAATATTTATGTATCACTTTCGAAAGTGCATGAGGATAGTGCAAATAATGAGTGAGTTTAAAATATTAAAATGGGCTCAACGGCTGAACCCAATCAGCGGGACGTTGATTTTGAGAAAAAGTAACATTTCAAAATTTCCTGTCATGAAGGCCTTTCTGTAGTCACTCAAAATAAGGCCAGCGTAGGAAAACATACATACTTCCCGCCTCAACTGTGCCAGGAGACGCGTAAAAGTACAAATTGGTCAGTGAGGGAAGGTGCGGGTGCGATGATTTACAATTGAGTCGTTCCAAAACTGCAGTGGATTCAGTTTTGTGTCGGGGGCTTCGAAAAGAATTTTTCCAGTTCCTGAAATATCTGCTTCAAGACTCTGCTGCCTTGAAACCCGTTGACATTTTTGAATAAAATATGTATTTCTCGGAGTAGTATCTCGATAAGAAAAACCACGTGACTCAAAAGGCGAAGAGATCGTATGTATGAATATTCGGAAAGTAAGCCAAAGGCTTAGAAAGAGTAACAAAATGAATGATGAAGAAGGATATCGCGCCAAATACATGCCCTAACAGTAGCAAACACGTGAAATACGAGTAAGAAGTAGGCCGAATAGGCCAAAAAAAACACTCAATTTTTTTCAGTGAAAATTTCGGTGAATTTCGAGAAAAATTCGGTAAATCGGTAATTCAAAATTTACCGAAAAACACCGGTAAATCCGGAAAATCGGTAAATCGTTAAACGGAAAATGCACAACCCTGGCCCCGATCTCCCGTCGTCGCAACGCGAACCCCGCGGCACCGCGACCTAAAGGCCGCGGCGGGGGGTTTGCGGCGCAACACCAATAGTTGGAATCAACATTTTAGAGAGTTACAGAACAGTTCCGAAAATGTTGCGAACACATTAGGGCGTGAGGCTGCGTAGCTTACGATCACGATTTCAACAACTTACGGAAGACTTCGGTAAGTTGTTGAAATTAGTGTTCGCAACATTTCTGAAATCTTCAGAGAAAAAGTGAACATTACCCTCTGAGACTGATTTTCTTGGCCTATACTTCTTAACAGAGAAAACAAACCGTTTTGGTATTTTACGAGGAAGAGTTTAGTGTCTTCCGGAAAAAGGGCTTCTATTCGTTCCACGAAATTTTACGGGAATACTCTCGCTCAATGCTGTAATTCTATTCTAAAGTCTCGCTTTTCCTTACAGCTAGACCTAACCGTCTGTATAGGTCTTTACGACATCATCTTCAATTCTGATGGTAAGTATTAGGTTTGCATGCACATACCTTTTAACGGTTCTTGCGTAGTCAGGACTATTTTTGGAACCACAAAGTGCTTCCGTGTAGAACACCGCAACGGTTTGTTTTCGCTGTTAAGAAGAATAGGCCAAGAAAATCAGTCTCAGAGGGTATTGTTCACTTTTTGTGAACTCTCCTCATTCTACTTGCCTATTGTTCACTTTTTGTTGGAACGTTTCTGACGCGAACCAAACCTCTTTCGCTTGGAAGACCCCTTTTTGATAGAATTTTTATAGGGTTTGCATTATTGAAGATTTCTTTTTAGCGCATCTATTTTATGATGCAGCGACATCATAATGTTTATTTCAGTCATATTTTGTTTGTTATACGTAGGTCTTCCTACGCCTATCAATAAATATAAACGCATGCACGCGGTTCTCCAGCGGTGACGTGAGCGCAGCGGCTTTCCGTCGCGCGCATTGCATGTAACAGTCGAATTTTAACCAGATTATCTCATTCTGTGCAATCGATCAACGCGCCCTTTGGAGCTCTTGATTCCCCGTGGAAATTTGGAGTTTGCTTTTATTGTTAGCACTGCATACAACTAGACTAATCTCACCCCACTTCTGTAGCCTCACAACAGAAATCATATCAAGTGAGCGACAGAGAGAATCCTGAGTGTACTACTTACTAGTTCCAGTAAAATTTTGAGTGGCCCTGATCATGAGCTAGGTGTGGGCAGTCTGGCCACAAATGGCGACTAATCGTCCAGCCTTGTTGATCTTTATAGTGATCTTGATAGTTATACAGATCACATATAGAACAGCGCTATCTCAGATACAGACAGCACACTTTCCGCAGTACCATTAGCCGACGTCCCGTAACCCCTCCTGCGGAAGGCCAATAGTTCGGTTGCGGGCAGTCATCAGCGCTGTTTCGTTTACTGCCCCTACACGTTGAACAAGCACTCTGCGGCCCTTCTGCCATCGCGTTACGGCTAACCTGATGACTGACAGAAGACAATCCAAAAGCAGTTAGCGGCACACTTGAAAATCACCTTTCAAGAGAAAGGTCTGTTGTAACAAATTTTCAAAAATTCCCTTCTGGGCTCTTCATCTTGAACTGCTTCTGATAATTAAGGAATAAGCTTACACATGGTTGCTCACTACACTCACTTGCCCTTGCAGTCGTTTCATCCGCAGATGCCAGCAACAGACAATCGCTCACCTGCCCAACGCCAGGGTCGCACACAGCGAGGGTTTTGGGAAGAGTCTCAACACAGCGTTCTCTGCTCAGCAATCTTTCACTTGCTCCACTCTAGCGGGTTGTGCAATGTTGACATCAGAGTGAGCATCGATGATTGAGTTCGATGACCCCCAGGAATAGTCGACTGGCCGCCGACACTCTGCGTAAAGACGGGAAAACCTCTCTCTCTCCGCGGAAAGTGGGGTGCTGTGCCACGCCCACAAACTTGGGGCCGCGAGAAGTCAACTACCCCGACTTGGCTGGCGGGAAGTGGGCTGTTTTTATCTGAGATTGGCAGTCTCTGACCATCTGAGACTTTCAAGTAGATTTAAATTTACGAGATTTTCTCTTCCTGTAATTCTAGTGAAACGCAAGGCATAAAGTAACTGGTGAATATTGCATGGAACATCACAAGACTAAACAAATGTTGGTGTACTATAGCAGATAACAGATTTTGCCGTTGACCGTTTGCCGGCCATTTTTGGGGTTTGCCGTTGCCGTTTGCCGAAATTTCAAAGTCCTTTGCCGCACACCACTGGGGCACACCCTTTCTCTCTCACGGTCTCGGATAAATTCCTCCAACTGATCAGTTATCGCCCCTACCCCTCTCCTCACCGCCATACATCGGCCGTCATAGACGGAGGCTGGAAATGCACGCTTGTGCACTTCGTTATAAATGGACCATACACACTATACTTGTTCCGGAATCGAATAATCGGATGAGTATCCGGACTGTTCTAGTCGGATAAAAAGTCGACTTTTTTATTCGACAAGTCGGTTATTCGAAAAAGTGCGATATCCGACTACAGTCGAAAAGTCGAATATCTCGAAAAGTGCGATATCCGACTACAGTCGAAAAGTCGAATATTCGAAAAAAGGGCGATATCCGACTACAGTCGAAAAGTCGAATATTCGAAAAGGTGTGATATCCGGACTACAGTCGAAAAGTCGAATATTCGAAAATGTAATATCCGACTATAGTCGAAAAGTCGGATATTCGAAAGTATCGTGTAATATCCTGACTATAGTCGAAAAGTCGGATATTCGAAATAAATTCCATCTGGAACAAGTATACTGTATAGTTTACATGCTCCGAATCGAATAATCGGACGAATATCCGACTGTTCTAGTCGGATAAAAAGTCGACTTTTTATTCGACAAGTCGGTTATTCAAAGTGCGCGATATCCGACTACAGTCGAAAAAGTCGAATATTCGAAAAAGTGCGATATCCGGACTACAGTCGAAAAGTCGAATATTCGAAAAAGGGCGATATCCGACTACAGTCGAAAAGTCGAATATTCGAAAAGGTGTGATATCCGGCTACAGTCGAAAACTCGAATATTCGAAAATGTGTAACATCCGACTTATAGTCGAAAAGTCGGATATTCGAAAATGTGTAATATCCGACTATAGTCGAAAAGTCGATATCTCGAAATAAATTCCATCTGGAACAAGTATAATACACCCTCTTATTTAGTAGGGGGAAGTTAATTTCTAGGAGCAGAGAATACTGACTGAACCCTGAAAACTGTTTCCGAGGTAAATTCTCATGGAAAAACAATTGTCTTACTCTCAGTGACGTCCAATGAGACCATCCAAGGGTATTCGCCTGGGCTTGTCGTCGTTCCTCCCATTGATCTTTTTGAGCGCAGTGTTTGAGTTGAAGCTAAATTTCTAGCAAACCATTATATTATGCCCCCTAGTTAATCGAAGCTAACATATAACAGCCAAGAATGTTGCGAAACAATTGCAAGCACTTAGCTTGCGTAAAAGGCTTTGTTCACGATAAACTTCGATTTTGAGCTTCCAGTGAGAAACATCTGTGGTAGCGATTAAAAGCTAATCAGTGTTTGAAAAACGGATTGAGAAGCCTTTCCAGAAGCGACAAACTGTTTTGAAAGTTATTTTTACACGGCAGAGTCGGCCTCCTTGGATCTAGGTGTTGTTATCGACATCGACACGACTCTATCATTGCCGCGCTTTGACCTGAGATTACCAGCATTGGCATTTCATTCAAGGAAGCATTTAATTTGTGGGATGGGTGTCGAGAACATTTGCAAAACTTCTTCAGACAAAATGCTGACAAACCATCGTTAATTTCAATTGAAAGCACGGCTGATTATCGGAGGTCAAGGCGTGGCAGTGGAAAGCAGTATTTGTGTTGATGAAAACAACTAGACCCAAGGCCTTACGTGCCCATTGGAATGATTTCTAGAACCGTTTTTTTCTTGCACTCCTGAAAGATTTTAGAACATCTTTCTCATCGCTGTTCTCCTTTCTTAGTGCCACGGCAATCGTATTCTATTCAAAATTCAAGGACGAAGCTTGTCGTGAACAGTGCCTTCAAAGTCAAAGGAGATCTCTTCGAAAGTTTCGTAATCTTCAAAGTTCAGAATAAATTTCGTTCGTTTTTCTCCACATATATCTAATGCACTCACTCAGAAAGCGTCTACCACATTCCTGCTTTATCGCTTCATTCTCTTCTTCTGTCACATTACGAGGGTGAGCAATGCTCACCAACGCAAGCAGCAGCAGATTGCGCATCTGTAATTAGAGAAGTCGTGTTATTGTCATGAATGAGCCTGTCCACTTTGTTGAAACAACCGCGATAAGTATCTTCGGAAAGAGCAGTGAGGTAGTCTTATGCTGATATTTGTGTTGAGAAGAAGGTTCCAAGTGTGTAAAATGCACACAAGAGACATCCTGGGGTACTGGTGCTGAATCGAACTTGGAGATACACAGAATCGCAATCTCGTGTGTCTGTTGAAAGAGTCCACAGAACTGGATAGTTGTTATACTAAAAATATTGCCAGTTGCTAAGGTAATCATTCAGATGCTCAAATGGCTCGGCTCGCACGAGCCCCAGCACGCCTTTAACTTGACTGCTTACTCGCAATTGTCAGTCATACTGGTGGTTTCACTATGGATGCACTTTTAGACAAAGTTGGAAGTAAGCCTGGTGATAGCGGCGACATTTTTGAAATCTGAGTTCAGATTTGGGTTCCCACCTCCCATACAGTATGTTTTTATTAATTTTTTATTGAAGTAGACTCATTCTAACTTAATATGTCTTTCAGAAAGCAATTGTGGCACACTTTGTGGGCTAGCGAATATTTTAGAGAATAGCAAATCTAGAACCGGCGAGTTTTGACAAGGCTCTACCTATCGTGCCAGAATAATTCGAAGGTGAGGTCATTCTTGTTCCGCCAAGCACCCTTTAAGTACCTACTTTTATCTGACGAACGGCTTTGTATGTATACTTGGAGAACTCAGGAAGAATTTTAGTAAACTACTTTCTAGGCCTGTGATTAGCCAACTTTCTCTTCTGAAATATGGGTAGTGTAGTGGCATAGACGAATGGGGCTCCTCAGTGTGATCAGGTGGTTCATCTCATCAGATTTTCTTTATCACGATGACCTCTGATAATTGCCTGCCTCGTCGACGTGAGTTTTTAATTCGGGGCCGGGATCTCAAGAAAAGAAGAGGATTACGAAGATTCCAGAGGCGCTGTTTTACCGTAGTTCCGGCGCAAATCTCGGATATCCCTCATCTATTCTCCACCCGCTGCTCGGCGTGTTGTTTTCGATGGCCAAGCCGACAGGTTTTCACATTGAAAACACTGCTTACCATTAGGTTGTTACTCTTGGAGTGCACATAAGACTAGTGGGGATGCAGTACGCGTATAAGCAGCATAACGTGTTTGGCTACGACTCTCCGCGACCTTAAAGAAAAGTGGCAGTACTACAGAAGCGAAAAGATAATAAGAGAGTGTGACGGAAACGTGGAGCTCAAGAATGAGTTTGTTGACTTGAGCGGCTATCCACAATAGAAAGAAGATTGGCGAATTCGAGCCACCGTTCGCGTTTATATACGGGTCTGGGTTGAAGATCCCACTCTACCGAAGAGAAAGTATTTGTGCAGGCCGTCATGGAACGGAAAAATCTTCTCAAATTACATGTAGGAAAGCTTTCCGAGGCACACGTTTGCCGCATTCAGCCGCAACTAATGTTCGAAACGAAATGTATGTTTGCTATTTTAATATTACTGCAGAGGTAGTGTGATTCGATAGTACGCCCAGCGTTGAGGGCGTTATAACAATCTGGCTACCTTAATCTTCCTAAAGACTTAACGGTTAATGTATTACTCGGCTCAAATAGCCCTTTTGGGTCTGAATTCATAAACGAAAAACAACCCGGGTGACTGAAAAAATTTCAAAATTCGACGTTACTTACGAATGTGCTTTCCCGAACAATTGTGTCAACTTTTCGGTGGATCATACTCTTTATAGGGTGTAAGGTGGAAATCACCCCCCTCCGCCTTCCAATTAAAGAAATCATGTTTGCCTGTCAACTTCGGTGAGATTCAAAGTAATAAATCCGTAAGCAAACAAGGGGGGGGGCTAAAGGAAGCACACACGCATGAAAAAACTGTTAGGAGAACGACGTTACTGGTTTCGTATTGCTCCAACTAGAGCACTCGCGCCGTTGAAAGCGACAGAAACGAGTCAAAACTACTTTATTTGAGCCCTTTCAAATCCCAAAGTTTTGCAGTCCCCGCTCATTCGCTTTGCGGTCTCCACTCCCAGTATAAACTCGTCCAGATTGATTGTACGATTACGGTTACTGTATTTAGGTTATCAAGCTTCCAACAACATAAGTCTTCTAGCGCAGACCGTAAAATTCTATACTTCGCTATCAGAACCATTTTACCGCTAGGTTAGCTATTTCAACTGGGGGCATGTGTGAAAGGAAAAGTGAACTCGTTCACTTTTACTCCACAACGAAAACGAATGGTCATTACTCTATTTGCATCCAGTTTTTGATGGTTTTTTTTCTGTTAGTTCTCCATACTAAAGCATAGTGGACGAATTGTCCGAGGCTTTCAATTTCCGTCACTTGCGACCGATTAATGCATGCGGAGTTCAATGACGAGGAAGAATGAGAATGAAGTGAAGAATGGAGCTTTTGATCATAGCCATCGCTCATTCCGCCACTTTTGAGCTCGTAGGGTCTTTAAAGGCACTTGGGTGCTCCGAAGGGGCTTCTCTAGCTTCATCGGAGGGAAATTGAGAGCTTGCGATTGGCAGGTATTGTAACGGATGGATCTACTTTACAACCACGTGGAACTCTCAGACAAGCACTTCGTTTGGCAAGATCCTGCTTAGAAGATCATAGTTGAGCCTTGTGGCAGGATTGCTCACCAGCCCATCAAGCAGATGAAGCGCAGACGTGCTTTGGGATTCATGTATCAGACCTCGCATCCCTGTCGGAGTGTCTACCTTATATCCCAGATCCCGCAACTATGGGCTACCTTGCGTGGTCGATATGAAGCCAAAGGTATGACCTCTATGCCACCCAGCACTAAAGTTTTTGTCGCAATAAACATGAAGTATGGCAAGGTATCTCACAAACAACGTGCTCTGCGTGACCGTGGACCGTTAAAGGAAGTGTTCACGACAGAAATCGTTTTTCTGTTCTCCCGCCTATCTTGAGAACCGTCCCATGCTGATTCCAATGATGGCTCTGGAGTCGTACAAGACCTTCTGGGAACAGAGTTATGATCCCTCAAAAATTGAGCTAGGGAAGCGTGGTGGACGAGTTTTCCGAGGCTTGTAACTTCCGTCTTTTGCAGCCGGTGAATGCGAGCTGGCCTGAGTAAAGGGAGAAGTTGAGAATGAAAGGGAGAACGGGGCTATTGATAGGAAATCAACGCTCATCTCACGATTTCGAGTTTTCATTTGTTCACGATGGAGGGCGGGCATTGCGCTCTTGGGGTTTGCCTTGCGCTCAAAGTGTCAACTTCGGGCTCTATTGGGGCTCTTCCTGGCTCGTTTTTATCAGTTCTTTCGACGTTACGTTACAGTGTGCCCCTCCTTTACCCATTCCTAGTGGAAACTGAAACACATTTTTCATCGTGAACACTGCCTTCAAGGAGACGATCATTCGATAGTTTTCGTCAGAACGACTTCGTCAATGCAGACGACATCGCAGTCAAACCCTATGGGAAGACGTGAGCTTAGCCCTGACTAAGACTAATCTTGACTTACTTGGTTGCCATTCACCTCAATTTCCATAACAAATGCTTAACAGTTGTCAAAACAGAGTTATCCCAAAGTGCTATTGATTGTGCGCTGCCGCAACGCGAACGTCTGATTGAGCTCTGCTCTAGATAAAAAAGCTTCTTTGCTGACAGTGTAAACAGAGATGCATACATGGCGGCATCCGCCATTTTAGCGATCAAACGAACAGCAAGCAATATGAACTTCAGGACGACTGCACTTTTTGCAATGATCACTGTCTGCTTGAAGTTTTGAACATAATGGTAGGAACACGATGTCTCCAATCGCAAGAGAGTTCCTTTGACTCAACGATCCATGTTCCAATCCAACTGATGATCCTAAAGAGCTACTCTTTGTCATCAATCACCTTTAATAACAATTTTCGATGAGACTGACCCCGTCAAATCAGTGATTCGGCCATAGGTTAATGAATAGGCTCACGATAATGTAATCGATGAACTGAAGGCCATTCTGCAAACACTTGCTGAGGCCGAATCATCACGAGTCTAGTTTGAAATGCCTCCATTTGTTATTACCGTTTCTGGTTTGAACTTAACATTCCACCTTTTGGTCACCGTCGTGTACCACTTTGCGTGCTTCACCCAAGTTGAGAGCGTTGTTAGCCCGAGGAACACTACACAGTTTTTGGGTTCCAAACGGCTCATTCTTGTTTCAAGACATCGTACGCGATGAAAATCGAATTCCAGCTTCTGCGTTCAGTCGGAGTAGTGTATCGTGACAATGTCCCTCAGGAAGTCTGAAGTTTCAAAATCGCCTCTGAATGAAGGTTCGCTTACCTAAAAAGGGCTTCCTGGGTTTTAGGGGCCGGCCTTGGGGTCGATCCGTTGTTACAAGGTGTGCTGCCGGCGTTCGTGCGTTGACACGTCATAAGGCGCAATGCACACGCCACTCGAATTCACGTTCGACGTTGATCGAAAGCAGCTGACAGCAAAGGACGCAGTAGGTTAGTAACGCTCTTTCATTTCGTTCTGGAAGAAATTATCGCTCTTCTGAATGGCGTCCTCGGTAAATTGCTTCCAACGCTGAACCAAGGAACAAATCGTAAAACTGTCCCTTGCGTTCTTCGCGCAGCTATCCCAAGTAGATGTCGGCGGGAACTTCAAATTCGTTTTGAGCTTTCTTGAAATGAGTTTTTCATGAAAAGTTGACGTTTTGTGGGGGCTTTCTGCAACCTTTAGTCACGATAGATATAACAACACGAAAACGTCAAAAACCCGAGTATGGTTTTCATCGCGAACGATGCCTTTAACCACGAGGACATGTCTTTTCACAGTGATAAGTATCCCGACGTAGCTTGATTTGATGGTAATCTCCACCTGGCGTATAATGATTGACTTGTTCCATTAATTTGATCATTTCAATTCGTCAGCATCTGGTAAAGGGTGATCACATGGGAAGCCAATGGAATCACAAGGAAGGCGTGCACCGTGGGGTGATTCCAAATGAACACCCTTGCAGAAACGTACTCAGTAGTATTAGTGTAGCATATCTCGACGAGATAGAACTTGTTGTTAAGAAGTTATGATAGGTTAAAACGTGCTTTTTTCACCTTGCATTTCTGTACTGAAGATCCGGAATTGGCGGTTGTACATTTCTGCAAGGGTGTCCAGTTGGCAACAACCTGCACCGAGTCATACGAAGGTGGAAGCGCTCAACGAGGAGCGAACACCGCGTCTCAGAAAATATGTGAAGCCCATATAACCGCGACGTCGTCCGCCACGTCATAAGATAGGGCGGCGGCGCGATGTCGGATGACCGACGTAAGACTTTGGCTTTTAACGTCCGCGCGATGTTCCTGCGTCTATTTTTGCGATGTGGCGAGGAGATAGTGAGATCAATCATATCATTCGCTCTATGATAGGCCTGTTGTAGGCCACACTTTCTCAACGTACGACGTCCGACCGCAGAAAGTGCTATGTTAGGGGCTTCACGCTCAATGGAACGCGTGTGCTTTTTCTGGGAATGTAGACGCGCTTTCCGAGACTCACCTTCCAAGATGCACACGTGAGTCTTGAAAGGTGAGTAACACATCATGAGAAGCTCGCGCCGCATCATTGAAAGTTGGGTAGCACATTCTTCGGAGGAAGCTTCGTAGAAAGTACATAGCGCAATACAGGGGACGTGCTACGCTTTGCAGTAAACGACTAGCGCAAATCACGGGGAGCTCGAGTTGCATGCAGTGGACGTAATGCTTCATCGAGGGCGTGTGCGCTTTGTAGAAAGTGAATAAAGCTTTGTTCGGAGGTTGCCTGGGGTTTAGGGAAGCATGTAGTCCTTCGTAAGAATCGACCGACGCGTTGTTGCAAATGAGTAGTCTATAACGAAGAGTGTGCGCAGCGTTGGGGGAATTGAATAGCACTCCGCTGGTAGCGTGCGTGCTTCGTGGAAACGAAATAGCGCTTCACGTGGAGCGTGAGCCTCGTCGTTGATAGTGAGATAGATTTTTGCATCTCATTTCCAATGCATTCTGTGTGTATCGACCGGGCTGGAGACGTCGGCTCATCCAACTATGACCGGGGCCTTAGAGGCCCATTGCAACAACAGTGTGGACAACCGGCTTAAAACGAGCAACCAATAACAATATACGGCCCCGAAACTTGAACGTGGTGTACTCACCCCACCCACTTCCTCGGTAGCCACAGGGAAGGTGAGTGGGGCGGATAAATCACATTCAAGTTTCGTGACAGTATATATTGACTTACTTACTTAATCGGTTGCCTTTCGCCTGACGTGGTCATTCCGCATCTTCACCGAGGTGTGCCGTCCTAGTAGTCAGCCGTGTCCATTTTTCACGGTCTTCAGCCACAATTTGAACACATTCCATCCAGCTGTCACTATTCCATTTCCTGCGAAACGAAACATCGCGCCTGAACTGTCTTTCGATGCCGAGTGACTTTAAATCCTCTTTAACCACATCCGTCCAGAACTTTCGCCTACGCCCAGGTGGCCGTTTCCAGACAGGATTTGGAAGCATTTTTAAAGCGTGTTGTACGAGACGATCCGGCGTTCTTCTTAGTATATGCCCGAGCAATCGAAGTCGACTTTCCATTGCTGCCTGAGATGGCGTCAGGAGATGCTGGCACCTCCCTCGTGTCAAGCGTTGATGTACTGCGTCGATTTCCTTGTAAAGGTCTTCGTTATGGCATACACGCGGCCAGAAATATCCAAGCAAACGCCTAAAAAGCTTCCTCTCCGTGCAATCCAACCTTTCCATCTGCGTTTTCGGTGCTGCCCACGTCTCCGATCCGTACATCATGATAGGGCGAATAGCGGATAGGTAGACGCGCAACTTGACTTCCTTCGCGATGGTGGTAGACCACAAACACTTGGTTAGAGAATTGAATGCAGACGTAGCTTTCGCACATCGTTGTCGAATATCCGCTGCATAACTACCATCGTTCTTCAGCAAACAGCCCAAATAACAGAAATCGTCCACCAGTTCGATACATTGTCCGTCCACACAAACTTCAGTTGAAGGCCTCTGAGAGACCCACATCTGCTTGCATTTATCGGGACGAAGACGAAGTCCATAGGCTGCGGCATACTTCGAAACGAGGTTCACAATCCTTTGCAGTTTTGCGTTGCTTTCAGCGAATAACACTATGTCGTCGGCGTACTCCAGGTCGACAAGGGAGCGTCCTGATGGTGTTAGGATCACATCCGCAGGAAACTGTTCTGCAACTCTACGCATGATGTCATCAACGGCGAAGTTGAAAAGAAAAGGTCCTGCAACGGCTCCTTGCCTTACTCCTGTTTTCACCTCGAAAGCTGACGTAAATCCGACAGGTGTACGAACTGCTGCTGTTGTTCCTTTGTTCATGTCCTCGATTAACCGAACATACTTTTCCGGGACTCCATCTGCTCGCAGAACATTGAGCAATCGATCACGATGAGGAGAGTCGAACGCAGCTTCAAAGTCGAAAAAAAGCAAGCTGTAATGGCTTCGAAAACCGCTGCCACGATTCAATTACTCTTCTCACGACGAACACTTGGTCGATGGTCGATCTTCCAGGTCGAAAACCGGCTTGCTCATCTCTGGTCGTTCCTTCACGATGTTTGATAAGTCGCTCGAGAATGATACGTTCTAAAACCTTGTACATGACACGAAGTAGAGATTCCTCTGTAGTTCTTAGGATCCGTGACGGATAGCTTCTTGTGAAGAGGTACGATGATCGCATGTCTCCACGAATCGGGTATCCTTTCGCTCATCCATATGGCACGGATGGTGTTGGTCATTTCACGAATCCCAGACGGAGGAAGAGCTTTCAGCATTTCAGCAGTGATGTTGTCAACTCCACCTGCATTTCCATTCTTCATTTTCCGGACACAATCCAAAACTTCAGACTCAGTCGGCGGTTCCTCACTGACATCGTAATGTGCTCTCTGAACATGCGGGAGCTCAGGTACTGATGGCGCTGGACGATTCAGTAGTGAACTGAAGTAATCCTTCCATATTGGCAGCGTCGCATCACCAACTGCAACTCCATTGATAGTGTTCAAGACAGGAGAACATCCCTTCATCTTCCCGCTATACTGTCGCAGCAACGTGTAGGCTTTCTTCGGATTCTTCTCCTCCCAAGCCTTCTCGAACTCTTCTTAGCTCTACACGTCCACTCTCGTTCGCGGTCACTTTGAAGCTGCCGACGCAACTTCCTCCTCAGACACTTCTCCTCCACGAAGTTTCCTGCAGTTCGGAGAGCACATACTCTGTTGTAGGTAGATGTTGTTTCTTCTGAGACGTAGGCGAACTTCTTCTTAGGCTGTACAACCGGGAGTGCCTCTTTCGAAGCGTCCTGGATGCACTTGACAAAAAGAATCCGCGTCGCAAAGTTTCTTCTTAGTCCGTACTCCGATGTGAATAGAAACGCGTTGTCGGAAATTCCTTCTGCACTCTTCATCTCTGAGACTTGTCATGTCAATCCTCTGGAGAGGCTGAGCCCCTCGCTTCCTCTTATGAATCCTCGCAGTGAAGTTCAACAGAACAGGACGGTGATCCGAATCGAATGCGACATCCCACACAGCTCTAGATCTTCGAATGTCCGATACTGGAATATTCCTCGTTAGGACATAGTCAGAAGCTGTAGTTTCAAAGTTGTCATCTTCCGCTTCCGCTGCTCTTCTGGAGATAGCCGGGTTGGTCCCTGCCACGTAAGCTGATGGCGGCGATGATTCCTCTTGAATGTCGATGCAATAATCAGGACCACTGCGTTCACAAAAGTCGACAAGGCGGTAGCCATTGTCCGATGTTTTGCTCCACTGGGTAGAACCATTTACCGAGTACTTCGGATTCCTGATCAAGTCCCATCTTCGCATTTGCGTCAATCCCCACGACAACAGCATGCTGACAAGGTATCCTGGCCAGCAACGTATTGAGTTCCTCATAAAACGCATCCTTCGAATTGTCTTCGGCGGTTTCAGTGGGCGCATGAGCACTCACTATCCACAGATTGAATCCTCTGCGATCCCGCAGTCGTACGAATGCATTTCGACACGACGTTGAGCCGAACTCCTTGACCATACCATTGAAATCCTTCCTTACAGCTATTGCACAGCCTCCCACTCTCCTATCGTCAGCGTTACCGCAGTAGATGGTGTACTCTCCGACGCTGATGACGGGTCTATCTCTGAGGCGGGTTTCCTGCAAAGCAGCAAACGGTGCATGGAAATAGCTCAGAAGTCTGGATAGCGCAGTTTTTTGGATATCACTCGACAAAGCGATCGACAGTTCAGGGTGGCGAAATTGTGGCTTGTGGCCAAAGACTCCATGACTCCCTAGGTACGGATCCTAAGGTGTTATGGACCAGAGGCCTTAGTATATATATATATATATATATATATATATATATATATATATATATATATATATATATATATATATATATATATATATATATATATATATATATATATATATATATATATATATATATATATATATATATATATATATATATATATATATATATATATATATATATATATATATATATATATATATTGTTGCTTGTTTTTAGCCGGCATGGTTGCTGCTATTGGCCTTGTGCCGGCTTGTAGGCCAAATACACAGAAAGGGAAGAGCTCAAGAGCAGTCCAGCTGGCTAAACGCACTGCACGCGGCGCTCCAGCGACGAAGTGAGCGCAGCGGACTTCCGTCGCGCGCGCTGTACCAGTCAAACTGTGTTTAGGTGCCTCTCATTCTGTGCATTCAATCAACATACCCCTCGGAGCTTTTGATTCAATAAATTTTAAGGCTGCGGCTGCTTTTACCTCGAGCACTGCATTCAACTAGTCTTACTCCACTTTGTAGCCTCACAAGGGTAACCATTCACTCGTAGTCTGAAGTGAGCGAAATTGAGATTCCTAAGCCTACCACTTGTTACTAACAGTAAAATAACTGGCAGATACAATACGAGCGCTAATTTTTTCAAAAAAAAAACCGCAAAAGTCGCGAAATAGCGACTTTTCGTCATGACACGGCTCCAAGTAACCCGTTCGGGGGGGGAGCTAGAAGCATATTTAGAATCAGCATCGAAAGTTCTTTATTTTGAGCACAAACATCTTTAAACGGGTCCCGTTTGAAGCGAGAATGGACATGGCACCTGTGAAGGGGATGAAAAATCGATTTTTCCGGATTGGGCTACCGCAATGCTTATTTGAAAGAGGATCAGATAGTGAAGTTGTAGGCCAAGTCTCAAGTCGATTGGCCCCGTTTAAGCTGAGAACGGGACGTCGGTGGTGTTTCCGTTCACTCGATTTTTCTGTTAACTCTATATGCCTTGTTCGCAGGTCAAGGAATGTGTGTGCTTGAAATGAAGAGCTCTCGATGCTGATTCCAAATATGCCCCTATCTCCCCGAGCGGGTCCTGTTGAGCCGAGTTATGACGAAAACTCGCGAATTCGCGACTTTTTTGAGTAAATTAGTGCGGGTATTGTATTGCATGGAATACGACATGGCTTTGATTTATTCATGAGGAATACTCATGTGTAAAAGGAAACAACAAAACTAAAACGGTTAACAAGCAACGAGAATATCTCTGGAATTCATTAAAAAAAATGTAACTACAGACCGATCAGCATCACCTCCATTTTCGCTAGATTATTTGAAAAAATCGTGAAGAAACGGATCGAGAGGCATCTTGACGAATGTTCCATTATTCCAGCTAATCAACATGGGTTTCAAAAAGGAAAGTCTACGATTACCGCAATGTTGGAATGTTTAAATGATTGGACTTCACGCTTGACCGGGGAATGTGCACGGATGTTGTTTATCTAGATCTTTCTAAGGCCTTTGATAGGGTTCCGCATAATAGCCTCATAAACAAACTCATTGCAGTGGGCATACACCCCCGCATAGTTTCTTGGATCAAGGCCTTTCTCACTGACAGGTATATGATGGTTAAAGTCAACAATTTTTTTCTCAGCTCAGATGTGTAACAAGTGGTGTTCCCAGGGAGGGTTCTATCTCCCTCATGTTCAATATTTCCATTCACGATCTGCCCCAGGTTATTGCTTCAACCGGTGTTAAGTGGTCTGCTTTTGCAGACGATATCAAACTGTACCATAGCCTGGACTCTTTCGGCGATGAGGTGGTGTTACAAAATGCTGTAAACCTTGTACATCAGTACGCTTTGGACTGCGGACTACCTTTTTCTGAAAATAAGACCAAAGTGCTCCACATTGGTCGCCGCTGTTCTGAGGCCAATTACTATATTGAGGGTTCTCCTATCGAAAAAGTAGCAGAAATAAAAGATCTCGGTTTCCTGGTGACTAAAGATCTCAGTTTTGATAAACATTGTGAGCAAATCGCAGCCAAAGCACAAAAGTTGTTTGTCAACTCTTTCGCGGTCTTGTAACTGATGATCCTAGAGTGCTCCTTCGATCTTACAAGACTTTCGTCAGGCCCCTTTTGGAGTACGCTACTGTTGTCTTCAATCCTTTTAAGCGCAAAATCATTGACAGAATGGGAAGAGTGCAAAACAGCTTTACTAAAAAGCTTTTTTCAGAAGACTAGGTTTCCTGTATGACGGTATACCTAGTTCCAGTACTAGAAACGCCAATCTTAAGTTGCCCACCCTTGCCTTACGCAGACAGAAATTTGATCTCATTATGTTCCATAGACTCCTGACTGGCAGCTGCGGGCTTTCAGCTGGAAAATTTCTCACCATTGGACCATCTATTACAAGAGGGGTGCGTCAAAGCCAATCATTTCCAAGGCCAGAAGTTGGGCTGTAGGACGAATTTTTTTTCGTAAAAGGACATCCTCTAGCTACCTCAACTGCACGAAAATCCGCGTGCCACCTATTCCGTTTCATGCGTTCAGAAACATGGGTAATGACTACTTTGATCCGTCTTGATCTTGACTTTTTAATGTTTTCGGTAGGTTAAGACCTTTTTCTATACCTAGTTTTTTTTCATGGATTCCAGAGATCCTCTCGTTGTTGTTGACCGTTTTCGTTTTGTAGTTTCCTTTTACACATGAGTATTCCTCATGAATAAATCAAATGGCTAACAAGAAAGGGTTGCCTACATCAGATGGAGTTTCGGGATGCACTTTTAATATGTTCTATGGGGAGGACAGTGTTCCCATATCCCACATTCAGAATCTGCTAAACACCTCAGGCAGTCCCTGAAAAGGTCCAAACTCAAACAAGGCCAGAACGGCTCGGCCGAAGTGAGCTGGTTTAACGATTCAATTATTTTTATGTATGTTCAGAATAGATCCTGGTTTGGGCAACAACGCATAATTCCTTATCTTAACAGAATCAATGCACCAAAATTTTTTACATCTATTCTGAACATATCAAAGGTAATTCAATCATTAAATCAGCCCTACTCACTTCGGCCGAACCGTTCAGGCCTTGATAAGATTTTGAGCTTTTTAGGAACTGCCTGAGGCATTCGGCAGATTCTGAGCATGGGATATTCGAACACTGTCCCCCCCTAGAACATATTAAAATTGCATCCCGAAACTCCAACTGAAGTTGGCAACCCTCCATTGTAAGTAAATGTTGGTGTATTGTAGCACAAAATCGCTTTTGCCGTTTTGCCGTTTGCCGTTTGCTGGTCATTTTTGGGGTTTGCCGTTGTCGTTGCCGTTTGCCGAAATTTTAAGTTCCTTTGCCGCACACCCCTGATACCGAACACCTCGTTAGCCCCGACTCATCGAACAAAGAATGGAATTGCAATGAACTTCGCTCAGATATGTAAATTGATGCGACTCTTCGAATGACGTACAGCTGATTTTTTTGGTGACAGTACGAATAGGTGACCTCGGTATAGGGCATGCGCGCGGGATGTTGTCAAACCAGATGAGCGAAATGATCAAACCTGGTGAGCGCCAAGCGCTCACCACGATTTGGACCTGGTTGAAGAACTCTAGCTTTCGGGCAAAAAGGGACATGGCAGCTTGGAGAAAACTTCAAGCTGTTGCAGTGAGTATCTCGGTCATTTACCCAGGAATTTAGCAGAGGCTGGCCCACCCCTAATACACAGTATCTTGTTCCGGAATATTTGAGCACTTGTCGTTCAATGCCGAAGATTTTGAATCGAACGCAAGAACTAGCGGCCACCCGGAGCAAAGAGACAATTATAAATTGCCATCGGCACAAAATTCTCACGGTAAACAGAATTGATGATACCCATTTGATAAGGGATAGGGTATAAAAGAAATTGAGAGCGGTATGTTTTCATTCACACACAGCCTTTCCCCTGAAGTGTTGATGTTGAACAGACTAGGGATTAGGGAAACAGCCTCACCGGTATTAAAGATATAGCGATGTCGGGGCCTAAACATGGAAAACTCTACCAAGAAAAATTACTACACTCCCGTGAGAATTTTATGCCGGTGGCAATTTACAAACTTGTGGCGCAAAGCCAAGCCAGCCACGCACGGATCGCTCGGTGGCGTCCTCGTCGTTCGGGCTGGTTTCCACTCTGAATAGCTTCGTATGTCGAGCGATGAAGAGGAACAACGTATTGCAAGTTGAGAGAGCTCATAAATGGCGAAGGACGGGATAATCCCCTGCTTCTGAGAAAATTCTTGCGGTAATCGGAGGATTCTAAAAAATCCAGGTGCATGTCAAGCGCTAACGAAGTTTTCGGTAATCACTGCTTGACGCTTTCAGTGCAGAATAGCACTCATCCTGCCTGAGTTCATACCCATCATGCTAGAATATTTCTTCTTTTTGTGTGTCACAGGTTAAAACACCGGGCGACCATTACAGGATTCGTCAAAAGGTCCGTTGTGATCAGAGAGGTAGGTCTCTTCGGGAACAAAAACAAATGCTTTGTGTCGTATCCGGGACTACCACGGTCGAGACGTGCGCGAGGTCATCTACTGTCGATTTCGTTGACGTAATACATGATCAATGTAGAGTGGCCACAGCGCAGCGAGGCAAGAGCACATCTGGTTTATTGAATATCTCTGGCCGCGGATGTGCCACTACGGAGATCTTCACAAAATCGACGCCTTACATCAACGCTTGACAAGAGATGCCAACATCTCCCAACGCCATCTCAAGCGGCAACGTAAGGTCGTCTTCGTTTTTCGGGCATATTTGAAAAGACCGTCAGATCTTCTTGTTCGGCACGCCCTAAGGACGCTTCCAAATCCTGTCTGAAAACGACCGCCTGGACGACGGCGAACGTTCTAGACAGATTTGGTGAAGGAGGCATTGAAAGGCAATTCAGGCGTGATGCTTTACTTAGCAGGACGTGGAATAGCGACCAATGGATGGATTGTGTTCAACGTGTGGCTGAGGACCGTGACAAATGAGTGCGGCTGACTACTCAGAACTTCCGAAACATGTTATGAACACCTTATCCAACATGTTACGCAAGCCTTCTGTTAGATGTTGCCCTAGCTGTGGTAAGCTGTTCCTATACGTGTTCGATGGCTGTGCAGAAAGATGAAGGAAGGTTGTTGAGTATGCGTGCCAGTCGTGTTGGTAGAAGCCTCGTAATACTTCGGCATTCCGGTGCCTGATCTCTGCGGCGGAATGACAGTACTTTGTATTGTTTCTCACAAAATTTGAGGTCAGCTGTTAGGAGAATACTAGGGAATCTACTCGAGCATTGACCGCAGTAGATTAGAAGTTGATAGCAATTGACTATAATGTGAGCTGCTGTGACATTATCAAGGCAATGAAATGTATGGCGCTACACAACACCTTTGGTGAGTTTGTTTTTCAAATCTCTGATGATTGCTGATGTTCTGATTGATTGCTGTGATGAAGAAATGCTTGTCACCGGTGACAACCCCAAATTTTGTAATTTTTTAGTCGGATATGTATAATGCTCTTCATCTTTGTCTACAATGGTTTGCTTTCAGAAGGACTAGTGCTCGCTTTTCACTTCGTAAAACCCACGCTGAAAGGATTGCTGAGGAAACCATACATATGTTCAATGAGGACAGCGAGCGACCTCTCTGCAGAAATCATTCATGAAAAAATTTGTTGAGAAATGTGTAAACGTAGTAGACGAGAGCTGGTAATTTCCCGAACCAACATGGTCAACAGGAAGCTCACGTCGAAATTCTCACCACGCGAGAGGGAGCGACTGTGAGCGATGATCTAAATTTTTGTCTCAAAAAACAAAAGAAGCCTATCGGAAAAAATCGACTTTATTTCACTGCAGTCTACGGCACGACACCAAAGCAGAACAGTTTTCACCGCTTGGTGAAGTGATTTGCAAGATGGTGGTTTCTAGCGTTTTTAGCGCGCATAGAGCCCCGCAGCTCTGTAATTCACTTCAAAATTGGCGAAATTGATTTTCAAAAGACTTTTTGTGTTCCTCTCACAGGGCCGAATGCATCAGTCTTGTAAAGGAGTTTTGTTGACTCCGGGATTTTGTCAACAAATGTGTATTGCCTACTGAAACTCCTATCGACCACAGACTAAAACATGAGAAGTCCCTGGTATGACGACCATCTGTTCATTTCATAATGGGGCATTTTCAGGTGGAAATGTGCAATTTTCGATAAATTTTTGAAGTTGAATCTACTGTTTCGTAACACGACTGAACGAAACTCGCTGCAAGCAAATAAAAAACATCAAAACTAATGCAGGATTATCTTGTAGCAAATTTTTGCAAAAAAGCGCATTGGAGAAGAGCCCCGCAAAATGCCGCTTTTGCAAAAAAAAATTTCTCGATTCTCTAAATCTTTTTTTTTCAATCCGCTTGCTCGATGTGTAGCCTCTCCTCCTCATTTTGAGGCGGTCGAAGTAAGACCTATCGGGCTCATCATGTCGAAATCCCCATGCCACTGTTTTATCTGGCTTGACCGACCGCTCCGATGGTTGCTCCGCCCGGACTCAAATGAGCGAGAGAGGCTATGCATATGTCGTGCCTAGATTGTAAGAACAGGAATCCGTATAATAGAAGGGCACGGAACGTCAGTTTTCAAAGCTGCCCTCTTAACCCTTGATTATTCCTAATTTCTTAAAATGATGGCTTGTCAACCTAAATCCTTAAGGCAGTGTTCATGATGATTTTCGTTCCCGCGTTTTCCACTCAAAACAAAGCGTTGGCCACCAAGTGTTACAGAAATTACAAAAAAAGGCGGTGAACACACTAAAACGTCTTATTTGAGTGAGATTATTCTCTGGTCTGGACTAGTTGTCCAGTTGTATGAATATGTTCACGGTGGTTGTCACAAGGGACAAATGGGATCATTTAAAAATGGAAGAATATCTCAGGCTAAATAGTACTAGTTAGGGTCCGAAGGAAAGAACGGAGCAACAGAGAGTAGAGAGTTGCAAAACACAGGCCACAAAATATTTCATTGTCACAACAAACAGTTCCAGTGAGAGTAGAGAGACGGAGGGAGAGTAAAGGACTTCGTGCCCTTCTGGTGCGTTTTTCTCGATTTCTTCGTCATTTCAGTTCTACCCGGGTGCCGACCAATCGATTTAGCTTTTTATCTCAAAGTCGAAGATTATCGTGAACACTGCCTTTAAAAAAGTGAACAGAGCATAGAAATAGACAGGAAGCGATTACATACCGCCGAAATTTTTGTCAGACATCAACTGCGACCAAATGACTTTGGAAATTGCTGGGTATCACAAGGTGCAGTATTCCTGTGACAATCGTTTAGGACAGTAACATAGCATAACGGAACAATACTGAATGAATACCAGGATTGAGAAAAACGAAAACACCATAGACATGTGAGAGAAAACCGTGGTGAGCTGGGCGCGAAATCGATAACCGGGAGCACGCGTTTATTTTCGAAACGCTAGCTGCACCCCCCTATAATATATTTGAAGCTTGACCGAAGCATGTTCGCTCGCCACAGTATTGCATCGCTCATCGACTTTCTTGGGAAGCAGCGATCGAAGCATGATTGTAAGCTGTGCACGCCGATATAACGCGTCGGAAGCATGTGGAGAGTATTTTATACTGTTCGCATGGTGTTTCAAAAGTTTTGAGTACTAGAGCGGCACACTTCGGTGAAGATGCGGAATGACCGCGTCAGGCGAAAGCCAACCGATTAAGTCAAAGTAAGTCAAGTGATCAAAGTATAGCTTCCTAAAATGTGAGGAGTCGTTAACTCTCTGTAACTCTCTCTAGTGCCGAACATGTGACGATTCGGCGTCCAGCGAATGCCTCTGGGCGGTTGGCCCACCCGAATGCCAACTGTTGGATAACTGCGTTCTGACGGGGTAGGTAAATTCGAGGGATGATTGCCGGTGCCAGCTAAACCTAAAGCCTAGTCTTGACTGCAGGTGGTCGCTGCCGCCATGCGAGGGACAACTGTTCCTTTTTCATAGCGCGTAATGGAAAGCCGCTCCAATTGTGATCGCTTCGTGGCAAACGTCCTACATCGCTGGGTCGCGGCGACGAAATCCTATGTTTTACTGCACCGCTGATTGAAGAGCGATTCTCAATGGTCTCTGACCATCGCTCCAGCGCAGCCAAAATGACAGCGATGGAGCGATTGCCAGCGAATGACACGTTTCGCCTAATGAACGTTGACCCTTTCACACGACAAGATCAGTGTTTTCGGGTCGAAACGCGTTATCGATGAATACTAGCCATTAATTTCACTGATTGATTGGAATTCTTCTATCATCCGTGGGCCTATGCACTATGAACAGAATCGCTGCCGCTGCTACATCGCTGCTGCAGCGGGTGCAAAATCGCTGTGATGAAAAACAGCAGCGATGCAGTCAAAACTAGGCTTAAGTTATAACACAGCAAACAGGCAACTGGCACATTTTTGGTAAAGGTCTGCCGCTGGCACTATCTGAGATGACAAGGATGAGCCAAGTGTTGGTTTCGTAGTTGCCAGTTGTCCAGCTAAACACCAATTATCGCGCAGCTGTAAGGCAATTAACTCATATTCGCCAGCCGTCCTCTGCTAGCCTGACATGGCGAGTGTATGCCAGCTGTCGGCTTAGTAATTGACATTGGAAGGCTATATGCCAGTTGCCATCCAGCTGTTTAGCAACTGAGAAATTTCAGCCAGCTATCCGCTGCTCCTATTGTCTGAGTACTTAAAGGTATCGTTCACGATGAAGTTCGTTTTCGAGTTTTCCACATATAATGAGAGCTCTAGTACCCAGTATAACAGCTACTTTGAAAAAAGCGCGGAAAAATCACTGAAAACCCCTTTTTCACACCGAAAATATCTCTATCGACTTTCGAAAAAGGAGGAGTCGATCGTCAGAGATCGCTGTTTTGACCGACGACCTCATGATCAAATGAAGTTTATCTTTCTTTCAAGTGATTTGTGGAGAAGGAAAGGTTAATCGATGTGTGCAGAAAAGTCATTCTTCACGGAATCGTATAGTACATTCCATCAACTTCCCCTCATTTATTCTGTATCAAATGTTATTGTTTACTTATATGATGGCTGACAGCTAATTGTGTCAGATGACTGACGGATGGCTGGCCTGTTTTGACGGAATTTGAGACATTCCACCTCATTTATCTTTAGAATTAGGCGTTTTCAACCCAACAAACTCTCCCTACGTTCTTGGGTGGGCCCAGAAAATCATTTGAACAGAAAAAAAACGATGAGTGGTTTTCAGCGCGTATGATGCCTTTAAGGCTCCACAGAAAGTCTGTCGATGTGCACCAAGCAAGGACCTTAGATTAGAGTAGGACAGTCTGCTTTTGGCAATCGGAAAATTTCCAGTATCAACCATTTTCAAAGGTGATCTGGATGACCAAATTCCAAATTTGGATGACATCAAACGCAAACACAACACGTTCAATTTTGATGTGTTTGCGTTCGAGCTAAGAGAGCGAGCACAGGGGGAGGAGAGGGGTGAACGCATAAACTTCTAAACGGGATGTAGCAAAGACCACTCATGGTTTTGTAACATAAATGCAAGTCGAACTCAGTTCTCCGAGATCGTAGGATTTCTATCTCTGATATTAGAAGCCCATTCACGTAGTCAGGTTTTTTTCGCATATGCATTTTTTTGACAAAAACACGTTATCAGCGATTTGTCATACTCAAGGTGGTGGCCACGCCTGCGTGCAGTATTCCAAGATCGGTCGATAGTGAACAATTAAGGTTTTTCTATGATGTTCGAGACATGGTGCTTGTGCTTGATTCGCTTGATGGCCGTTTGATTGCCAAACCGGCAGCTGCTGTCATGTATGTGAGTCTGTTGTCACTGCCCGGTCCGACAGTTTTTCATCACATAGAGCAGAGTTGCTTTGAGTGTTTACATTGCGACAGCGCAATATCGTTGGTGTTTCATGATAACTCTGCAGTGACAACAGCAAGCCATTCTACGGACATGGAATTTCAAGACTACCCTGTGCTAAACGGAACGACTCAGGCGATGACTTATCGCGAAGCCAAAAAGAAACGAATGCGGAGTCAACGGCGATCAGTCCGGGGTGTTAGTAATCAGTGCTTTAACCGCAGATAAACAGCGAAATTCAGCTGCGGGTTATATGCACGCTGGCAATGAGTTAGCCGCCCACTGACCGTAGTGAAACCCCACTCAAGCCGCTTGCTAACCAGCGGTTGAATGGGAGGAAGTAGCAGTCACAAATGCAAAACTCACTACACTGCTAAAATCGAACCCGTTGACGCACCGTATGTAGAGCAAAGCGCTCGTGCATCGCACTGCGCTATTAGGGACGGTGCTCGTATGTGTTGTTCTCGTTCTTATCAAGGAGTCAATTGGTCGTCAACGGATGCACTAAATTCGCCTTAATCTTTTACAAACCATCGCTTTTGAGCGCGGTCAGCTCTAACGCCTAGTGCATACTCCGTTGCGAGTGCGACAGCTTAGCCGCGAGCCCGAGTGCTCGACGACGGGATCAATCGTAGGCCACTCGCGTGCAAACTTTCATGACGCAATCTTACGTCCACAACCAAAATATGCACCCATGATTTCTTTGTTTACTTGTTTTGCAGTTTATTCTGTTTCTATAACTGATTTGCCTTACCTATAATCTATTATGCCATATAAATTCATATAAAATAACACAGTCCATTTTAACATTAATACTCCCGTTTTTTTCAGTTGTTTTTTATTTTTATTTGACCAACGCTCCGATCACTTTTCTGGCACTATCCCTTTTTTGGACTTCAGTTTGATGGAAAAAGTTTTAGAACAACTTGCGCAAAAACTGCTCATAATAGGTTCCTTGGGGGGGGGGGGGGTGCTGAACAGGTGTTCAAAGGCAGAGTACACCCTCAGACATGAATTTTGTGATTTTAATTTAATTAAGTAGTTGGCCCCTCTTGTATAACACTTGCCAAGAGCGAGATCTCAATTCCTCCAAATAAGCTAGATATAAGCGACCACCACGGGCCCGACCCCCATCGCCCACCACCACGAACCACACCCCCTTCCTGATATTCCAACTCAATCCCGGCTACATGGATGGGTTAATCACCCTCTCCAAAATGAGCTCGGAATCTGAAAAATTATTTCCTGGGTGTCCTGTGCCATTGAAGGCGTTGTTCGCGCTGGAAATACTTCCCATTTTTAAGGCTCAACTCCATGACTGAGCCTAATAGTCCACACCGG
Source organism: Aplectana chamaeleonis (assembly GCA_029168955.1). Classification (NCBI taxonomy): domain Eukaryota; kingdom Metazoa; phylum Nematoda; class Chromadorea; order Rhabditida; family Cosmocercidae; genus Aplectana; species Aplectana chamaeleonis. The sequence goes on along the minus strand of JAPDOI010000030.1, from coordinate 1,490,953 downwards.
TGAACTCCGGCGAGTCAAAAGCATGGATTTCTGAGGTGCGGATCCACAACTTCAGCGCTAATATCAACTATTCCGATCTGGCAAAGGAAAACTGATAGAGGTAGCTACGTCTCTGTCTGCTTCGTTGACTACGCGAAAGCGTTCGATTCCGTTTCCATACCACTACTTTTGAAGAGGCTCCAATCATATGGCATTAATGGTCAACTACTTGCATTTCTGCGTTCATTTTTGTGTGATAGGCTCCAGTCAGTAACAACACTTTTAAACGCGGCCACAGTCACCCTAAGTGCTCACTTCGAAGAGGAAATTCAGACACGCTAAATCGAGTTCAAAAATCCGCTCCTCCCAGAATCGAATCGCAACGAAATATTTCCCCTAGTTTTCCACTTCAGACCCCCATATTTGAGCTGGAGTAGTTTTTTTTGAACCATTTGTCGGGAAATTGACTCACTTTGGGTTTATCTGTAAATTTTTTTCGGTCTGAACCCGATCACAGAATTCGCGAAAATTTGAAATTTCAGGTACGTCCCAGGTGAGTTTCTTTTTCGATAGAGGGTTGAAAAAAAAACTACTTCAGCTCAAAGTTGGGGGTCTGAGCTTGAAAACTAACGGAAATATTTCGTTGCGATTCGATTCTGAGAGCGACTGGTTTTCTACAACTAATCCGCTGCTGAGCCTGAATGGATGATATATGACACCACATGTGGAGGGAGATAGGGGGGAGGTGGTAGTGATGCAAAGGTCGGGCAAGGGGGGGGGGGGGGTAGTAACTTCTCGGACATTATCGCAATGCCGTGCTGGACCCTGATCCTCTGTTGGGCCACCCGCGCTTCGCGCCGCCGCCTCACTACTACTCGGTTGCTCCTGATGGGAGTAGATGCAAACTTTATGGGACTGTGGTATGTCGGGGTGCGAGCGGTCAAAGGGTCACTTTGAAAGAATTGCGATCCTTACTGGCGGTTGGAGCCACTAGAGTGTTGGAACGAATGATTTTTTTTGGATATTCGAATAAACGAATAATTCGAATAATCCACTTCTTTGAATATTCGCTTATTCGAATAAACGAATATTCTACTTCTTTGAATATTTGATTATTCGAATAACCCGAATACTCCATTTCTTTGAATATTCGAATAATCGAATTATTCGAATAAACGAATATTTGGGCAACAATCTATTGCGTATTATCCCATTCAATCAACTCAGGCAAACTGTGGCGTCGACAACAGGTTGCTAAGTTGCCATCTCATAAACTGCACCCTCTTGATAACTCAAATCTTTTGTCAGCCTGAGGATTCAGGTGAAGTCCACCGGAAAAGTGGACGAATAGCATCACCTTGAACCAGTTCCAAAAAATACGCATGAAAATGATACAATGTGGCCGTTTTGCGAGACACTTTCATGTTCCTCAAGTGTTGCTATACTTATCCGTCGCTCGAAATTTGAACTTTTCTGTATAATTAAAAGTGAAATGGGCATTTCTAGCGTCTTGACAAAATCCTACGAGCAGTTCAATATATTCTACATACTTGCTATAACTATAAATTTATGAGGTACTGAAGCATTGTGGGAAATTAGAAGTCATTACGCTAACGCTAGGATGTTCGAAATGTAAAATCTGGGCAAAATGGAGTGCGACCCTGTCGAATATTCAAATTATTTATGCTGAATATTCGAATATTCGAATAAACCGAATATTTCACTTTTTTGAATATTCGAATATTCGAATAAGCGATTATTCCACTTCTTTGATTATTCGATTATTCGAATATTATTCGAATATAAGAATATTCGGGCAACACTCTAGGAGCCACCACTGGCATCAATAACACTATGTTCAATAATGATTTTAATGATTTCTGCAGTGTTTTAAGTGCCCCGTGTGTCTGAGCTGAGGCACTTCGTATACCTTTGTTTGTTTTTATTGTTGTAACCCCTGCACTACAGGGCCACATTCGCTTATGTGGATGTACTTTAAGTAAATAAATAAACAACTTACGTGTATTCCAGGCTGAGACCAACTTCCGACGCTGTTGTGCGCAATATGGGAATACGGTAGCAACATTGGTACGTCTGCACCGACCACGCCGAAACCCACGCGCAAATTTCATTTTCGAAATCTCGCGCACCACGCGGGAACAAATCAATGAGGTGACTGGATGGGCATTGATTGTCAGTTCGTCCGTCGCCTTCGCCGAGGATAGGAGCTGCTTCTCTGCTGCAACACCCAGGGTTAGAGTCTGGGTTGACTGTCCCACCCTCTCGCATAGCTAAAGTGGTCTAAGGGGTTAGGTCTTAACATGATTTAGTTTGGGCTAAATTCATTATTTGTATTAGTTTCTCAGGCATTCGCGGGGGTCGGTGTCAGGTTAAAACGCCCCTTTCCCAATCAAATTGATCGGATCTGGCTGATCGGCGGAGGTTTCGGCATGACTCATAACTGCCGAAGTTTTCGTGGTGATGTCTCATATGTGGCGGAGTTTTCGGGGCGACGTGTTGCACTGTCTGCACTGTTTTTCTCTGGTACTCTCTCGTGTAGAGCGCGGATTCGGTAGCCCACAATGTATACGCTACACTGGAATGTGACGTGTTTGTGTGTATCACGGCTGACAGCTCAGGATATCGACGCTTTAGCGGGCGTTGGTGGCAGGTTGATAGGTCAATTGTGCTGCCTCTCAACCTGCCACCGACGCCCGCGACTGCAGGAGTGGTAGAGGGTGGTCTATGGGAGGTGATTAGGCGAAACTTTCGGTGTAAACACGTGGGTGTGACGTCACAAGGAGTGGTCGGTGGGAGGTGATAAGGCAGAGCTTTCGGTGTGAACGGGTCAAGGATGACGTGGCATTGTGGGGTTGGTGGGAGGTGATAAGGCAGAGCTTTCGGTGTGAACGGGTCAAGGATGACGTGGCATTGTGGGGTTGGTGGGAGGTTGACACGCGGAGTTTTCGGCATGAGTGGGGGAGCTTTCGGGCCTTGCCCGCCCTTTTTTCGTTTCGAGCGGGAGCACGCTACCTGTTCAACTCCTCTCAACCGGCCACCGACCCCCGCGAGTGTGTGAGTTTCCGTTCGTGTCATTTGCTGTAAATTGCTGTTGCACATAATTTTTTGATTGCTTCGGTGAAGATTTACCGAGCAGTTGAGTGAGAGCGGCGCTGGGGCTACGGTGGTGCAGTGCGATAAGGCGCTCATCCGGAAAGGGAATATGCTGGTTCAATCTCGCCCGGAGCCAAGCGGTTTGCGATCAACTCAGCACCTTGCGTAAACATACCATAACGTGCACTGCGACGTTAAACTGCAGTTACGGCAAAAAAACATCCAAAAATCGTGTAAGACTTAACTAGGTCATCATCTTGACAGGTCTACGACTGTTAGATAGTCTCTGACGGTATTCCTGTTTCATCCCGTTATGCGGGTGAAAGGATGATTGCTTCGGTGAAGATTTACCGAGCAGTTGAGTGAGAGCGGCGCTGGGGCTACGGTGGTGCAGTGCGATAAGGCGCTCCCCCGGAAAGGGAATATGCTGGTTCAATCTCGCCCGGAGCCAAGCGTTTTGCGATCAACTCAGCACCTTGTGTAAACATACCATAACGTGCACTGCGACGTTGAACTGCAGTTACGGCAAAAAAAACATCCAAAAATCGTGTAATTTTTTATTGTTCGGTGTACACGTGATCATATTCGTTGTCACCGTGCCATTTTTCATATAATTTATTCACAACCAAGGTGGCCATTCCAATTGATATATAGATTTCGATAACAGAAGTCGTGTTTGCTTTGTTTGTGAAGCTTTACTCCAAGCGGAGTTGTAACCGTTTCTCCCCATAAGCAAGTCTTTGCTGGAGTGGAGACAGCAATCCGAAAGATTAAGCTGACTTAGGCATTTAAAGAGCAAAAGGTGAATGCTCCCTGCAGATCTGTGATTTCAAAATTTAACGTTGCCTTCTAAACTTCTTTTCTTCTGCATTTAGAATTTTTTAAAATTTCAATTTAAAGTCATTTAATAACCTTTCTAAAAAGGTGGGTGCCTTAGGAGGTTCACCTCTATAATGTTCTACAGAAGTTATTTAATGTCCTTGAAGCTGCAGCCATATAATGTTTGAAATGTTTCAAACTAAATTTCAAACTTACCATTTCTCGTCTCGTAGTTTAAAAGCAGTGGTCGCAATGGAAAAAATTGTGGAAAAAGCCGTAAAAATCAGCTTGATCCGTAAACGGCTAAAAAATCACAAAGGGTACGCGGCAAGAAACGAGCTAAAAGTAAAGTTAATAGGATCCTAGGTTGCCAATTCGTGCACACGTGCACAGCTCCGCCCAAGAAGCTGAGCAGTCAAAAATTATTGACATTCACAGCCAGAAATAAATGCAAATTTAACTAAAGAAAGCAGTTAAACAATGAGAGCAAGCTCTTCATTCAATCTTTACCTGGACGAGGACAGAAATATTTTAGCACGCCAGTCCGAAGGATATTGTTCATTGATTGAATTTCAATTTCAAGCCAAATGATGTTCTTGATATTAGAGATCATCGATGCCGATGTTCTGGAGTGGGCTTGTCCAACATCAAAAGGCAAGAAAGTTCAGGCTTAAAGACGGTGTTCGCAATAAAAACTTTTTTAAGCTCTCTTCATGAGAATGTAGGTTGGGTCATCGCAAAAATAAAAATAAATGAAAAATCTCGGAAATTTGCGGGAAAAGCGCTCAAAAGAAAAAAGCAGTGTTCATAGCAGACGTCCTAGCGTCAAGTGACCGTAAAGTGACGCTGGGGGTTTGCATCTTCAGCGTTTGCTATTGAGCTTACAAATATTTCACAGAACCTAGTCTTTAGCTGGCATAGTTGATCCATTGCAATCCCGCGAAACGGAAAGCACTGAAGTTATTCTTTTCCTGTTTTTTTTTCTGCGGTGCTAAACTTGAGTGGGGGGGGGGCACTCAAGTTTCATCCATGAAAATGAAAATTCCTGTCTATATCAGATGCCTGATATTATTATCAAGCATGGTTCATGTATATAGAAATTTCTTTGAAATTCCTTTCCTTTCTCTCTTGAATCCTCAGTGCCCCCAACTAGTTTTGCACCTTTCTAAAACAAGTCATTTCTCTAATTGTGGCGAATTTGGGAATCCTAGAAAACGTGGCTTATGTGCAACGCTGAAAAGCTGATTCCGGGTAAAAAATAGTGAGATTGGTCAACCTAAATGGAAACGTCGTGAAATTAGAAATTTTTCATGCGCAATGTCCTGTCGACTTTATTTTGGTTGTATTTTCGTAACCGGCATCAGTGCCATTTTCCAGTTCTATTAATATGTGTTTGACATCGTTCTCGAAAAGCTCAGCAGCAGCAATTTTCACCGATGAAGCTTTTTATGCCGTATTTTCTATCTCATTCATCTCCGACACTTCCACCCTTGCCCACCCCGCCCACTACCTTTTCAGATGCATTCACCCACTAAATAATGAAAGGTTTTCTTGATCTGTTAACGATTTAATGAACCATTTGCGATCGGTGAGACAATGCAACTCAGAGGATCGGGGAGTCGTTATGGAGCACAACAGACTTTCACCTTGACGAAGATAACGAGGTTAGCACAAGGGAAGAGCTGCCGCTCGAGGAGCACATGCTGCCCTCGTCCTCCAATTGTCGCCTCGGCTGCTGCTCTTTTTGTGGCAATCTTAGTGTTGTAACATTGCGAGAAGTGGTTCTTTTGGACAGCTACGAGCATGTTTACAATCAGCATGGAGAGCTCTTTCTTACAAACTTTCAACTACAATTATCTGGATAGCTAAATGTCACTTCACCATTTCTCTTTTCTTTCAAACAAGGTGTATATAGTTGAAGGAATCAAACGGTCCTCATCTCAGACGATCGTGGACTGTCATGGAGCACAACTAACTCTCACTCCTACTAAAATAGCGAGAGCAGCACAAGGGGACGAGCTGCTGATCGAGGAGCACGTGCTGCCCTCGTCCTCCATTCGTCGCCACAGCTGCTGCTCTGTGTTGTGGCCAGCACAGTGTGGTAACACTGCTCAACGTGATCCCTTAACTACGACCATACTCATGATCAAAATGGAGAGTTCTTTCCTTTTAAGAACGTGAACATGCCCACTCCCTGAGAAGTTATTTAGAGTTAACACTACCAATCGATCGTCAGCCATATCACACGGAATACCTTGAAGGCAGTATCCGCGATCAAAACAGTTCGAATTATCAACGTTAATCGAAAGACCCGGGAATTACTGCATCAATAATGCTGAAAACGGGTAGGAACGAGCACAAAATAGCCCTGTGCGGCCCTTAATTTTAATATCCGCTCCAGCCACGCCCACTTTCTTAGCGGCTACCGATAAAAGTGTCTTATTGAAAACCCGACTATTAGAAGGCAACCGATTATCAAAGGGGTAAGTTTTGTTGAGCGGGGCCTCCTGGATGTATGTTGTTACCACTAAGGCCGGGTTTTTCCTCGGTAGTTCACGGTACCGCTTGAAAGGAGTGGGTGCGGTGTGAGAGGAACACTCAGGTTTCGGGCCGCACAGGTCTTTTTGTGATCGTTCGTAGCCGTTTTTTTTCGACGTTGCGTGTTTTTAAATTTCCGGATCAGTGAGTGTATCTGAATGGTTTCTCCACACCTTCCCCGCTGTACACTTTTTCGACAGTATTGTTATCAGGTCGACTGTACCAATATGTGTTGCTCGCAAAAACAATAGAGGGATTGAAGTCAAACTATTCCTTCCCGTGAATCTGCAGCAAGTTTGTCAATTTAATACCATTTTGTCTTCGAGTTACAGACCTGGCGCCTCCCGCTCGCCGTCGACCAAGACACGCTGCCATCCAATCGCAAAATCGCCGCGACCTGACACTACTAACTGCCAACTGCTCAAAGCCATTTTTCAACACATCCAGTTCATCTCCAACTGGTCGCCCTTCTATGACTCTATCGCTGCCTAAACGTGCGGTGGGGGCCAACCCATTGCGCGGAGAGCTCACTTTTATCAACTCGCGATCTCTTCAAACGTAGTACTTTTATGCAAGATTTACATTTTCTTTGCATCGAGCCTTCAAAAATAGCTTTTGGTATTTTACTGATTACAAATCAAACGCAGTTTCACTCTGGATAAAATGTCAATTTTAAATGGCACCCTCGAGAAAAGTAGTTCCTTGCGAGCAATTTGAACGGTTCAGCTCGATGAATTATTTTGGAAAAAGGGAAGATTCGTCATTCTCATCGGATAATGGTTTTGTGAAACCGGCCAAAAATTCGAGAGGTGTTCGACTCTCCTAAAATGATTTATTTAGCGTGTTCTTCCAGATTTGCAACATTTTGTTTTTTTTTGCTTAAATCTGGAAGGTGTAAGTTGGAAATTTTAAAAAATCACCTTCTCATTCTGAAATGCGTTTCCATGAACTCAAACCTTACTCGCATTTTCCATGGGAAAAATCAATTGTTCTGGTTTTGGACGAAGACTTGTATTTTTCAAATGCTGAGCGGCAACGGTTTGCCGAAAATTAAGCGAAATGGGGAATATGTACCTTTTCTTCACGAAAAGCATAATGCTCCCAGTATTTAAAGCCGACAGCTCTCAAAAACAACTTTCCAATGAAATTAATAATTTCAACCTTTCCGAAAAATGTTCACGACCATAATTAAGAAAGAAGAAAAAATTTTAAGAAGTTCTAAAATCGTTGTTTCTTGGAAGAAAAGAAATCACCATTTACAGGGAGATCAATGAATGACGAATACTTTGATATTTGAATTCCGTTTAACCCTGGACATTCCTCTGAACAGTGAAAATTTCAGCGACTTGAGAATATTTTGAGGAGAACTTCAATCTTGGAATATTTGGATATAACTTTTTGTACAGAGGAAGTCATATTCCTCTTTCGAAACGAGAGAAACAGATTACCACGCTTAATTCACATCTCTACAGTCACGAAACCGAGTGAAAATCAATTCTTGTTGAAGGTATAGAGAAATTCTATGTCAAGAAATGTTTTTGGAGACTCACAATCACTACTGACCGAGACCTGTGTTGAACGGCCCTCGCAAACTCGTGCCAGATACGAGGCCGCCTAGGGTGGGCATGAGACAGCCCGCAATGCAAGCTTCGTTTCCTTCGATTGTGGCGAAGATCAATGGATGTAGTCAAGGATGAGTCAGCCGTTGTGGATGCGAATGAGCCTCAACGAGGTCTATTTTTGATAGGTCGACCCAGCTCTGCTGCTAAGCTGTATCTCCTGCGGGAGAAGGGTTATGAGAAAGAGAGGAAAGATCATAAATGAAGAGCAGCAATTGGGACCACGGATGTGCGTAATTACGACTAACGGGCTTTTTGAGTGTTACGACTAACGACTAACGAAAATAAAAATATTTTCGTAAGCAATCCCAAAATTCGTTAGAAAGTCAATAGTCATTCAAATCGCCCTCCAACCTAAGGCTTACAGCAGGATCGATACATATTTCCCTGTTGGCTGTTCTAGGTGAATGGTACGAAATAACCATAGCTTTCAGTATTTATTATTTCCAATGAATCTGCTTGGCAGCTATGGAACTCCACATTAAAACCCCACCGAACATTGCGCAAGGTTAGGCCCAGCACCTATGCGAATTCGCGTCGATCGCGCGACTTTATGGTAGGCTCACTGAACCGGTTCCGGCCAGGGATGAGCGGAACAAAAATGTGAAATTTCGGAAATCGGTTCTCGGGTTTCGGAAATAAAATTTTTTACCGGGTTTCCGAAATCGGGCGCGAAACGCCTGAAAATGCGCGGAATTGCGGGTTTCGGAACGCGAAACGCGGAAAAAACTCTTAAATTATCTGACATTTTCTTCTTCCCAGATGACACGATATTTTCGCATTCCGCAGCGTTTTTTGCGGTTTTCGGAATGCGGAACGCGGAATGCCAAAAATGCGCGAAACTGCGGGTTTCGGAACGCGAAACGCGGAACTCAGCTTATCCCTGGTTCCGGCACTGACCGGCTCCAGCGGAGATGGCAGAGGGCAATAACGGAGGTGATAATATGGAGCGGTGCCTGCAGGCCACATTTGTCAAACGACAAGAACAGTATCCGGTGATTGGATTGGAAAGGGTGCCGTCCTTTGATTTTCAGTCATAAATTCGAGATACGGACCATCTATGAAATGGTGCTGGGACCTCTCAGGGGTAAGATTTTCACTGCTAATTTCTTCCGACCTTTCACCATTATAGGAACAAGCTGTAAACTACGCAAGCGCTCGACTTCGAGCAAAGAACAATTAGCGCAAAGTCGGTGCAATTGTCAGTGTTGTCACCGTAAGGTAGATCGCAAGTAACATCAAATGGCAAATTTTTCCCGGGAAAAAAAGCAGAGAGTTCTAGATTTTATCGGTTTCCCATATTGTTTTTTTTTGCTTACCGAAAAAAAAAATTACAAAAATAGATAAACACACACTCTCGAGTTTTATGCTTTCGTGCAGCGATGTCGGAGTGGTTCAGGAGATGTTTTTAATTATGTGTATGTAGGTTTGCAGTTTGAACAAGGTTCTCTAACAAGGAATGATTTATTTCTCTGATGGCCATGAATGTTTCGGAAAACAATCATCTCTTCATGCCTTCCCTTTTTTCTATTCTTAAAGGCAGCATACACGCTTTCAAATGTTGTTGAGATAACTACATTAGTGGGGTCGTACGGGCTCTAGAAGAGCCCTCACGAAGTTGGAAGAGTTGAAAACGAGTTAAAATGACCGTATTTGAGCCGTATCGAGTCACAAAATCATCCTTTCTCCGCCCATAGATACGGGCTCCGCCCCTCAATCTAAATGTTCAATGCTCGATTACCGTCATTTTGGCTCATTTTTTACGCTTCTAACAACGTAAGCGTTCCAGAAATGGCTTTACGAGTACATTAGAGCCGTTATCCCAACAAATTTATAGCTACATAGCTCCGCTTTTTCAGCCAATGCGGTACAACTCGTCCACTTCTGGGCCAATATAGAACGAACCGTTATATCTTCATTCCAGTTGATTTTTTTTCGTTTTTTCCGTTATCTCTGAATATTAACAGCTTCAGACCTTCGATTCATTCCATGAAATTTATATGATTTTTGAGCGTGTATGCTGCCTTTAAGGGCTTTTTTCTGCATCAACCGTGCTTGTTTTGAAAGCCTAGATTTTTGACGACTAACGATTAACGACTAACGACTAACGAGGGTTTCGGCCGGTTGAACGACTAACGACTAACGATTTACAAAATTTCTATTACGCATATCCCTGATTGGGACCATGATGAGCAGCGATTGGGAAAAAACAGCGGCAGTTGGGGCCACAATGAGGAGCATCAGTTGGGGAGACGACTGGAGCGGTTGGGGCGACTCTAGCAGCACGTGGGGCCACTATACGAGCAGCAGTTGGGCAGTGAGCGGAGCAAGAGGACACAACGTGCTGCCCTGGGCAGCACGTTGGGGGAATGAAAGGGGCTCACACCTCGACGAGTAACTGCGTTAGTAATCCCCTCGTGCTGCCTTACTAAGTATCTGAGAAAGTTTGTGGCTTCTGGTAAACCCTCATCCTTTCCATGCATTTCGCCAAGCAAAGAAATTTGTTTTTGTAAACGTATTGTCCCATATCTCTGGCAAGTGCAACACATGCAAACCTTTCAATGCTCTCGAACAACCTAAGAAATAAATATCTATTGATTAAAAAGTTTTTCATCCAAAAGGGGCCCTCGCTACTATGGTAGGACCTTGACTCACGTAGTTGTAATATCAGTTGGCCCTAAGGGTCCGTCCATAGCAGACGTCCGCGTTAAGTGACCTTGAAGTGACACTGGGGGCTTGCATCTTCAGCGTTTGCTATTGATCTGACTCCCCAGCGACCACTGCAGCCGGGCAGTCACTGAGGGTGAAGGCATAGCTACCTTAACGGCTGTCGCTAATATTATCGATACCATCGTTAACCACGTGCCGTCCTCGGACACCAGCCATCGAACGTCATGCGCCAGCGTTTCAGCGCTTTGCCGCTGGTCGTCTGCTATGGATGGAGCCTAAGGAGAGCGTTTGGGTTACGAGACAACAACCACATCATGATCCACACTGTGTTCAAGAAAGGTGGTGCCCTCGGAAAGAAAATCTTTAAAGGCAGTGTTCACGATGAAAATCGTTTTTCTGTTTTTCCGCCTATCTTGAAAACGGCCCCATGCTGATTCCAATGGTGTCTCTGAAATCATACAAGACCTTCTGTGAACGCAGGTATGGTCCCTCAAAGATTGAGCTATGGAAACATGGTGGACGAGTTGTTCGAGGCTTGTAACTTCCGTCTTTCGCAGCCGATCTATGCGAGCTGACCTGAGTAAAGAGAGAAGCTGAGAATGAAGGGAAGAACGGGGCTAATGATTGGAAATCATCGCTCAGCTCACGATCTCGAGCATTCATTTGTTTACGCCGGTGGGCGTGTGATGCGCTTCTGGGGTTTTCAATGCGCTCGAAGTTGCAACTTCGGGCTCTTTTGGGGCTCTTCCTGGCTCGTTTTCATGCGTTCTTTCGACGTTAGCGTTACAGAGTGCCCCTCCACTACCCAATCCCAGTGGAATTTCGAAAACTTTTTTCATCGTGAACACTGAATTTAAATAAACAAATGACGAAGGTGCTAAAATGGTATGTTACAGACGCACCAATAGTTTTACTTTTATCGGGTATATATAGTATGGCGAGTTGCAGTACATCTGCATCGAATGGAGAGACAGTAGAAACGAGATACAAAGTTCGAGCGACTTTTTGAAATTTCTGGATTCTTGAGCTCAAAGGCGGCATACACGCTCGTAAACGTGATTGAGATAACTACAGAAATAGAATGGTATGGCCCAGATTACAACGCCTACGCAGTTTGAAGTGTCATAAACGACCCACAATGCCGCTACATGAGTTAGAAGTTGGCCCCGCCCTGTATTTTCACGTCACCTGTGTTTGCCCTTTTCCTGCAACGCAAGGTTGCTGGGTCATATTCACCGTTGGTACTTTTGGTAGATTGCCTAACAAGTAAACCACAAACTCCACTGACGGCGAAAATGGCCCAATAACCCTGCATTGGAGGAAAAGGGCAAATAAAGGGGCAATATAGAATACAGGGCGGGGCCAATTTCTAACTCATGTAGCGGCATTGTGAGTCGTTTTTGACACTTCAAATTGCGTAGGCATTATGTTGTATGCCATACGGTTCGATTCACATTGTTATCCCAACCACGTTTACGAGCGTGTATGCTGCCTTTAAAGGCAGTGTTCACGATAAAAAATGTGTTTCAGTTTCCACTAGCAACGGGTAGTGGAGGGGTACACTTTCACGTTGAAGTCGAAAGAACGCATGAAAACGAGCCAGGAAAAGCTCCAAAAGAGCCCGAAGTTGCCACTTCGAGCGCAAGGCAAACCGCAAAAGCGCAGCACACGCCCACAGACGTGAACAAGTGAATGCTCAACATCGTGAGATGAGCGAGGATTTCCAATCGTTAGCCTCGTTTTTCCCTTCATTCTCAACTTCTCTCTTTACTCAAGTCAGCTCGCATACATCGGCTGCAAAAGACGGAAGTTACAAGCCCCGGACAACACGTCCACCATTATCCCTAGCTCAATTTTTGAGGGACCATAACTTCGTTCCCGGAAGGTCTTGTATGATTTCAGAGACATCATTGGAATCAGCATGAGGCCGTTTTCAAGATAGGCGGTAAAACAGAAAAACGATTTTCATCGTGAACACTGCCTTTGAGGTGTCGGCGTTTTGACATGGTTGGTGGGTTTCTTTTCCCACTTCTTTAACCAATTAATCTCAAATGCCCGCCATCTCCATACAACTAAAGGGAAGATCGAAATCGCGGTTCATATTCTGAGAAAACCTCGCGGTTCATATTCTAAGAAAACCGGTTTAGTCTCCTTCCATGTCAGTTTTTCGCCCACCCTAGGTCCCAGCCACTTCGCAAAAATTTCTCGTCATTTTTCCCACTGTTGATGAAAACTGGAAAGGAGCTTTTTTGCTTCCATCACAATATGTAAACGGTCAACCCCCAAAATCATTTATAGGTTGGGCTAACTTGAAACAAACCTGGTCATACGGCGACAGTAGCGCATTATGTCTGCTGTACTAACAATAAGATGGGTTTGTCGCAATAGCTCCTCGAATCGTCGCATTCCACGTTGCAATCGGCGCCTTCGACGAGAGTTGCTCGGGTTTAGGTAAATTGGTGCTGGTGTTCATGGCATTGGTGTGAACAGTGAACAGGTGTGAACATTTATGAGATTTGCAAACCTGTCCATGGTGCTTGAGTTTGGCCTCCGCCTCCACGTTGTACACTTGGAGAACTTTTATCGGCTTCTGCATCGTCGGCACCTTGTTACGCGTCATTACCGTAATTGAGCTAAAACGAAATCTATTGAAATACTTAGCGCGAACCTGTAGCGAATCTCACCTATGGCATCCCTCTGCGATGTTACTGGTTCGGAGTTATTTCAGCTCCCACTTGTTCCACATCAACCGCGAATGGACCATCAAACCAAGTGCTCCGTAAATACCCCAGAAAGGAAGGACAACCGTCATGCGCTGGGTGCTCTTCAGGAAGAGGAACATCCCGCAGTGCGCGCACCCTTACGTAAAGCTGTCATGGGAGGAAAACTATCTTTTTTAGAATGTCCCACCACCGCCTTACCATCCTAATATGCCCCGGTCCTTAAAGGCGTCGTTTGCGCTGAGAATCAATTTCCATTTTCCAGGCTCAATTTCATGAATGAGTCCAGTAAACCACACCGGCAAACTTCGGTGCGTTAAAAACGCGGGGTTACGAGGTTGGAAGGGGTTAGTCAAAGGCAGTAGACGCTCTCGAAAAGTTGTTGAGATAACTACGTTACTGGAATCGTATGGCTAGTAGTAGAAGGCTCGCACCGTTTGAAGCGTCAGAAACGAGTCCAAGCTACCAAATTTGAGGAATGCAAGTGGAAAAAAATCGTCATACCCCGCCTAGGGGCTTCGACAACTCCGCTCCCAAATACAAACTGATCCAGATTGATCGTTTGAATACGACCACTTTGGCTAGTTTTTGATGCTTCCAACAAGGCTAGTGTTCTTGCACAGGCGTTAAGAGTTTTTCGGCTTTGCTCTCTCAACCGCTTTGTCGCTAATATGCCCTGTTTCAAATGCGCGCGGTATAGCTCGTCCTTTTTCACACGATAACAAAAACAACCGTTCTTTCTCTATTTGCAAACAGTTTCCGTTGCAGAAAAACTTCGAAAACGACAGCTGCGAAGTCTCCTAGTGAAGAGAAACTTCGAAAACGATTCTGGCGCGAAGCTCAAATTCCATTTTAGTCTTTTCAGACTGACTTTCCTTCACAAATGAAGGTCATGGGCGCATTTTTCATTTTCTTTTTCACAGTAGATGTCAGGCTGATATAAACATTGAAAAAATAATATAGGGTTTTCTGCGCGTACGATATCTTTAATCATGCGTAAACCCAGGGAATTCCTCTCTCTATTCCGAGCGCGCGCCAGGTGGAACTAGCACCCTTCTACACTTGCCACCGGGTCAGGCCCTCTTAGCGCCTTCATTGGAGCCCTCTCGAAATCCAACACCACAAGGACGTCCTGCGCTCCTCCGTTCGACTTCAGTGCACCTAAAGTCTGAATACTCTAAAAACTGAGCGAGAATGTGTGTATGCCCTTCCATGCGCTACATATGCTGTTGCACCCGTCCTCGGTCTTCTTATTAGTGATCGCGAACAACAGTGGCTCGTCCACTTTGCCGTTGCACACTCCGTACACAGTGTGTAATGGACTGTTGGGTTCACTCGGATCCGGGTGTTTGAAAAACACTCCGTTCGCAATCGGGGCATCCGGACCATTGCGCTGGGCGAGCCGAAATAAAACGCACTTACTGTTAGTCGTGGATGCACTAGGATCACACGAAAATTGAAATCGTAGAAACGAACTCCTATCGTCGATTCAGAGAACTATTTGTATATTCTCCGAATGATGTTGGAGTGAGCAGTTGCCGTCCTCATCCAGTGGTCATGAGAGCGGCATGTTGGTCCACGCGACAGCGCGATCCATGTGGTAGTTGAAATTTCTTTCAAAAATTTACTGTCAAAGTTGAAAACATATTTCAAGGGATTGAGGCTACCCTCGAAACTGGTTTCCGCACTTCAGTGTGATCGTCGAAATACATCATTACTGCGTCCTTTTCCTCAGTCGCTGCAAACTATTTTTTGGGGTTTTTCTCCGAAGCAGAAGCCCTCAATTCTGAAGTTACTGATTTTTTTTAAGTTTTCGAATTATTTGACTGAAATCGCTTACTGATGCGGGAGGGCAGCCACGATTAATTCATAAAATTGCTCAAAGTTTCGGCCATGTTCGAGTGCCTTCCACCGTTTATAAATCAATGTAATACTTGCTTAGATTTCTATAATTTTCGACGATGAGCGAAAATTTTAAGTATTTGATCTCCTCATCATGCGTGGCTCATCTCCACTCTTTGCACTTCCGTACAATGTTCTAAGGATATATGCATAACGAAATGTCAATAATACCCACCTCATACATGTCCCTTTTTCCTTCTCCACCTGTCATCTCCTTGGTTGACAAACATGGCGGAGCATGCCCGGATCGAAAGCAAACTCCACATCGTTTATCATCTTACAACATATTTCACTAGTACTGCTTCCGTATGTCCCTAGACGAAAAAGTGACTAACTGAAACCCTTGTGAAGGTTTTGGCTTCTATCACCCAATACGCGGTATGGCTTTGAGTTCTTGTTGGTTGCAAGCAGAAGCTGTACGCCAGCTGCTATTCTGGTGTGCGATAGATCAACACAGGATGTGTTCCACGCTTACTCACGCCCGCTATACCAAATTGCTTCCGGACTTCCGTATCACGCTTCTGCCTCACGTTCAGTGACGCTGGCGAGAAGCTACGCAGCACCGCTTCTTCAGTCAATTTCTGTACCACTGGCGAGACGCGGAGAGGTTACGCGGTACTTCTGCTCCTCCTTTCATGTTCAGCGCCGCTGGCGAGATGCTACGCGGCACTGCTTCTTCAAACTTTTCCTTACCACTGGCGAGAGGTTTAGCTGTTGCCGCTGGGAATCGTTATGAAGTGGTCCAAATTGAATTCGACAGGGTGGTATGTTCGCAAAAGACATTTGAAATTCATATGATAGTCTTCTATAATCCATCTTTGAGAGTCGGCCTCATATCTACTAGAATGTCTATCGTTATCAGCCGTAGCCAAAGCTAATATTTGGTGCCGTTTTTAGCTTGAGGTGTTACAGTGTGAAGTAGACTGAAAATTCGTTTCTGCAGACATAATCGTGTACGTTCGTTGAGGGAGTTAGAACTGAAAAGAAGTGACGGGAGAGTGGTGCTAATTGTAAAGAGAAAGGGTGGCATGGGAAGACTTTATCATTTATATGTACGCCTATCGGATGTGAAGTGAATCAAGCAGTAAGAGTAAGTGTAGTTCGATACACCCGACCGTCTCGTATAAGTGATACTAGTACTTTTGGTGTTGGCCAACTTTCCCTGAGGTCGTATTCGCGATCAACCCGCCGAGGAGTCGAAGGGTAGATGAGGTGAAATTTCAGAGCAAAATGTGCGCTCCACGGCACCCTCTCGCCTCCCTTGGCTTCCCTCGCGACCGCCGGGATTTTTCGAATCGCATAGCTAAAGAATGGCCGCTTCGCGATGGAGTCTTTATTTTTTCGCAGTGATATCGATACGTAACACAGTTTGCATTTCCATCTTACATGGTGAAGGATGGGTTGATCTGCTCCTCTGCCGCGCGCGGTATCATCCCTTCCGCTTCCCTTCGACTTCCCTCGACAGGTTGTTGGCGAATAAGACCCCTGATCTGTAGAGTGTTCGGCCTATCATTGATCATCAACTCTGTCCGCGCCATTATCCATTAGTTCTCGCGCATCGTTGAGAAATCCCTAACTGGCCTTTAACACATGATAGTTGCCCATTTGGAAGAGGGGCACGTCGTTACTACATTGGTGACAACTCGATTTTAACGATGGTTGAAAAGCAAAAATAATGGTAGAAAACTTCAATAAAAATGTGATAGCTGAAGAAACAAACCGATTAATCAGTAGGAAACGACATCTAAGGTTCATAAATTTGCTTAAACTAAGAAGTAAGTAGAAATTACAATTTTCCAAAACAATTTCAAAACAATTCAATTCAATGTATAATTCCTAGAACTCACTAAATCTAGCAAAGTTTAAACCAGAAGAAAACAGCTCTCGGAGATATTTGTTAAAAAAAGTATTTACGGTAGCACGATCCATTTTTGATTGTCTACCTAGAAAAACAACGACTCGAACGAAATCAAAAAGCGTTACCAACCTGCTGCGTCCATTGATATCAGCGATCGATCTCCAATGGGAAATTGACTGGCATGTGCTTTGCGCCCTACAACGCGTCACGCGCTCCCATCGTCAGCGACCTCGGGGTTTTGTTCCTTGTAACATCGGATCGACCCCAAGCCCAGTCTCCCAAATCTAGAAAGCCGTTTTGAGATGTCAAAACCTTCATTCGGAGGCGATTTTGGAGCTCCAAACACTCTGAGTGACCTTCTCATGACCCTCTAGCCCGACTGTACGCAACAACTGAAATTCGGCTTTCATCGTGTTTGATGCCTTCAAATATTACCTGGTCATTTCGATTCTGCAAATTCCGAATGAGCAGTTTCCTAACCCTGGCTTCGTAAAACTCCCGAAGGATTGGGTTTTTGAAATTGGCCGAACGTATAGAATACTGGATACGGCTTTTTTTTTTGAAATTTTCCGTCTGGACCAATCAATAATTCCGAGTAAGTCTTTGAAAATTTGAAGAAAAAATCGGAAAGCGGCACAGTTATTGGTCCTGACTTGGAAATCGATCAGAATATCCAAGTAGTTATTTGAGTTTCGGACTATTTTTCTTTGAAAAAAATTGATGTAAGAGATTGGAAAATGTGACACTTCTTCAAAAAGAGTCAATGGCTGAATATTTCATGTTCGTGACCAAAATTTAGCTTTTTACCAGGAAACTAGCTAACAGTGAAAAAGACATTAATGGAATTATTTCAAGGGTGCTATTGATCGTAATGATGACGGTGTAAGGGTTTTCAACCACGCTAGATCCGATAAAAATAGTTGCGAAGTTTGAAAACTCCTGCGGACTTCGTGACCATGGGCAGTAGGGTATTCCCTATCCTTATGATACGCACTGTGATGTTTTAGCTATCTCAACCATTTTCTCGCTAGCTTTGTTATCTCAACCAAACGTTTGTGCTGCAGCATATATCTTCTTTTTCCAATCCCACATAAAAACCACCTTCTCTTCCTTCACAGGGTGACTATTAAGCATGTTCCGATTTTTGAGATTGGGGTAAAAGTTTACTAATGCACAGGTCTGGAACAACAAATTTTTTTTTGAGTACCTTCTATTACTATTTGTTTTTCCAAGATTATGTCCAAACACTGTATTCTCCTTAAGCGTTCAAACAGGCTTGAGGTTTAGGCTCTCGTTTGAAGGCACTAAGGAAGGCAGGTGATCAGCCTCAACTTCAGTCTAAATCCTCAACTTATTGATAAAATTAGTGACTGCCGCTATGCCTCCACCGTCAGGCTCCGTCCATACGTGGCGGGAACGCGCGCTCTCGCTGTTCCGCGTTCCTCAGCGCTCCCTAGCTTGGATAGGTGCCCGGCGCACTGAGAGAGACAAGCAAACACACCATGCCCTATGCCTGATCCGATCGACGACGGTTGACCTGGTGATCAATCAATCAAGTCGACCCCTTGGCTGCTCATGTACAACACCGCTCGAAGGATTTGGTCAGAAAGAGAGCGAGGTCGGGTATTCGCGTCTTTTTCGTCTTTTTTGTATACCTCGCTTCAAATTCAACTTAGAGCGAAACTTGGAGGATACTCATAATCCAGGCGTTGAGGGCTATCCAATGGGTTAGTCTTTGTGGTGATTGCGTTGAGAACTCCAGAAGCTTCACAACCAGCCAGCTCTCTATATACGGTAGGCAACGGGAAGCGCAGACAGAGACGGTAGCACACCACCTGCCACGGTACCGTAATTACAAACCTAGCTGATTGCGAAACTTCTATAAATCTGAACTTAATCACCACAGAGGCTAACCCACTGGATAGCCAACGCCAGGATCATGAATATCGCCCTTGTTTCGGTCAAAGTTGAGTTTGAAGCGAGTTATACAAATTGGACGAAAAAGACGCGAAAACCCGACCTCGCTCACTTTCTAACCAAATCGTACGAGCGGTATTGTAGCACGGTTTGTTACAGCCGTGTTCAAACTATGAGATACGAAGGCATTAGTATTTAAGTAGGCTCCAGGATGAGCGCTTTAGGGACAGAGTAATAGGCTTAAGAATTGCTGATTATTTCCCGGAGTGAAAGTGAGCGAGCGGCAGCGAGCGAGACCGGGCGTGAGCGCACGATAGCGAGGTAAGCGCACGTCAGCGGCTGACAAATCGTGCGTTAATGACGATCATCGATTTTGCGTAATCGCACGCTCTCGCAACATATGGACGCTGCCTTGGCGACAGGTCCGCTGCAGTCGTCGCTGGGAAGTCGCTTGTGAGTGAAATCAATAACAAATATTCAAGATGTAAGACCCCAGCGTCACTTGGCGCTGTGACGTCTGCTATGGACGGAGCCTTGAAGAAGGTAGTGTCGCATGCCACAAAAACGCATGAGACCTTGGACATTTAGCTATGAAAAAAGTGTGTATGTTGGTGAATCCTTTCTTCATGGTCATCGATTTTACTTTTAAAATGAATTTGTGTGCTTCTAAGAAAAGGTACGCTCAGTCAAAACCTTCCGTCATGTTTACCAAAAACACTCTACCGGCTTCTAGATCAGTGATGTCCGGCCCCTTGTCTCAATCGAATGGATTTCAAAATGGACTTCTCCCACTCGGATATTAGGAGTGAATAGTTTTCTTTCCAAAACACCAGAATGGGATTTGTTGAATAGAGCTCTGATACAGGCATGAAACGAAATCCGCGCCACCCCATATTTGCACCGCCTTTCCGTCGGTTGGTTTTTAGTCAGTTTTAAGTACTAACGCCTCCAAACCTTCGACTCATGGTATATAATTGATATCATTCATGAGCGTGTATGCTAACTTATAAGGGATGGTACACTGCTGGCACGAATTTCGATAGATGCATATCGATATTTACCATAGAGAGCAGATTTTTTTCCACCCATTTCAATCAATTCATTTATTTGCCATGAAAGAATGAACTGCATGATAGTAAATGATGCTTCGGTTTGTAGGTCAGTGCGACTCTCCTGCTCAGCGAATCACACAATCAATTCGTCATCTTCCTGGCTGTCTTCGTCGCCCATTCCTCCTTCAGGGAAAAAGATTTTTGCGAAGAAAATAGAGTTCGCACAATCATTTTAGTCTGATGAATGGACCGAGCTGCGACGGGAGATCACCCCGCGCGAGTCGAAACCCCATTCTCCAATGAGGCCGCCAACCCGGTCCGGCCACCCGCCTGGTCCATGCGTCAGACTAAAATGAAAACGGAAACCATAGATTTCCTTAACTACAACAGCCCTACTACCTTGCAATTCCTGTAATCCTGCTTCCGTCTGACCAAATCCACCTTTGCCGCGTCTACCAGGTCCATGAGGGTGTCTTGGCTTGAATTGATCAAGCGCGAACTTGAGCACATGGAGTGTCTAAAAAAGTTTTTCTTACTGAAGAAGCGTATTCATTTAATCACTGCTTCCGCGTTTAACCTTTGGGTTTTCTTCGAAAAGCTCATCGATAGCTTTCTTCTGTTGCATGGGAGTCTGATTTTCGTTCTCCATCACTGCCGAGAACTGCTCTAGCGCTGAAGGTAGTTGGCTTATTAAATCGGTGACGTTTTTCTTGACCTCAGCTCTCTTATTGGTCATGTTGGTGTTGAACTCTTCGACTTGCGCCTGAAAATGCGAAACACTATCACTTGAGAAATTCAAGATCTGAAGACAAATAGGTAATTGAATCAGCGTGGATAGCACTCTAGATATCGTATCAGATAGAATAATACCTGAACTCCATATTTCTGTGCCCAACTTGAAATCTCTTGCTTCTGTTGAGCGATTGTCATATTCATGTTCTTCACAATTGCAAAATATTCTCTGCGAGCGTCCTCTGTGACATTTCTGAGATAGGGTGGTGAAGGTGGTCCCCTGCGGTGACCACCATGACCTCCTCGACCTCCAGGACCGTCCCTTCCGCCAGGTCCACACAATACAGCACCAATTATGGCAAAAATAACGACAGCTGTGTTCATTCTGAAGGGAAAATCTGCTCAAGTTAATCATTGGAGAGCGCAGCAAAAGCAGTCGAAATGTGAATCTTTGCTACACATAGATATGGGAATCAGCTTTGAAATGAGAATGAGAATCACTCAGATATTCGTGGGAAGTTCCCGAGGACAATAGACCTGATCTGGTCGATATCACTCGGTCGAGGGGAGAGGAGCGAGATGTTTTACTAGAAAGGGACGTCTCGCCCCTCTCCCCTCAAATTATGCACACCATTCACTTTGGAAACAGTTGATTACGGGGGGAGAACAAGGGAAGTTCGCTTCACGGTTATTCCCATGGCCTCCCCCCGAATATGATGAACGCGAAAACAAAGCCGCTGCGTATACGGTGATGCAGACGAGCTAGTCGCGAAGTGGTCTGGCACTTTGCAAGTTGGACTGGCAGATTTGCCACTCAAGGACTACGTAAGGCCCGGATTCCCTTATATTCTCCAACTTTGATGGGAGGAACGGAAGAAATAACAGAAGGAAGTTCGTAGTTCAATTGAACAGATGCATAATAAGGTTAACACCAGAGGTGATACAAATAATGTGGAGCATCCGCCCAACAACACTCCTTATATGCTTCCATGTTGATGCTGATCAGTGATGAATCCACCCTCCATGAGTCACGCCACTATCGAATTAAATCTATTGAATAACGCGATTGTGGATAAGTTTACTGCTACGTACACAGAGAGGTGATTCTCGACCTCTGCTGAAAGGAAATAAGCATAGCGCAATATATTCTTCAGTCGTTTCATTATCACACAATTCTTAACCGCAGCCACAATGCCTAAATTCCCCTATGTAGGGAATACCACAAATCAGGAAGCGCTTGATCGATCGATGATTTTTTGAAGCACTCTTTAATCAACATTTTTTTTTGCAATAATATTATTGTAGAGTGGTCTATCAACAGCAGCCAGTGCTCAAACTTGTGTCAGCTTCCCTGTTTATTCAGCCGAAGTCAAAAAGGGACCACAATTGGATACCGCATCTGTTTTTCGTTGTAGATCTATGAAGTGAGCTCATCTGTTCCGAATGCTGATGTCATGAGGCGATTATGAGTGATGTTTCGCAATCCAAATCTCCATTATTCATCGAAGTCATAATTGTGTTCCTAAATATATAGTGCGCGACGTCATTTTGCACCCACCCTTTTGCGGACACTTTCCAAACTCTCTTACTAGGAAATGACAACTGGTCGAAACGCTGTTTCTAACAAAATTCCTACCAGTTGCAATTCCAGCGACGTTTTCGAACCTAGGTTTGCAAATGCTGATTGTTCCCTTAACCTGGATATTGGGGTTTCCCCAATTGTGAGTTGAGGTAAGGGACATCTACAGCAGACCAGGCAATTTACAGGGTGTTCAACAAAATTGTTCCGGACAAGACCCAAAACTTTTTTTCACGGGAATATTCCAGGTCCTGAACATGAAATCAAGGTTCATCCGTCGACTTCCGGGAAATTTCGACAGATTTAGCTCCAAGCCTCTATCTGGGGAATGATTTATGTGCGAAATGCGACTTTTGATGATTTTGATTTGATTTACTACGATGCTTGAAGGCAGTGTTCACGATAAAAATCTTTCCTTGTTTCCCCACCTATCTTGAAAACGGCTCCATGCTGATTCCAATGATGTCTCTGAAATCTTACAAGACCTTCTGGGAACAGAGTTATGGTCCCTCAGAAATTGAGCTAAGGAAACATGGCGGACGAGTTGTCCGAGGCTTGTAACTTCCGTCTTTTGCAGTCAATGTATGCGAGCTGACCTGAGTAAAGAGATAAGTTGAGAGTGAAGGGGAGAACGGGGCTAATGGTTGAAAATCATCGCTCATCTCACGATCTCTAGCATACATTTGTTCGCGACGGTGGGCGTGTGTTGCGCTTTTGGGGTTTGCCTTGCGCTCGAAGTGGCAACTTCGGGACGGCTTAATCCTCGCAGACGCCTCGGTCATCGGGACTCACGCGTCAAATAAACTGCGTGTAGTGTAGGCGCACGCAACACACGCGCCTCTACGCGCAAATTCTCTGATTTTCTTGCAGGACAGCTGATTTCCAAATTCAAATTTATCACACTTGCCTAGGCACATCAGATGAATAAACAGTCTAGGACACGAAAAAAGAAAAAGAAAAAACAACAAATTCAAAGACTATAAACGTAATTCTAATAGGAATAGAACTAGAATACCATCTATTCCTGTTGAAGATACCGGCTGACAACAGTTTTGAAACCGAATTACGTGAAAAAACTTGAGATTTCTTACTCAAGCTTAGATAATACAATCCCACATGAACCGGGAGGAAATGCCGCTAGTCTTGAAACAAGGCCTAGCGAAGCCAAGTTTGTATCCTTGGCCCCTTGTATAAATTATAAAAATAAAAAACTGATAGG
The DNA here is from genome assembly GCA_029168955.1 of Aplectana chamaeleonis. Classification (NCBI taxonomy): domain Eukaryota; kingdom Metazoa; phylum Nematoda; class Chromadorea; order Rhabditida; family Cosmocercidae; genus Aplectana; species Aplectana chamaeleonis. Next base: position 1,467,235 of record JAPDOI010000030.1, on the reverse strand, counting down.
TACAATCCCACAAAACCTCTTACAAGGAAACTACATTTAGTCCGCCTGGCCATTCCGGATGAAATGTACTTCTCTAGAACCTTTTTTTGCGTAGAATCCGATTATGGTCTCTGCAGCTGCCTGAAACTACCCTGAAAAAATATTGTACCTTCCAAAACGCGCATTAGTTTTCGGAAAACCCGGAAACAAACCTCATAATGGTGTTCAGCGCCCAAGACTACCTCACTGAGCGAAAATTTGGGTGAAGACAAATTTTCCAAACTATGCACAGACTGATAGCGTACGGATTTTCGGTTTGGCGTTTGTTTGCTCCAATTAAAGGACTCTGAAAGCGTTTTAAAGAAATATTCCAGAATTGACCTAAAATCCTCACAGGTGGGTTATTTGGGGCGCTGATCACGAATCTGGGGGTTTATTTGTCGATGTTCCAAAGTTTTGGACTTGATTCCTTCAAAGTACCCATCGTTGGAAAACCTGATGGCAAATCGCGACTTTTGACGAGAGAGCAACGATAGATATGACTCAATTTATTGTTTTGGGGGTTATTTGAAACGATGAGCACGAATCTGGTCCGTTTATCGATTTTTGACAGATTGCGGTAGATTACAGTGGGTTTACGGTAGTTCAGTCAAAGTCTCAAATTTGACCCAAAACTTGTATAAGGGGGTTATTCGCGGTGGTGAATACGAATTTAACGTCCATTTGTCTTTTTTCGAAATACTAAGGCAGATTTTGCTCCCTAATTGGCATGGTACCTACCGCAACCTACAGTGAACTTCAGAATTTTAAAAAATCGGACTCCAGATTCGTGTTCACCACCCTAGATTACAACCACATTCAAGTTTTGAGCCAAATTCGATTTTTTTTTCAAAACACCCCAAAAATTTCATGGGGGTAACCTTGCCTTGTCGCAGGCTTTGAAAAACGCTTTCAACTTTTTCCAGAGTGGTTTTAGGCAGCTGCGAAGACCATAATCGGATTCTACACCAAAAACGGCTGTAGCAAAGTTTAATTTATTCGGAATGTTCAGGCTGGCTAAAAGCAGTTCCCTTGTTAGCATTTTGAAATTGAGTACAAACAAATTCTCCTTCTCCGGGAAGCGATCGGGTGCAAATGAAACCTCTTGTTCCTAAGGTTGCCCCTAGGAATGGCGCTAAAGGAAAACCCATTTCACGTTTGGAGACCTTCCTCGTCAAGCTTTTTTGAACCCTTGTTAGTTTTTGAATGAACATTCGCTCATGCGGCGCACGAACGCAGGTCCCATACTCTAACAAAGCGGACGTAAATCTTACATGCTTTAGTCAGAAGCTGTGGATTCTTCGATAGTAAGGACTTGACCAATAGAGTTGTCACTGTTAATTGTATAAATTGTCATATATAAAGAATATATGACATGTGAATTCAGCATCACATCGCAAAGTTGGCCATTTCACCCGTATTACTCGATGGTATAAACAAGGTGGCTGATTTTTGTAATTAAAACGATATTCTGCAGATAAGCTGGCTGCAAAGCTGTTTCAGATCCTGTTTCGTACAATGAAGCCCGTAGATTTGGGAAGCGGCGAGTTGAAAGCATTTAAGCCTTTTGCGCATAAAGGTGCGTGTTGTGGGCGCCTACACTACACGCAGTTTACATATTTGACGCGTGAGTCCCGATGACCGAGGCGTCTGCGAGGATTAAGCCCTTCGGGACTCGTTTTCATGCGTTCTTTCGACGTCAACGTTACAGCGTGCCCCTCCACCACTTATCCTAGTGGAAACTGGAACACATTTTTTATCGCGAACACTGTCTTTAAAACAGTCGTATTGAAGCAATGATATTAAAATGATTTACAAAGCAAAAAAAATCAAAACATACTGTAACCTCACATAACTCAGGCTACTGCACTGTTGAGAAGTGTGGATTTAGGAAGACGCTTCAAGCTTGGAAACTCCATTGTTCCGACAATTGAACTCATGAGCGTATTGTAGGCCGACGCCGCTCTGATGCAAAATGGGTGGGCGGTATTTTTAAGTTTTGGCTCTATCCTAAGTTCCCGAACAAGAGTTGCGTTCGGGATTTCAACCACAATAGCCAGAGCTCAGTTTAGGTTAAATTTTTTCTGTCACAGCATTTGCTCTAGTTTCAATAATGTTTTGCGAGGTGAAGCATTTATGGCCACGTTCAATACATACCTACAAACGAAATGTTCAAACTTCGTTTGAGTGGAAGATTAAGTACTGAAAGACAGTGTCCATGGTAAATTTCGTCTTCAGTTTTCCACCGGAAATCGAAAGGCCGGGGTCTGTTCGGAGCAGTAGGGGTGAAAGAACGGACAAAAACGAGCCCAAAAGAGCTTTAATCGGCTCCGAGATCCGCTCGCGCTAGCCCATTCCGCTCGCGGTCGAGTTTTCCGAGGAACAGTTTTGTCCGCTTTTCATTAGCATTGGAGCGCGAGCGCGGCTGAGTTTTAGCATTGGGGTGCATCTGTGCACGCTGTCTACTTCAGGCCCATTCCCGCGCAACTGATCTACCGTTGAAATGTGGCTTTCAAAAATAAGAGCTAATTTTTGGATGTTTCGCAGCGTTTTTCCTGATTCTTTCTCTACTGATGAATCGGTCAGACTCTAAACCTTCGTTCTCTGGTGAAAACTCGAAAACGATTTTTATCGTGGACACTGCCTTTGAAGGCAGTGGTTTCGATCAAATATGCTTGTCGTCTTTTTATGTTTAAACCCTTTTCTGGGTCACGAGTAGTAAGACCCATAAGAAAAAATCGCGAAAAACACTGTTTTTTGCCAAATTTAAAGCGTAAACTTTCTTGTCTTTTGTTGGTGGACGAGCTCACCTTCACATCGGTCTCTAATATCAAGAACATAAGCTGGCTTGAAATTGAATTTCAATCAATGAACCTTTGAATTTATGCACACATCTAGTCAAAAACATTGAATGGAGTGCTTTCTTTCATTGCTCAGCTGTTTTTATTAGGTAAATTCGCATTTATGTCTTCCTCGGAATGTCGATGATTTTTGACTGCTCGGCATGAGAGGGCGATCTTTTTGGTCGACGCTCTGCACGTGCGCACGAACTGACGTCTTTGGGCCTTAGAAACTCTAATTCTAGCCCGTTTTTCACCGCGCTACCTTCACAGTTTTTCAGCTTTCTTCGAGCTAAGCTGATATTTTTCGTTTTTTCGATAACGTTTTCCATCGTGACCACTGCCTTTAAACAAATCGTTCTTTTCTCAGCTTCGTTCTCATACATGATCACATTTCCAACATTAAGTAAATAAATAAATAAAAGCTTCGACTGAAACCATATCCTAAGAGCCATAGTAGAGCTCATGACTGGAGAGCACGAATCGTCGACTTCTGAAATGTGAAACCAACTTCAACCAAGATTGTTCGAAGAGAAAAAAAGTTCGAAAGGCATGAAGTTGGAACGATTTTAACGTTATCGGGATTTTTCTGGGATTTTTTTTTGCCAACGCTGTTAAATAGAGGGAGAACGGCGCATCTAATTGTGTTACACACTTGATCAAACGTTCACTGACGGAGAAGGAAAAGCTCACTGAACCAATTGGCGTAAAACTTTCGGGCCAACCCAATACACTCTCTCACTGGGTAATTTTACGAATGAGCTTGTAAAGAACCTTACATGACCACGTGGACCTCTTTACGCACCTCTGTCTTTCCGCCACGTCTCACTTATGAGGGCACATTCCTTTCAAAACAAATAAGGAATCGTAGTGGGATCTGAAATAGTTCAGCTTCAAGCATCCATCTCTACAGACCAAGTTGTGACTCTGGGAATGGGGAGAATGCACCGTAAGGCATGCCCTCAAGTACGACGCGGTACAGAGTGTGTGTCCACGTCTGTGTATACATTCAAGCTGACCGTCTTGAAGAAAAAAATGAAACTTCCCATTATGAGTTATACAACAAGGTGCTCAGATAATAACACCGGCTGAGAGGCGAAGAAGTAGGGTCGCCGGCTGAGCGGGCAGGCTCATTTTGGGGCGGAGCGTTTCACCGGCTGAGGGACATGGCTTTACCGGGTCAGCGAGCGGACATAAATCCACGGCGGAGCATGTCACCGACTGATCGGGCAGACATAGCACTACAGGCTGAGGGGCATGGCTTTACGGGGTGAGCGGGCAGACATTAATCAATGGCGGGGCATATCACCGGCTGATCGGGCAGACACTAAAGTGCAGCAGGCTCATGTACGGCGCGGGCGAAAAGGACTTCGAGCTGATTCGGGTGTTGGCAATCGAACGGGTGGTCATCCACACGATTAGGATCATCGACCCCTCACCCCTTACGGCTCACTGTGACCGTGGGGACGTGACAGCGGGTCAGTTCATGATTTTGGAAACAATGTAAGGCTTGCCGCACCAGAAATGATACGCAAGCCTCGAACTAGCTGGGGAATAGGGAGAGCGTACACGGGGTTTTTTCTACTCTTGCAGATCGATATCATTCACGTGGTAAGCAACTAATACCGGCAGATCGGACCTGTAGTGGAATACCACTACCGTATGACATCACACAAGAATGATACAGGATAGTGGAGTGATATCAGATATAACTCATTTATATGCCGTGCATTTCCTATAAAAGGGCATCCTTTGTGTAATTAACCATTCTACCGCTCTACGTGTGCAACCGCACTCCCAAAAGACCCGCGTGGCAGCATCCGATACAATTGGTGCATCGGCCGAACGGAGGCAAGGCAGCTGTCGACACCGACGATCAAACAAGCAGGAAGTCACACCAGAAGCACGTTGGTTCAGTTCGACTTCCGCTAACGGTCGTTTCAGGTGCATCGCCACGACATGACCTCCTCACTCTCTTCACCACAAGGCCTTCTAACAAAAGCCCTACAGCGCCTAACGACACAATTGGAACATGGACATAACCTTCTCGAGATGCGTGTGGCCTCTGACAATCTGCAGGAGATGGGCCACCGGAGCAGGACAATCCGCAGTGCAGTGCTTGCGACGGAAACAGAAACGAACCGAGTTGAAGAGGCATCGACCAAGTACAGCACGGCGGCGGACAACATGAACGCGGACACGTCACAAGATATTTTCGACAGAGTACTTGCAGTTTCGGAAAACGCTCATGATATTCTCGACGAAGCAGCCAAGGCAATGACTGAGCTGAAAGTTCTACTGAACGAACTCGACGAAACACATAAGTGCATTCCTCCACAAACAGTACCCTTACCCGAACTACAGTTTCCACCCTTTCCGATACCCAAGTTCAGCGGTGAAATTTGGGAATGGGATACATTTTGGACATGTTTCGATCACAGAATACACTCAAGAAACATCGACAACTTATACAAATTCAACTACCTACTTGACGCTCTCCAGGGGAACGCAAGAGAATCTGTGAAACAGTTTGAGGTCACCGAATGCAACTATCATCTGGTAATATCTCATCTCAAGGGCAAATACGGCGACAATGAATTACTGAAAGATCGACTCCTTATTAAACTTCAACAAACGGAATCTAACAGCAATCGCTGGGAACATAAGGAATTCCTTTGTGAGCAGCTCTCCCAACTAAAACTCAAAGGAGAACACGTCGGTAACCTATTCTTAGAAAACCACCTCCGCTGTAAATTCTCTAACGATGTGCAGAAGCACATTTTACGCGAGAAAAGGAAACACGAAATGATAAGCGGATGGAGTACTGCAACCATGCTATTCATCGCAAGAGAATACATAAAGGCTGAACTCAAAATTTACGCTCAACTAAACCGATATGATACAACCCAGGGTGATCCGCTGCAGCATCAACGCACATGGACTAAAAACACCAACTTAAACGAGAGATTCTCCAATTCCCGTATTCTCACCTGTTTCTACTGTTCCAGCCCACAACATTCGCCAAAAGACTGTAACGAGTTTTCTACAAGGGAACAAAGACTCAACGTTATGAGACAGCGAAGCCTATGCCAAAATTGTGGGAACCCAAATCACCTGGCTTCGAACTGTGAAAAAGGAACATGCCGAATCTGCAACCGTTTTGGCCACCACACATCAATATGTTCTGGTCCTGCCAGAGCTGAATCTACGGCCCTACAATCATCGATCTGCACTTCAGTGAGATCACGACCACAACCTGAAAAGAACTTCGCGAAAATTAACTCAACCGCGTGCAATCAAGCAGATGGAACATCGTCTTATGATAAGACGTTGTCTACTGATATCGATGCGAACGTCTTCTTTCTAGCAGGACATGCTCAACAAGAAACTGATCACCCAGTTCATCCAAGCAACCGTCCCCTGAAGAAACCCTTCTCTCACCGAGAAACACAAACCACAGCCTCAACACGAGGAACGATCGGAGCAAAGCAACAGAAACACGAACAACAGCGTCAACATGAGAAACCAACCCAACAACGCCATGTTCAACTGGAAACAACTGATCATCCAGTTCATCCAAGCACCCTTCCTCCCCATCCATATCGTCAGCAACAACATCCCACTACCGAGGCGACTGCACAACCACCTCATTTTCCCTTCCCGAAAACTGGTCATCCAGTTCATCCCATCACCTCCACGGCCAGTGCCTTCCCTGTACAACAGTTTGCCTGTAACCTGATATCAACGCGACATCTTGCTCGTACAGGAGAAGAAACCGATCATCCCGTTCATCCAAACAGCCGTCCTCCCAATCCCTCCCCCCATGAAGAAATATCTCGACTCGAGAAACCATTACAACGTTGCCATCATCAAGAGCAAACTGATAATCCACTTCATCCGAACAGCACTCCTCGGACAATAATCAAGCCAAAGCATCCCGGTGAGGCCGGGAATGTAGTGGAATACCACTACCGTATGACATCACACAAGAATGATTCAGGATAGTGGAGTGATATCAGATATAACTCATTTATATGCCGTGCATTTCCTATATAGGGGCATCCTTTGTGTAATAAATAATTCTACCGCTCTACGTGTACAACCGCACTCCCAAAAGACCCGCGTGGCAGCATCCGATACAGGACCTCCATTTACCGGCTGAGGGGGCAGTGAAGACGGGCTGAGGGGCAGCCATTTACCGGCTGAGGGGGCAGTGAACGCAATGTGAGGGGGCCACCACTTGCGGGCTGAGCGCTCCACCATTTACCGGCAGAAGGGGCAGTGAATACCGGGGCTCGCCCGGGTACAATGTTTAGTCAGCCGGTATTGCCTGCCCCTCAGCCGGCGTTATTGCCTGAGTGGGCCTACGAAAAACCGCACCAGCGGTTGATGCGTCCCCTGTCTGATAGGACGGAGGGTATCCTCATTACTGCGACCAAGGAGATACGGGATGTACCTCAAACTGGGGTAATCGAAACGGGGACACCCTCGTTTTACCACACATGACAATGTATCGAAGTCGGCACGGGTTCACTGATGCATCCACGCGGGCCGGCGTGGTTCTAACACGGAACCGTTACGGTTCGATCGCGGCAAGAGCGCGGGATTGTCGATGTTTGAGGCACTGCAGCAGAATTATCTCGGCATAGTGATGATCGCGGATTCACTGCGGTACTATCGCGGAGCTATCGCGGCACTGTCAAGGGTAACGGCACTTTTCAGCACTGTCGCGGCAATTCGTTCCAGAGGAGGCGTACGATAAATCCTGAGAGAATGTAGCTCGACACCTTGCTTCGTAATTATACAAGTTTTTTATACGCTTAAGGACTAACTCTGGTGAAAGAAACCTTCGATTACCCTGTTTCTTTTTTCTTAACAAGCGCTGCATAAACCTAACACTGTTTCAAGTCGGAAATGTTTATTAATCAGTATTAATGATCGATCATTGATCATCATGTTGCAGTTTCATCTCACAACGTTTGTACAGAACTAATTTAAATGCTTTGTTGAAGACTGATACGTAGTGGTTGAAAAGGACCAATTTTCGGTCCTACTGCCGACCCATTCCAGCAAACCCGCCTTGCCAGTCCATGCCACTTATCACACCATTTCCAATCATACCTCCATAGGTTCCTGAAACCATGAGAGCTATCAGCTTGTCCAAATCAGGGGTGTGCATTTTCCGTTCACCGAGGAACCGATTTTCCGGAATTACCGGTGTCTATCGGTAAAGTCTGATTGTTACCGAAATTTTTACTGAAAAAAGTTGGGTGTTTTATATTCGGCCTACTTCTTACTCGTATTTCACGTGTTTGCTTCTGTTAGGGCATGCATTTGGCGCGATATTCTCCTTCATTCTTCTTTTTGTTACTCTTTTCTAACCCTTTGGCTTACTTTCTGAATGTTCAAACGATCTCTCCACCTTTTGTGTCACGTGCTTTTTCCTTTCGAGATACTACTCCGAGAAATTCATATTTTATTCAAAAATGTCAACAGATTTACAAGGCTGCAGAGTTCTGAAGCAGATATTTCAGGAACTAGAGAAATTCTTTTCGAAGCCCCCGGACACAACACTAAATTCACTGCAGTTCTGGAACGACTCCATTGCGAAATTATCGTACCAGCACCTTTCCTCACTGCCCATTAAGTACTTTAGCGCGCCTCCCGGCTTAGTTGAGGCGGGAAGGATATTTCCCTCAGCTAGCCTGATTTTGAGTGACTACAGAAAGGCCTTGACGACAGAAAAGTTTTGAAATGTTACTTTTTCTCAAAATCAACGTCCCGCTGATCAGGTTCAACCGTTGAACTCAGCTTAAAGGCACAGTCCAACTTCAGGATCGTTTCTCTGTTTTCCTGCCTATCTTGAAAACGGTCTCACACAGATTCCAATGATGTCTTTGGAATCGTACAAGACCCCCTAAGAACGAAGTTATGGCCCCTCAAAAATTGTGCTACGGAGGCGTGGTGGACGAGTTGTCCGAGGCTCGTAACTTCCGTCATTTGCAGCCGATGTATGCGAACCAACCTGAATAAAGAAAGGGGCTGGGAATGAAGGGAAGAACGCGGCTACTGGTCGGAAACCATCGCTCATCTCGCCGCTGTTGAGCTCGAAAGATCGTAAAAGGGGCGTGCCAAAGTGGCTTCCCGAGGTGGGTGCCCCATGGTGGCTTCCTTCTATATCTCGCTGATTCGGAGGAATTGAGAGCTCGCATTTGGCAGGGGCTATCTAGGGTGGGTGAACTTCACAATTATGTGGGAATCTCAGATTCCGTCCCTGAGCTTGGACTGTGCCTTTAAAGGCAGTGGTCACGATGAAAAACGTTATCTAAAAAACTACAAAAATCAGCTTAGATCAAAAACAGCTGAAAAAAATATGAAAGTAGAGCGGTGAAAAACTGGCTAGAATTAGGGTTTCTAGGGCCAAAAGAAGCCAGTTTGTGCACAGGTGCACAGCGCCGACAAGAAAGATCGCAGTCTCATGCCGAGCAGTCAAAAATCATCGATATTCAGAGGGAGAAATAAATGCAAATTTATCTAATAAAATCAGTTGAACAATGAAAGCAAGCGCTTCAATTAATGTTTTTGACTAGATGTGTACATAAATTCAAAGGTTCATTGATTGAAATTCAATTTCAAGCCAGCTGATGTTCTTGATATAAGAGGTCATCGATGCCGATGATGTGGAGTGGGCTCGTCCACCATCAAAAGACAAGAAAGTTCAGGCTTCAAATTTGGCCCAGAACAGTGGTTTCTTCGCGATTTTTTCTTATAGGTCCTACTACTCAAGACCCAGAAAAGGGTTAAGAGAGATAAGACGACAAGCATATTTGATCGCGACCACTGCCTTTAATATGTAGGAGCCATGTGTAGGAGTCAAGTTGCAGTATCTTCACGCAATATTGAAAATGATACATAAATATTATCGCTCATTTGTGCTAACGTATGGGATAGGCACCAAAAAGCCGAAGTCAGCATTTTTACCGAATTTTCCGTTTTTACCGTATTTACCGAAAAAAATTCGGTAAAAAAATTTACCGAAGAGTTTTCCGCACACCCCTGGTCCAAATGCAGAATTTTTAGGCGACTGAAATCGATGAAATAACAAGCTGTGACCAACCTTGATCGTCACCTGGTTTTTCGAAGTCCATGATTTCGAACGAGCCCCTTTCAGCGGAACCGAACTGAGGACCAGGTCGGGGACTTCCATGAGGGCGTCCATGAGGACCTCCATGAGGGCCTTTTGGCTTGAACTGGTCCATGATCAGTCTCAAAACGTGGTACACCTAGGAAACGTCAAGATAATTCTTGGAATTTCAAAATCTAATTCACGGAATAGAAAATTCTGACTTGTGGATTTTGAGCGCTTTGATTCATCAAGGCTTGCATTTGCTCCATTGGAGTCTGATTTTCGTTATCCATCACTACCGAGAGCTGCTGAAAAGCTGCTGGCAGGGCAGCAATTAGATTGGTCACATTCTGCTTCATCATAGTCCTGAAGTTGGTCATGTTGGCTTCGCACTGTTGCACCTCAGCCTAAAACGAAGGGTTCCTGATTTTGTACTCAGTTTAATCCAGACGACACAACTACTTGGTCCGCTCTCCCACATTTTGATCCGTGCGAAGCAAGGATTATCGGGCTCATCATGTCGGAATCTACTTATCACTGTTTTTCAAATGACCTACTGCTCCGCTATTTGCTCCACCCGGACTCTTTTGACCGAGACAGGCTTTACACTTTGCAATTACATATTTCCATGCATGATTCTGCGCTCACACAAATTTCAACTCAGAGGCGCGTTCTTGTGTAACTTGCGGGCGATTTGAGATTGCGACCCACCACTTCATCTCCTTAACTGTGCTCATCCATCCTAATTCTGCACACAATCTTCCCTTCAAAAGGATATTCCTGTGCTGCTCTATGAGTATAAGTAGATAGCGAGATCTCATCTATTATCCACCCCACTGTTTCCTTCCCAACCCTCTGCACCCGTTTTCCACTCCAACCCCATCCGAAAAATGCTGTTAGCCCAAGCGGTTGGCGTGCTTGTTAAGCGATTGTCAAGCGCATACGTCGGCGGACACTCTCACTCAGACAGACTTTACACGCAATATTCAAAGGCAGGGTTTATATGTATTCTGCTATGCAAGCGTGCATGTTTGGACGCGTGAATGAAGCGCTTACAATGAGTTCTGATTCCGAGTTCTCTGCATATACGAACTCTGGAGCAGATCTAGTGGGCTGTCAAATTCGATTATCACCCGCAGTGGAGCGGCCTTGAAGAAATATAACACGTCATAAGGATGCTTTTATGAGAAAGCGACTGCTCGCTGGTAAGGGTGGTCAAAATCGAGTGCCCGCCAAAAGTGCTCCAGGGTCCGTATGCAGATCTACCTCCCCGGCTGGAGTGCTTTTTACAGCTAATACGTATCAAATGCCGATCTATTCCGTGTGAAAACAGGAGGAAAGCTAGAGATATGCATGCAAAGGTTTGAAATTCTGCGCTATTAAACCTTCTCAAACCGGCTTGATTCTTGACCGGCGTTCTGGTAGGGCCATCTTTAGCTTGGATGCGACGGTACTGAACTATTACCAATGAATACTACCTTTCACGGAACACTGGTATTCCCTCTACCGTTCCCTTACCACAGAGCAAGGGGAAGGTTGAGAGGAAGCCACCTCACTTCTCATAAGTTTCTAACAGATTCTGGTGTAGCTAAAAGAAGCGGGAAGAATTTGTGTGACACACGTGGGCAGGGACTCTAAGGAAGTTTGTTGTGGCAGTGCCAGGAAGGTACCGCGACCCTCCACGATAGTTCCACGGTAGTGCCGCAGCGGCTCCGTGATGATTACTGTGATTTCCGACCAAAAGGACAAAAAACGAAAAACCCACACCCCTGACACTGATAAGACATTCACACAAAAAAATCAAACTGAGGACCTTTGAGCGCTTTTTTATGTGCTTCCCATCATTTTTTTACAGAAAACACGACCATTGAGTCGACCCCCTTCGCCTCGCACCCCCCCCTAACCATTGCTCATTGTTCATGCACCTAAAAAATTTTATATGTAATTGGATAACATCGGCATGGATCTTCAAGAGACTTTGGGTTCCCCATTAGAGGTTGGCGCAAACTCGGTGCACCTATTTTATAGCATATGACACCGAGTTTGAGCCAACCTTCAACAGTGAACGCGAAGTCCCTTCCGGATCCATGCCGACGTTGTGTTCTAAATCTGCCGTTCACTTAATCTTGGCAGCTGCCTGAAATTTTTCGAATTTATGTCTCTTTCTCCTTACTGAGCGTAGCAGCGAAGTCTAACTTAGACCGTTGTGGCACCGCTGCGAAACTTGCCCCTGAACTTCTCGCCCCCAACACATAGGTGCTGTCAGTGGAACTGGATCCCTTCAAGCATACCTCGAAATGTGGAACTCTTCAGGTATGGACCACCTTTTCTATGACGTGTACCACTTTTCAGTTGATCAAGCGCTTCCTAAGCGGCTACCAAATGTGGTTCATGCCGATATTACCTTCTCGAAAAAAAACTGTAACTAGAAAACGTACCAGAACTCCATACTTCTGTGCCCATGTCAGCACTTCCTGCTTATGCTGGGCGATCGTGCCATTCGGACTATGCAGTATTGCGAAAAACTCTTGTCGAGCCTCCTCCGTGACATTCCTAAGGAAAGGTGGTGGGGGTGGTCCTCGGTGGTGGGGACCGGGTCCTCCGAAACCACCCATTCCGCCGGGGCCACCCATTCCTCTAGGCTCGATTATAGCTGGGCCAGGCATTATGAGATTAGCAATCTTATCGTTCGGTTTACATAGCACAGTGCCCACGACAGCGAGAATAGTTAGAGCAGTTTTCATTCTGAAAAAAGCGATTTTTTTTTCAAATGACTGGGTGATAAGGGAATTTTAGGGCTGTAGTGGAATGAGACCGAAGCTGATTAAGAAAAAGAGCATGATGATGATGATGAAAAGGGAAAGCCTGAAACGAAAAGTAATCAGCGTCTGTGAAAGTGTATGACTGGAATAACAGAACTCTTGCTGCACTAATTTTCGATGTGAGGACAAAAATGAGCTGTATTAAATCCTTCGAGTGGGATATCTCTTTTATTCCCCGTAATGGCGCTGATCTTTGTAAGCCACGCCCCCTTAGTCGCGCCGCGGCTATGCAAATAATACAGTGATCCTGTATTGGTCTCCGTAATTGGAGACAATTTAATACTCTTGTCCTGACAAGGAACCTGTCAGAAAATGAACTATATAAATTATTTACCACCTAATGTTAGCAAAACACCTATCATAATGTGTTTGGATGGAGATTCGACTTTCGACACTGCTTATGAAATTTCGAACAAAAGCGGTATCAACATTTCCATTTCATGGTGAAATTATCGAAAGAAGTTTTTCTCGTCAGAGATACTAATGGAACCGAGAAACAGGAGATGTTGGGCTGTAGAAGGAGAATTCCGGCTAAAGCGTCGTTTACACTTCCGTAGCCGAGCGGCGCGGCGAAGTGCAATCCAACACTATCGAACGCGAGGAATGTACAGTTCCACGCCTCTCGGTGGCAAAAGTATAAACGACACCTAAGGCTGCGCGTGCATCCGTATGCGCGTCTCTCTGCTAACATGGCATCCATTTTCCGCAATGATCTGCCTTTACAAGCGGAAGGATGTGCTTGGCGATGATCGAGTTGGAACACATCAAAGGCAGCATACACGCTCGTAAACGTGGTTGAGATAACTATGGAAATAGAATGGTGTGGCTCAGATTGTAAGGCCTACTCATTTTGGAGCGTCAAGCACGACCCACAAGGCCGTTGCAGGAGTAGCAAGTTTGGCCCCGCCCGTATTTTCACGCCCCCTGTATTTGGCCTTTTCCTGCAACGCAAAAATGCTTGGTCATCTTCATCGTCGGTACTGTTGGTAGATTGCCTAACAAGGAACCACACATGTCACTGACGGCAAAGATGACCCAGCAACCCCGCCTTCGAGGAAAAAGGCAAATACAGGGGCGTAAAAGTACAGGGCGGGGCCAACTTCTAACTCATATAGCGGCATTGTGGGTCGTTTTTTTTGACGCTTCAAAATGCGTAGGCATTATGTTGTAAGTCATATGGTTCGATTCACATCGTTATCCCAACTACGTTTACGAGCGTGTATGCTGGCTGCCTTTAAAGGCACAGTACACCCTCAGATATGAATTTTGAGATTTTCATGTAATTGTGTAGAACACCCCTCCTGTATAACACGTGCCAAATGCGAGATCTCATTTCCTCCAAACGAGTGAGATATAAGCGACCACCGCAGGCCCGACCCCCTTCGCTCACCACCACAGGCCCGACCCCCTTACAGATATTCGAACTCGATAGCGGCTAAATGGATGGATGAATTCCAACAAGTCGTCGTTCTTCAGTCCATTAGCGGACTGTCTCCTTATCCTGGCTTTCTCTAACGCAGCGATTGCGAATGAAGACAAATACAGGCCTGAGACAACTCGTCCACCAATTTTTCACCCTCAGAATCTAGGCATTTTTGAAGAGTCATAACTCTTTTCAAAGGGGGGTCTTGGACTGATCCAGAGATACCACTGTGGTCAGCGTGTGACTCTCTCCAAGATAAGCATGAAATCTGAGAATTATTTTTTTGGGTGTCCTGTGCCTTTAAAGGCACAGGACACCCAAAAAATTTATTTTCAGATTTCATGCTTATGAAAGTCACACGCTGATCACAATGATGTCTCTGAAATCGTCAAGACCCCCTTTGAGTGGAGTTATGGCTCTTCAGAGGTAATGTATACAAGTCTGTTGGTACCTGCTCGTTGGTGCCCCTGCTTCTACTAGAACCCAGCAGACGTTTGAGTGTACACAGGGAACGTTCGAGCGATATAGCGTGCACAACTATATCGCGAAAGTATCACACATTGCATAAAGGTGTCGCCGCCCGGCACACTAAGGCCTCTGGTCCATAACACCTTAGGATCCGTACCTAGAGTCATGGAGTCTTTGGCCACAAGCCACAATTTCGCCACCTGAACTGTCGATCGCTGTCAGTGATATCCAAAAAACTGCGCTATCAGACTTCTGAGGCTATTTCCATGCACCGTTTGCTGCTTTGCAGGAAACCCGCCTCAGAGATAGACCCGTCATCAGCGTCGGAGAGTACACCATCTACTGCGGTAACGCTGACGATAGGAGAGTGGGAGGCTGTGCAATAGCTGTAAGGAAGGATTTCAATGGGTATGGTCAAGGAGTTTGGCTCAACGTCGTGCCGGAATGCATTCGTACGACTGCGGGATCACAGAGATTCAATCTGTGGATAGTGGTGCTCATGCGCCACTGAAACCGCCGAAGACAATTCGAAGGATGCGTTTTATGAGGAACTCAATACGTTGCTGGCCAGGATACCTTGTCAACATGCTGTTGTCGTGGGGATTGACGCAAATGCGAAGATGGGACTTGATCAGGAATCGAAGTACTCGGTAAATGGTTCTACCAGTGGAGCAAACATCGGACAATGGCTACCGCCTTGTCGACTTTGTGAACGCAGTGGTCTGATTATTGCATCGACATTCAAGAGGAATCATCGCCGCCATCAGCTTACGTGGCAGGGACCAACCCGGCTATCTCCAGAAGAGCAGCGGAAGCGGAAGATGGCAACTTTGGAACTACAGCTTGACTATGTCCTGACGAGGAATATTCCAGTATCGGACATTCGAAGATCTAGAGCTGTGTGGGATGTCGCATTCGATTCGGATCACCGTCCTGTTCTGTTGAACTTCACTGCGAGGATTCATAAGAGGAAGCGAGGGCTCAGCCTCTCAGAGGATTGACATGACAAGTCTCAGAGATGAAGAGTGCAGAAGGAATTTCCGACAACGCGTTTCTATTCACATCGGAGTACGGACTAAGAAGAAACTTTGCGACGCGGATTCTTTTTGTCAAGTGCATCCAGGACGCTTCGAAGAGGCACTCCCGGTTGTACAGCCTAAGAAGAAGTTCGCCTACGTCTCAGAAGAAACAACATCTACCTACAACGAGTATGTGCTCTCCGAACTGCAGGAAACTTCGTGGAGGAGAAGCGTCTGAGGAGGAAGTTGCGTCGGCAGCTTCAAAGTGACCGCGAACGAGGTGGACGTGTAGAGCTAAGGAGTTCGAGAAGGCTTGGGAGGAAGAAGAATCCGAAGAAAGCCTACACGTTGCTGCGACAGTATAGCGGGGAAGATGAAGAGATGTTCTCCTGTCCTGAACACTACCAATGGGTTGCAGTTGGTGATGCGACGCTGCCAATATGGAAGGATTACTTCCAGTTCACTACTGAATCGTCCAGCGCCATCAGTACCTGAGCTCCCGCATGTTCAGAGAGCACATTACGATGTCAGTGAGGAACCGCCGACTGAGTCTGAAGTTTTGGATTGTGTCCGGAAAATGAAGAATGGAAGGCAGGTGGAGATGACAACATCACTGCTGAAATGCTGGCTCTTCCTCCGTCTGGGATTCGTGAAATGACCAACACCATCCGTGCCATATGGATGAGCGAAAGGATACCCGATTCGTGGAACATGCGATCATCGTACCTCTTCACAAGAAGCTATCCGTCACGGATCTAAGAACTACAGAGGAATCTCTCTACTTCGTGTCATGTACAAGGTTTTAGAACGTATCATTCTCGAGCGACTTATCAAACAACGTCAAAGAACGACCAGAGATGAGCAAGCCTGTTTTCGACCTGGAAGATCGACCATCGACCAAAGGTTCGTCGTGAGAAGAGTAATTGAATCGTGGCAGCGGTATTCGAAGCCATTACAGCTTGCTTTTTTGGACTTTGAAGACGAGTTCGACTCTCCTCATCGTGATCGATTGCTCAATGCTCTGCGCGCAGATGGAGTCCCGGAAAAATATGTTCGGCTAATCGAGGACATGAACAAAGGAACAACAGTAGCAGTTCGTACACCTGTCGGATTTACGTCAGCTTTCGAGGTGGAAACAGGAGCAAGGCAAGGAGCTGTAGCAGGACCTTTTCTATCCAACTTCGCCGTTGATGACATCATGCGTAGAGTTGCAGAACAGTTTCCTGCGAACGTGATCTTAATACCATCAGAACGCCCCTTGTCGACCTGGAGTATGCCGACGACATCGTGTTATTCGCTGAAAGCAACACAAAACTGCAAAGGATTGTGAACCTCGTTTTGAAGTATGCCACAGTCTACAGACTTCGTCTTCGTCCCGACAAATGCAAGCAGATGTGGGTCTCTCAGAGGCCTTTAACGGGAGTTTGGGTGGACGGACAACGTATCGAACTGGTTGATGATTTCCGTTATTTGGGCTGTTTGCTGAGGAACGATGGTAGTTATGCAGCGGATATTCGACAACGATGTGCGAAAGCTACGTCTGCATTCAATTCTCTAACCAAGTGTTTGTGGTCTACCACCATCGCGAAGGAAGTCAAGTTGCGCGTCTACCTATCGCTATTCGCCTATCATGATGTACGGATCGGAGACGTGGGCGGCACCGAAAACGCAGATGGAAAGGTTGGATTGCACGGAGAGGAAGCTTTTTAGGCGTTTGCTTGGATATTTCTGGCCGCGTGTATGCCATAACGAAGACCTTTACAAGGAAATCGACGCAGTACATCAACGCTTGACACGAGGAGGTGCCAGCATCTCTAACGCCATCTCAAGCAGCAATGGAAAGTCGACTTCGACTGCTCAGGCACATACTAAGAAGAACGCCGGATCGTCTCGTACAACACGCTTTAAAAATGCTTCCAAATCCTGTCTGGAAACGGCCACCTGGGCGTAGGCGAAAGTTCTGGACGGATGTGGTTAAAGAAGGATTTAAAGTCACTCGGCATCGAAAGACAGTTCAGGCGCGATGTTTCGTTTCGCAGGAAATGGAATAGTGACAGCTGGATGGAATGTGTTCAAATTGTGGCTGAAGACCGTGAAAAATGGACACGGCTGACTACTAGGACGGCACACCTCGGTGAAGATGCGGAATGACCGCGTCAGGCGAAAGCCAACCGATTAAGTAAGTAAGTAAGTATGGCTCTTCAAAGATGCCTAGATTTTGAGGGTGAAAAATTGGTGGACGAGTTGTCTCAGGCCTGTATTTCTCTTCAGTCGCAATCGTTGTTTGAGAGAAAGCCAGGATAATGAGACAGTCCGCTAATGGGCCGAAGAACGACGACTTGTTGGAATTCATCCATCCATCGACCCGCTATGGAGTTCGAAAATCTGTGAGGGGGCGGGCCTGTGGTGGTGAGCGAAGGGGGTCGGGCCTGTGGTGGTCGCTTATATCTCGCTTATTTGTAGAGATTGAGATCTCGCATTTCGCACGTGTTATACATTAGGGGTCTTCTACACAATTACATGAAAATCTCTAAATTCATGTCTGAGGGTGTACTGTGCCTTTAAAGCCTAAGCAAGTTTGGGAGTGAGCAGAGAGGCAACGCGGCGCGACGCGACCTTATGTAGTGTAAACAAGTCTTACCATTAGCAGTACTCCGAGGGATTTCATTTTTAGAGAGCCACTTTTTGGATGGTCGAACAAGGTTGGTAAATGCTATTTGACAATTCCTCGATCGCCTGACATGAATTTGCTTCCACTCCCCGTTTCTACGCAGAAACAACATTACTTGCAGGTCCCTCTTATACATAGAAGCAATTCTGTTTCAAGATCTGGTCTGAAATCTGAGAGTCTGAAGATCCGAGAGTTGAAGATCATTTCTCATGTTCTCGCTGTTCTTTGTTTCACCTCAAGGGCCTTGAAGAAGGGCAAAGGCATCCGTGTCGTCCACGAATTAACCAAACAGTACAACGTTCAACGATCATTGTAGATACAATGATCCCCGTGGGTATCTCCCCGAACAAACAAAGGATGTTTTCATCAGTCCTTAATTGTTAGTTCATCTGCTTCGTGAATCATTTGATGTCTGACTGGTCTTGATGTTTCACCGTCCAAAACCAGCCGTGTGAGTGTACAATATTCCGTCATAATCCCACAGATCGCTCTCAACCTGTAGTCGGCCTCATTAAACGTTCATGATTACTATAATCCAGCCTACCTGAACCGGTATTCACTGGCATGACCATCGTTACAGACGATTTCTAGACGGAACCTTTTTGATTACCAATACGACAGACTTCCACTGTGAGGGTTTCTTTGTGTTTACAAATTATTAAAATCTGGCGTGTGGGACAGTGGAAATGGGCGCCCCTTCCACGCACATGGGCGAGTGATCGATCCTCTCGAAAGGTCAACCAGGACTTAAAGGCAGTGTTCACGATAAAAAAATGTTTGAAATTCCACTAGGAATGGGTAGTGGAGGGGCGCACTTTAACGTTAACGTCGAAAGAACGCATGAAAACAAGCCAGGCAGAGCCCCAAAAGAGCCCGAAGTTGCCACTTTGAGCGCAAGGCAAACCCCAAAAGCGAATTGCCCGCCCACCGACGTGAACGAATGAAAGCTTGAAATCGTGAGATGAGCGATGGCTTCCAATTATAGGCCCCGTTCTTCCCTTCATTCTCGACGTTTCTCTATACTCAGGTCAGCTCGCATACATCGGCGGCAAGACACGGAATTTACAAGCCTCGGAAAACTCGTCCACCATGCTTCTCTAGCTGAATTTTTGAAGGACCATAACTCCGTTCCCAGAAGGTCGTGTACGATTTCAGAGACATCGTTGGAATCAGCATGAGACCATTTTCAAGATAGGCTGAAAAACAGAAAAAACGATTTTTATCGTGGACACCGCCCTTAAATCTCTGCCGGCTTGGTAAATGGGTACCAGACTTATATGGAAGATGAAGAACACCGACTTTAACATCGGCTGGCCCCCGCAAGTCATCGTACAGGCCCATTACCCATTCAAGAAACTACGCTTCTGGGTGCTCTTTCGGAATAGACGACCCACTAGAGAAATTTCATTAGAAGTGTTCATCCCACTAGAGTCGTCGTGTTTTTTCATGATTTAGTCTTTTTCAATCACAGAACTGTTTGATGCGACCCACCAAGCGATCGGTCGAACCCAAACAATTGGTGGTTTCATTGCATTCTTTAGCGGGTCGTCTATTCCGAAGGAGCACCCGATCCTGAATGGAATTCGAATGTGTGGGGCATCCTCAGAGAGATTGATCAACGCCAAGAATTTTATGAATGTGTTTCATAAAACTGGAAAATAAAACAAAATTATAAAAAATAAAATTCTAATTTTTGAAGAATCTGTTTGAAAAAAGGTCAAATCTGAATATAACAGCGCCGCCATAGACCCTTCACCACTTCTTTCTATGAAGTCTGTCCTTCAAGTGGAATAAATCCCATTCAAAGGCGGGGAATGCGATAAACTTTAATTTTTGAGTTGGTGTGCTTCTCTGAGAGTTTTGGCCGAGAAATAGCCGCGAAATAGCCGAGAAATGCCTGTCTGCCGCGTAATAGCCGCTAAATAACGCCGGTCGCGATATAGCCGCTGAATAGCCGCTATATAATGCTGGCCGCGAAATAGCCGCCAAATAATGCTCGCCGCGAAGTAGCCGAGAAATAATGCTCTCCCGGTGAATATACGGAGCATTCCAGAGGCATGATTCAGATGTCAGCACCTCCGTCGGTTCAATTACCCACGTTTGAGGTACTTGGACCTCGTTCAGCCTCTGGAGGCCCCGCCCAAGCGCTGGCGGCCCCAGATGGTGGCTCGGCGAGACGGCGACGGTTGCGTCTCGATCAATTTTGTTTACTTCTGAGTAGTTTTCGGTTACATCTTGGCTATTTCTGGGCTACTCCTTGTCCGTTCCGTGAAAAGCCGAGAAATAGCCGGGAAATAGCCCACCAGGAGCCTGGTGAGCTATTTCTCGGCTATTTCGCAGCTAAAACTCTCTGAGTTGTCGAGCGGCCGTCGAAAATGGAGTTTTCGGAGTTGTAAGTCGATTGAAAGGAACACTAGTCGAACAGTGAATAACACCCCTCTTAGCTGTTTGCAAGCATGGGAAAAGTCTTCCGGATAAATGCTGCCGCAAGAGCCGCTCGACACGTACGCTCACCGCGTGGACGGCGAGTCTCATTCGGACAGACTTTACTTCACTTCCGGGTGGGACTAGAATAATGGAGAATTTTAGAAAAACGCACCAGAACAAAGCCTAGCTTGCTAGGATGAGTCGGAGCAAATAGCGGAGCGGTCGGTCATGACAAAGTATAGCAGTGATCAGGAGAATTTGATATGATAAGACCGATAAGCCTTACGTAGACCGGCTCAGAATAAGGGAGCTAGGCTATACACGAAATGCCGTACTCTCACTGCGCCCTCATACTTGGAATGGAACTGTTTGTTGCGACGACGGATTCCTTTGTGTACTTGTCCTTCAAAATTCTCAGCTTCATGCTGCTGCTTTCTTCCCTTTGAATCCTAATTAATAGTTTTATATACAATTTTGTGTCATGCTCGTTTAACCCCGTTATTGATCGGTCGCAACCACCAAGAACTCGTTCGTCCTTATGGACTAGTCTATATCATAAAATTGTTTCAGTAAAATGAGGCGCTTTAGTGGTTTTTTTTTTGTAATTTTTGTAACCTTTTGTAGCCAACGCTTCATTTTCAGTGGGAAACTTGGAATCGGAAACACTGAATTTCTCAGCTATGCTATGTGTCGAGATTATGATGCTATCTTTCGTATATAATCCCAAGATTTTCGGGTGATCAAACCCTGGATCATTCGAAAAACAAGGCTCGCGAATATGCAACACGAATCGGATAGTTCCATAGTAACAAAATGAACATACGAATCATTTGGATGAGGATTTTTAGGGATGATCTGATCATGGATCGATCCGTAAATGTGGATTTTTGGTGGAATCGCTTCCAGATAATCTAGGAATTGCGATTTTTTGATGACTTTGTATCCGATCACTAAATTCGGACGGATACAAAAAAGAATTTTCGTAGCACTGCAGGCATGGTAACTTCATGTGAAGAGATCTAGGTTTTCCGTCGCGCTCACGCAGTGAGGGTCGATGTCAGAGCAAGGGTGGTGGTCGTTATGTTTCCCAACTGCAAAGGATTCGAGGGAAACCGGGGAGGAGCGAGGGGCGTGATTCGACGCTAGCCGTGTTTCGTCCAATCATAGACATCGCTCCTCCCTGTTTCTCCCGCCTCTTCTGCGGTTGGGAAACGTTACGACCACCACCCCCGGAGCAAGGCTTAGGTCGCGCCGTTTCCATCACACGACGCCCCTCCAGTTGCATGTGGTCCGCGTTTGAGGCGGCGGGTTCGCTCATCTGAATCATTACCCACTTTTCCTGTGGACCTCCTTTTATAGGATACTTATTCGTTGAAAATTTTCCAATATCGATCTGCCTTCTGCTTTTCGAGTGAAGCTCGATCCTGTGAGATTTTCATTTGGTGCCCCCTTGTTTTCCTATCCAGAGAGATTTTTTTTCTTATAACGGAAAAAAGCGACTATCAGTGTTGTGAGTTTTGAATTAAATAGGATAAAACGGTTTTTTTTTTCGATGCTAATGGTTTGATTTGGTTGAAATCTCCTGGTAGAGCAGGATACCGGATATATAAATCGGATAAAACCTACAAGCATATCTCGATCATAGGATTCTAAGATAAGAGAGGTATTATTGTATGGAAAGCGAGCTAGCAGAGTTTGACCGTGTCAAAAAAAAATGAACACGGTGAACCCTTCTATTCCGCAAAAGAGAATTCACGTTCCAGACCGAATCACCATCCAACTCCCAATTCGGCATACATGGGATAATCACAATCTGGAACACTTCCGAACCTTGGCGTACAGCGGACACGGATCTCAGTGTCGACTGTGGTTAACAATGTACAATTGCTAAACTTGGAGTTGGCAATGCTCGTTCACGCGGCCGAAGTTATGATCTCTTTGCCAAATTTAATCTAGTGAATTGACTAAACGCGACCGCTCCTGCTCACCGTGTGGCGTTCGCGGCGTCACCTGCTAGGCGAAGTTACGATCGCGGGCGACGATCTACTACCGTTTAACTAGACTAAATTGTACTAAGAGACTATAGAACGTTGCCTCAAATACAGGTTGGCGATGAGGCGTTAGCGCCCGTCAGGGCAGCGGACCGAACTCGCTCTATCTCGGTCCAGGAACTATCCGAAATGATATGCTACCAGACCGATGCAGCATTCTCTATAACGGGTTGTAGAATAGCTTTAAAGGCAGCATGCACGCGCGTAAGTGTGGTTGAGATGAATACGGAAACAGAATGTTATGGCTCAGAATACAACGCCTACTCATTTTGAAGCGTCAAAAGCGACCCATACTCAGAAAAATCAAAACAAGTTACTTGTAATATAAATGTAACTTACTTGAATATCTCAAGTAACCATACATTTATATTACATGTAACTTAAATTTATATTGCATGTAATTTACACTTATGTTACATGTAACTTTTGACTTACTTGACTTAATCGGTTGGCTTTCGCCTGACGCGGTCATTCCGCATCTTCACCGAGGTGTGCCGTCCTAGTAGTCAGCCGTGTCCATTTTTCACGGTCTTCAGCCACAATTTGAACACATTCCATCCAGCAGTCACTAGTGCATTTCCTGCGAAACGAAACATCGCGCCTGAACTGTCTTTCGATGCCGAGTGACTTTAAATCCTCTTTAACCACATCCGTCCAGAACTTTCGCCTACGCCCAGGTGGCCGTTTCCAGACAGGATTTGGAAGCATTCTTAAAGCGTGTTGTACGAGAAGATCCGGCGTTCTTCTTAGTATATGCCCGAGCAGTCGGAGTCGACTTTCCATTGCTGCTTGAGATGGCGTTAGGAGATGCTGGCACCTCCCTCGTGTCAAGCGTTGATTTACTGCGTCGATTTCCTTGTAAAGGTCTTCGTTATGGCATACACGCGGCCAGAAATATCCAAGTAAACGCCTAAAAAGCTTCTTCTCCGTGCAATCCAACCTTTCCATCTGCGTCTTCGGTGCTGCCCACGTCTCCGATCCGTACATCATGATAGGGCGAATAGCGGATAGGTAGACGCGCAACTTGACTTCCTTCGCAATGGTGGTAGACCACAAACACTTTGTTAGAGAATTGAATGCAGATGTAGCTTTCGCACATCGTTGTCAAATATCCGCTGCATAACTACCATCGTTCTTCAGCAAACAGCCCAAATAACAGAAATCGTCCACCAGTTCGATACATTGTCCGTCCACACAAACTCCCGTTGAAGGCCTCTGAGAGACCCACATCTGCTTGCATTTGTCGGGACGAAGACGAAGTCCATTGGCTGCGCCATACTTCTAAACGAGGTTCACAATCCTTTGCAGTTTTGCGTTGTTTTCAGCGAATAACACGATGTCGTCGGCGTATTCCAGGTCGACAAGGGAGCGTCCTGGTGTTGTTAGGATCACATCCACAGGAAACTGTTCTGCAACTCTACGCACGATGTCATCAACGGCGAAGTTGAAAAGGAAAGGTCCTGCAACGGCTCCTTGCCTTATTCCTGTTTTCACCTCGAAAGCTGACGTAAATCCGACAGGTGTACGAACTGCTGCTGTTGTTCCTTTGTTCATGTCCTCGATTAACCGAACATACTTTTCCGGGACTCCATCTGCTCGCAGAGCATTGAGCAATCGATCACGATGAGGAGAGTCGAACGCGGCTTCAAAGTCCAAAAAAGGAAGCTGTAATGGCTTCGAATACCGCTGCCACGATTCAATTACTCTTCTCACGACGAACACTTGGTCGATGGTCGATCTTCCAAGTCGAAAACCGGTTTGCTCATCTATGGTCGTTACTTCACGATGTTTGATAAGTCGCTCGAGAATGATACGTTCTAAAACCTTGTACATGACACGAAGTAGAGAGATTCCTCTGTAGTTCTTAGGATCCGTGACGGATAGCTTCTTGTGAAGAGGTACGATGATCGCATGTCTCCATGAATCGGGTATCCTTTCGCTCATCCATATAGCACGGATGGTGTTGGTTAATTTCACGAATCCCAGACGGAGGAAGAGCTTTCAGCATTTCAGCAGTGATGTTGTCATCTCCACCAGCCTTTCCATTGTTCATTTTCCGGACACAATCCAAAACTTCAGACTCAGTCGGCGGTTCCTCACTGACATCGTAATGTGCTCTCTCAACATGCGGGAGCTCAGGTACTGATGGCGCTGGACGATTCAGTAGTGAAGTGAAGTAATCCTTCCATATTGGCAGCGTCGCATCACCAACTGCAACTCCATTGGTAGTGTTCAAGACAGGAGAACATCTCTTCATCTTCCCGCTATACTGTCGCAGCAGCGTGTAGGTTTTCCTCCTCCCAAGCCTTCTCGAACTCCTTTGCTCTACACGTCCACTCTCGCTCGCGGTCACTTTGAAGCTGCCGACGCAACTTCCTCCTCAGACGCTTCTCCTCCACGAAGTTATCTGCAGTTCGGAAAGCACATATTCTGTTGTAGGTAGATGTTGTTTCTTCCGAGACGTAGGCGAACTTCTTAGGCTGCACAACCGGAGTGCCTCTTTCGAAGCGTCCTGGATGCACTTGACAAAAGAATCCGCGTCGCAAAGTTTCTTCTTAGTCCGTACTCCGATGTGAATAGAAACGCGTTGTCGAAAATTCCTTCTGCACTCTTCATCTCTGAGACTTGTCATGTCAATTCTCTGGAGAGGCTGAGCCCCTCGCTTCCTCTTATGAATCCTCGAAGTGAAGTTCAACAGAACAGGACGGTGATCCGAATCGAATGCGACATCCCACACAGCTCTAGATCTTCGAATGTCCGATACTGGAATATTCCTCGTCAGGACATAGTCAAGCTGTAGTTTCAAAGTTGTTATCTTCCGCTTCCGCTGCTCTTCTGGAGATAGCTGGGTTGGTCCCTGCCACGTAAGCTGATGGCGGCGATGATTCCTCTTGAATGTCGATGCAATAATCAGACCACTGCGTTCACAAAAGTCGACAAGGTGGTAGCCATTGTCCGATGTTTGCTCCACTGGGTGGAACCATTTACCGAGTACTTCGGATTCCTGATCAAGTCCCATCTTCGCATTTGCGTCGATCCCCACGGCAACAGCATGCTGACAAGGTATCCTGGCCAGCAACGTACTGAGTTCCTCATAAAACGCATCCTTCGAATTGTCTTCGGCGGTTTCAGTGGGCGCATGAGCACTCACTATCCACAGATTGAATCCTCTGTGATCCCGCAGTCGTACGAATGCATTCCGGCACCACGTTGAGCCGAACTCCTTGACCATACCATTAAAATCCTTCCTTACAGCTACTGCGCAGCCTCCCACTCTCCTATCGTCAGCGTTACCGCAGTAGATGGTGTACTCTCCGACGCTGATGACGGGTCTAGCCTTGAGGCGGGTTTCCTGCACAGCAGCAAACGGTTTATGGAAATAGCTCAGAAGTATGGATAGCGCAGTTTTTTGGATATCACTCGACAGCGATCGACAGTTCAGGATGGCGAAACGGTGGCTTGTGACCAGAGACTTCATAAACTCCCTAGGTACGGATCCTAAGGTGTTATAGACCAGAGGTCTTGGTGTGCCGGACGGCGACACCTTTATGCAATGTGCGGGATACTTTCGCGATATAGTTGTGCACGCTATATCGCTCGAACGTTCCCTGTGTACACTCAAACGTCTGCTGGATTCAGTAGAAGCAGGGGCACCAACGAGCAGGTACCAACAGACTTGTATACACACCCCCATATGTAACTTACATTTATATTTTCACTATGGGTGGCCATCACGTGACGCAGACGACACGCTACGCAGATAGCGCGTCCCAGGCCACACACCACGCAAAAAAAATGTTGTGAGGGGCCTTCCCTGCAGGTGTGGGGTCAAATACCTCAAACTTGGGTAATTGAACCCACAGCGACGCCAGTCGTAAGCCTGACCCCGCCGAGTGCGTCGTACATCCCCTTTGGAAATATCTTCTCGGCCGATTTAAGTTACTTGCGACTTATACTGTGCAATATTTCGGAGGCGCACTGCACACAGTGTCCCCTCACAAATCGAAAACAAGTTACTTGTAACATATCTGAGCCGATGTAAGTTACTTGCGACTTATCTCAGGTCATTTAAGATACATGCAACATATTTGAAGCGCACAGCACGCAGTATCCCGCCGATATATTACATGTAACTTAAATGACCTGCGATAAGTCGCAAGCAACTTACATCGGCTCAGATATAATACAGGTAACTTGTTTTCGGCCTTTTATGTTCCAAGTAACTTGTTTTCATTTTTCTGCCGCTACACGAGCAAGAACTTGGCCCCGCCCCTGTATTTGGTGTCCTCCTCCAAAACAAGGGTGCTGGGCCATTTCCACCGTCATCGATGTATGCGGTTGACTTATTGTACCACCCACAAACGTCACCGACGGTGGGAATGGCACAGCACCCGCTTTGGAGGAGGAGGGCAAATACAGGAGGCGGGGCCAACCTCTCACTCGTGTAGCGACATTGTGGATTGCATTTTACACTTCAAAATGCGTAGGCGTTGTGTTCTGGGCTATACCATTCTATCTCCGTAGTTATCTTAACCACGCTTACGAGCTTTTATCTATGCTGCCTTTAAAGGCAGCATACACGCTCGTAAGTATAGTCGAGATAACAGCATAGATCGGTCCGCACGGCCCGTACTATGTCGTCAACGACGTTTGAAGCGCTGAAAACTGTGCAGGATGACAGTATTTGACAATGTTTGAGCAATCTTGCCTTCCACGCCCGTATTTTCACACCCCTTCTCTGATGTGCTCGGGGGATCGTCCCCAACCCGACGGCCGTGGCCACGTCACTAGGGACTAAACACAACCTTGGTTGGCCGCCGACATGCATCCTCTAGCCCAGCCCCTTTGGGGGGGACTTGGTATGGTGTACGTCCCTCCTTTGCTGGATTTGTCCAATCGATTGTGGGGGAGCGTCCCCAAACCTACGGGCTCACTCAAATGCCCAGTGAACACAGGGGAGCATCCCCAAACTGACACGTGGAGCAATCATGTGGATCGCCCAAACATCGATTGCAATTCTTCATTTCTTCTTTTGATGGTTGCTCATTTTCGTTTTTGTTTTGAAATTGAAAACTTTTGAACTTCTTGCTTGCACATTTTGTACTTTTGAAGTTTTATTGGAATTCACGCAGAGCTTGTCGACTGATAGGAAATTTAGCTTATTCTTTCAATCAGCATTTTTTAGGGAAACCATTGATGGCCAAAAAACAAACAGTGGCAACCAATTTCTACAGTATTAATCTAGAGCACAAAAGGACTGAGACAATTTATCAGGTAATTTTTTTATTTTTTCCATTCATGTTGCACTGGGGCACTCTCGTAGGAATGATCGCTGTCTCATCATCGTATTTTCGCGGTAAATCCGCGGCAAAATCGCAACACACTTCTCCTCATAATTTTTCGTTTTCGGTAGTTTTTCGGCAGCCTTCTGGGTGGTTCTACGGTGATTTGGCGTTATGTTCGCAGTAGTTCCCGACCTAGCGATAGTTTTGTGTCAATTTCTCGGTAAAATTCAGGTTCGAGATAGATTCTCGGTAGCTTCCACACAATTTCTTCTAGAGCAGGGCTCCATATGGAGCCTGCAAGAGATAATGGAGGAGAAGTAGTGCTTCTGAAAGAGTGTGTTAGAGGTCTTAGAGGTTGGAGGACTTCAGAAGGAGCGTAAAGAGGTCTCATAAAAATACCAGGTCTTCAGAAGCAGCCAAATAAAAAGCTCTTCGATCGATTTCGTGGACATAGAGTTGGTATGGGTGGAGGGGAGGGCTAGCAGCGAGGTTCACGGCAACTGAAAAGCTGCCGCTGCTCATAGTATGTATTTGCCAATGATACGGTTTCGCCCATGCAGTTAGCCTGCATGATGAGCGGTGGGCGCGAAGACATTTTTTCGGACGTGTAAATCGATTAGAGGAAATATTGTACAGATAGAGAATAAATTCCCAGTTAGCTGTTTGCAGCCGTGGGAAGGCTCTTCCGGAAAATGCCTTCGCGACGGTCGCTTAACACCTATACCGACCGCGTGGGCGGACGGACTCATTCGAACTAACTGTACATTTTCATGCTGCGTTGTGCTTAAAGGCACTATGAATTTTCATTCTGAGTTTCCCACACGAAAAAGGGGCTGGCCGACAAGTGTTGCAGGAACCACGAAGAAACGACGAAAAACTCATTAAAACGCCTCATTTCAGTGAAAGAATTGTCTGGCCTGGACTAGTTGTCCGGTAGGATGAATGAGTTCTCGGCGGTCGCGACCGCTGAAGGTGAAGGACTATATTATGCAAAACAGCATTAGGTAGGATCCAAAGGTTAGAATGGAGCAACAAAGTTGTGCAGTTTTCGAAAGAATTCCATCATCCCCACAAGCAGTTCCACTTAAAGGCAATGTTCACATGATTTTCGTACCTGAGTTTTCAAAATAAAACAATGCGTTGGCCTCCAAGTGTTATCAAAATTACGGAGAAACGGCGATAAATGCATTAAAACGTCGTATTTTAGTGTCATTATTATATAACATGGACTAGTTGTCCTGTTGGATCAACATGTTCATGGTGTTTGTCACCGGTGAGAAATGGGGGTAATCAAAAAATGGAAGAATATTTTAGGCAAAACAGTATTAGCTAAGGTCAGAAGGAAAGAACAGAGCAACATAGAGTACTCAGACAGTAGGTGCGGGCGGATCGCTGGCTTTTGGCGGGCGGATCGACGTCCCCCCCGCCCTCCGCCCGCCAGTAGCCAGCGATCCCCCCGCCAGTAGCCAGCGATCCGCCCGCCAGTAGCCAGCCATCCGCCCGCCAGTAGCCAGCCATCTGCCCGCCGGTAGCCGGCGATCTGCCCGGCAGTAGCCAGCGATCCACCCGCCAGTAGCCAGCGATCCGCCCGTCAGTAGCCAGCGATCCGCCCGCCAGTAACCAGCGATCCGCCCGCCAGTAGCCAGCGATCCGCCCGCCAGTAACCAGCGATCCGCCCGGCAGTTATCATCGATCCACCCGCCAGTTATCAGCGATCTACCCGCCGGTTATCAGCGATTTACCCGTAATTTGAACCCCTTCTCCTTTTGATCCCTCGGGTCGGGGACCAATTTTTAAAGGCACAGTCCAACCTCAAAATCAATTTTCTGTTTCCCTTCTTATCTTGAAAATGGTCTCACGCTGATTCCAATGATGTCTCTCTAGTCTTACAAGGCCCCCTGGGAGCGGAGTTGTGGCCCCTCAAAATTGAGGTGCGGAAGCATGGTGGACGAGTTGTCCGAGGCTTGTAACTTTCGTCATTTGCAACCTATGGATGCGAGCCGACCTGAATAAAGAGGAGGCTGAGAATGTAGGGAAGAACGCGGCTATTGATCGGAAATCATCACTCATCTCGCCACTGTTCAGCTCCAAAGATCGTAAAGGGGCGTGCCAAAGTGGCTTCCTGGTGTGGGCGCCCCAGATTGGCTTCCTCCTATATCTCGCTTATTCTGTGGAATCGAGAGCTCTCACTTGGCAGGTGTTATACGGGGTGGGTCTACTTCATAATTATGTGGGAATCTTAGATTTGGCCCCTGAGATTGGACTGTGCCTTTAAGCGCCTATGACGCAGTGTTAATCAACCCAAAGAGTTGACTACCTAAACATTTTGAGGAAAACCTGGGCCAAAAAATCCGGTCAAAAATTTTTTACTGCCTAAGAAACTGAAGCCCTGAAGTTTGTGCTGCACCCTAGACCCCACCCGGCGTATAGTCGACAACAGATCGCTTTGATATTTTGCTTTCCTTATTGTTTCTTGGAGCAAAGCCGATGTGCCTATGTTATACATAACTTGCGTGCACCGAGCTTGCGCCAAGTCACAATAAGGAACGCAAATATGTGGGCAACCGGTGCCGGCCGTACTTCTGCACACCTCAGTACTGCTCATCTACTGCCTTATACCCACATAATAATGAATCAATTCGTTTACTCCGTCCCGTGTCTCATATTCTACCCTTTAATGTTTGAAAACTTTACAATTTTTCTTAGAAGTTGGTTCACGACAGATTGACCCACCGGTGTACGATAGGCCACTTCGAACACCAGACACGGCAGTTGGTCAAGCTCTTCAAAAATTGAATGCAATGCCCCAGTCTCTCAAAAGAATTACGTCCAGCCCGCCCCGCAGTGTCCGAACAGGAGTGAAATAGCGCTCCGCATTTGCAGATAAGGTCTGTTGCAGCACGCAGCTTACAAACAATCTTGCTGAGAACTAAATGATAGTGCCGTGACCCCGTAGACCCAGCTCTAGTATATCCGAGCTGCTCGCTGCAACTACGGTTGTTTGCAGCTGCAGACCCAAAGTTAACTCCGATTAGGGCAGTAGAGATTTAAAGCTCATCAGCTGCGCTAGTAGTGTACTTTGCGGTTCGATTGTGCTCCAATATGGGGCGCAGGTTGGATATTGTGGAATCATTCACGCGACCATTCTTTCAGGGCGCCAGTTCACAATCACCCTGAAAAGTTCTGTGGCCATATCCATGAAACTACGGAAGCCTCCCGGAAGGGTTCCTATAAGCAGCCAGTGTATGCGTTGGACGAACTTTGGACCTTCGGGAGGCTCCTTTGTTTCATGACTACGGCCAACTAACTAAATCGCGCCAAAACGTTTTGCTAGCTACAACTAGTCGCATTTTCATCTTTTGGCAAATGGAGTAAAATCACATTGTGCTATGCTCCCTACATTGCCTAAGTTCCAGAAAAATCTGCATTGTGGGTCTCGGAATAATGAAATTCTATTCACCATGCGTTCCTGATTGAAGGTTGGCACAAACTTGGTGCACCTATGTATTAGCATATGGCACCGAGCTTGCGCCAACGTTTACTAGGGAACAGAACGTCTCACTAGGATCCATGCCGATACGACATTTCAAATATCGTAATTCGACTTCTTTGAAACTCGGACTTTCGGGTATATTCAGGTTTTCAAATTCTTACCTTTCGTATCCTCCCTCCCATAGAAAATCCTCAAAAATGTGGGCAGTCACGGTCCACATATCCAAATTGGGGAACCTCATCACTGGAATTCAACACTGCGCCCACACAGCTAGCCTGCACGCTAAACCGGGACACCGCCTGCACGCCGACACGCGACGCGGCCGACACAGCGACACACGATGCGGCCGGCACCCCGACACGCGGCGCGACGACTCCTCCCAACCTCCATTGGGGCCTTCACCGGGTCAGAGGGACCTCCAGATAGGGTTCAAGCACCGCAAACTTTAGTAACTGAACCGAGGACGCCGCTGCCATCTGACTCCTGCGCTTGAAAAATGCGTCATATATCTACTTCCCTCGAAGGAGGCTCGCTTCCTCTAAAATCAAGGTTGACACCAGTTTACTTAAGTTGTGCCCTGGAAGAAAAGACAGAATATCGAATAGATTCGAATGACTCCTTTTTTAACGTCCGATTTTTGAATATATTCGAATGGCCCTCTTTTTTCGAGGTCCGAATTTTGAATAGTTTCGAATGAAATCGACTCGAATATATTCGAATAATTTCAAAGCGAAAAACTGAAAACAGGCCAAGTGAGCCGTCAGTGGATGATCGTAAATTACTCCAAGCGCAGGAGAGGCGGGGAAAACTCGGTGACTCTTCCATTCACGCGCTTCGCTTCGCTTCTCCCCCGTTCGTCCACTCATGCGCTCCGATCATCCCCCTCTGCCCGTCCCTTTCGTAATCGGAATACATTACGACCACCACCCTAGTTGCCCAAGAAATACTGACAACACAAGTCGTTTTCGCTGATGCGACCTGAGCTTTCTCTTGTAAAACGTGGATGGGTACATAGTATACTTATGTCGAGTCAAGTCATCGAGTCTTGGTATCGACTGAAACAGTCGACATCGAGTCATTCGACTACTCGATTATTCGAAAGTTTGAAAAACCAAATTAGTCGAAAACTCGATTATTCGAAATTCCTGAAAATCGAGTTAGTCGAAAACTCGATTATTCGAAATTTTCAGAAATCGACTTAGTCGACAGCTCGATTATTTGAAAAAAATTACGAGTCGCCGAAGTATAGTACATAGCACCATCTCTGCCAAGAATTTATCGATATTGTAGGGTTTCTGTCATATCTGTATTTTGCCGCGGCGTAGATGGTATTCCGGCATCTTTTCAGGGAACCTTTTTTCTCTCCATTTCTAGCATGCACCATATGTTTTTTTTTCAAAGACAACCGCTTCCCCGAATTAGGATACTAGCGATAAACTGGGAGAATTTAAGAACACGTACTCTAATGAGCTAAATACAAGGTAAGCATTATAAGATCTTTCAACAATTAAGCAACATCAAGAAAAAGCGACATATAGAAGTGAAACAACTATAACACTGAAGTAGAGATGGCGGATGGGGATTTATGGCGTGGCAGTGGATCAATAAATGAACTCCAATCCACTCATCATTGATTGACCAGTTTCACCGTGTACAATTTGAGCGGGCGGATCGCTGGCTATCGAAGCCCTGGCGGGCGGATCGCCGGCAAGTTGCGGGCGGATCGCTGCACCTCATAGCTTAGCGGGCGGATCGCTGGCTATCAAAGCCCTTGCGGGCGGATCGCTGGCAGATTGCGGGCGGATCGCCGCTTTAGAGCTTGCCGGCGATCCGCCCGCTAGGGTGTTCAAGTTTCCCAGGCGCCGCTATCCGCCCGCCAAAACGCAGCGATCCGCCCGCAAAGGCTTTGATAGCCAGCGATCCGCCCGCCGAGGCCACGATGAGCAGCGATCCGCCCGCAACTTGCCGTCGTACCGCCCGGAGAGGCCTTGATTGCCAGCGGTCAGTCCGCACCTGTTGTCTGAGTAGAACAGAGCAACACAGAGTAGAGAATTGCAAAAGGCGGGTCCACAAAAGATTTTGTTGTCACAACGAACAGTTCCAGTGAGAGTAATAAGGTGGGGTGAGAGTAAGGCCCGGATCATACTACCGTCGCGGCGATGTATGAGAAAAGGCAGTATCGATCAATCGCGGCGATATTGCGCTTCTGAGGCAATCGATTGTTTTGACGAGCAAAACAGCATTTCGTTGAGTGAAATGGGATGATGTAAACATTCGAGATCGGTTGAAATCTACGTTTCCATTCAGATCTACAAAATATTGAGCAAATATGCACATCGCCGCGATGACATCGGCGCCGCTCTCCATTGGGCAAAGTTGCAATAAAATCGCGGCGATATGCATATTTGCACTGCCTTTGTGCTAATCAATACAATCGATTTCCTCTAGAGCGCAATATCGCCGCGATTGATCGATACCGCTGTTTTTCATGCATCGCCGCGACGGAAGTATGATCTCTGCCTAAAGGATTTGGTGCCCTTGTGGTGCGTTTTTCTCGGTTTCTTCGTCCTTTCAGTTCTACCCGGGGGCCAAACAATCGATGTAGCGAATAATCTCAAAAGTGATATTGTGAACGAAAATCATCATGAACACTGCCTTTAAAGGCAGTGTTCATGATGATTTTCGTTCTGAGTTTTCCACTCAAAATAATGCGTTGGCCACCAAGGATTACCAAAATTACGAAGAAACGGCGAGAAACGCACTAAAACGCCTTATTTCAGTTAGATTATTTCCTGGTCTGGACTAGTTGTTCGGTTGTATGATCATGTTATCGGTGGTTGTCACCGGTGAAAAATGGGGTTAATCGGAAATGGAAGGACATTTTTTGCAAAACAGTATTAGTTAAGGTCCGAAGCAAAGAACTGAGCAACAGTAAGTGGAGAATTTTAAAGCACGGATCCACAAAAGATTTAATTGCCACCACAAACAGTTCCAGTGAGAGTAAGAAGGCGGGGTGAGAGTCAAGGATTTCGTGCCCTTCTGATGCGTTTTCTCGATTTCTTCATCATTTCAGTTCTACCCGGAGGCCAAACAATCGATTTACTCAGTAAACTCAAAATTGAAGATTATCGTGAACACTGCCTTTAAAGCAGTCCCTAGGCAGGGTGTGTTCATTCCATAATTCTGTTGTGAATAGACCTAAGTCAGGAGTTCATGTAATGTTTACAGGGCTGCAGAAAAAAGTTTAAAAATGAAAAAGGATGAAGGAAGGTTTTCCCTAAGGGAGCGTGCAATATGCCTCGGAGAGCTTTAAAAGGGGTTCGCAGAACGTCGAGAGAGCTGACAGGGCAGCATGGGCTGTAGAAATAATGCGATAGATGTCTGAAAGAGTAAAGGGGTTTAGGAAAGAAGCTGAAATGAGCCGTAGAGAGCTATTAAATCTCAAAAGAAGCTGCGTAAGAAACTGATAGAGTCCATGGAGATAGAATTGGTGCAGAGGAAGGGAGGGGGTGGGCTAGCGGCGATGCCAATCTGTAGCTGGTTACATAATGTTGCGTTGTATTCTAGTAAGTGGAAACTTTAGCGACCAGAAGTATATCGGAAGACTTCTAAAGGAAAAAATCATAGTCATTTCAACGAGTATGGCCCAAAGATTGAGAGTATATGATTTTTAAGCTGGGGTACGCCAATTCACCCTTCGGAAAAAATCATCTCATTGCTAAGCCGGTAAGTCAATTTGTTTTTATTTCTCTGAAAGATTTGGCCGAGAAATAGCCCCCCCCAGGCTTGGCAGCGGCTCCCTGTGGGCTAATTCTCGGCTATTTTGCGGCTATTTATCGATTATTTCTCGTTTATTAGCGCCCTGCCGAGACCCCGTTGTCCGCGAAATAGCCCACCAGGGTCTGCAGCGGCTCCTGGTGGGCCACATCCAGGCTATTTCGCGGCCATTGCTGGGCCGAGATATAGCCGAGAAATAGCCCACCAGAAGCCGCTGCGGATCCTGGAGGGGGCTATTTCTCGACTATTTCCTGGCTGCTGGTGCTTTTAACACAGCCACCAATCTAGAAATGATGCTGCAAACTTTTATTGCCGGTGTTACCTTCATTCACAGTTACAGACAACGATACCGTCAATCATAACGAAAATACGCTCATGTAAGGGGAAGCAGTAATAATGGGTGATCAAGAAACCCGATTTTACCCTTACCTTTCCAGAGTAGGGCGCGGTTCAGCAGACCACATATTTGGCGGTCATTTCGCGGCCAGCGTTATTTAACGATTATTCTGCGGCTATTTCGCGGCAACCATTATTTGACGGCTATTACGCGGCAAGCAGGCATTTCGCGGCTAATTCTTCAAAACTCACAGAGTTGTTTCTTGTGTAACAATACACATTTCAGAAGAGGAGAGTAGTCGCGAATGAGCCGTCTACCACTGCGCAGTAATGATGAGTCTACGTCGAAGACGGAGCTCATCTTGTCCGGAATCGTTACAATTTGGTTTATATTCTTGTTGATTTTCAAGTAAATTCTCATTTTGGGCACGTTTTTAGCCTTCTATATTTAACTTTGTAGGACATGCTTCAAATGCGGCTCAGGATCGCTCGCCTTTCATTTGAAGATTTTCTATCCGTAGTGGTGGGTTTTCTCGGAGCGAAATCGTGAACTATAATTCCTGTATGGCGTTGATCCTGTATATGTTAAACCTGTATCATTGCTGCTTGCAGCTTTTGAGAAGAGCTCATTTTCTTCATGAATGAGATTCATATTGTTCGCGTTTTTTCAGTTTTTGATTTTGGATTTTGCTTTGATTTTGAAGGAAATTGCGTTGGAAGTAAATTTTGATGGATTTTGTGTTGATTAACGTTTTGATACTGTGAAGAAATGCGTAAGTCTACTGAGCAGTTTTAGCACAGTACACACGTAGCGATCGGGCAAGCTAGCGGCAAGGTAAGCGGTATGGTAAGCATTTTGAGACCCGGCTCCTAAGAACGGCTTTACAGAGCCAACTAAGCCCCTGCAAAACTCAGCTTTGGTCCCTCCCAATAACAAACTTAGGAGGGACCAACCACGGCAACCAAGTCCCTGCAAAACTCAACTTTGGTCCCTCCCAATAGCGAACGTAGAAGGGACCAACCACGGCCAACCATGTCCCTGCAAAACTCAGCCCTGTCCCTCCCAATAGCAAACTTAGGAGGGACCGACTCCTCCACTTTAGGGGATCGTCCCCAGCTGTCGGTGGGGATGGAATGAGTTTGGGTTGGGGATCGTCCCAAGAGTTCATCAGAGTTTGAGTAACAGAATGAGAATCGATACTTGTGAAAACGTGTTATAATTGAGAGTGATAGCACTATCAAATGGGAGTGCGCGAGAGAAATAGCTTGGTTTACCTGAGTATAACATGTCTACATACTCTGATGAACTCTTGGGACGGTCCCCAACCCGAACTCATTCCATCCCCACCGACAGCTGGGGACGATCCCCTTAAGTGGGCGGAGTTGGTCCCTCCTAAGTTTGCTATTAGGAGGGACAGGGATGAGTTTCGCAGGGAGTTGGTTGGCCGTGGTTGATCCCTCCTAGGTTCGCTATCGGGAGGGACCAAAGTTGAGTTTTGCAGGGACTAGGTTGGCCGTGGTTGGTCCCTCCTAAGTTTGTTATTGGGAGGGACCAAAGCTGAGTTTTGCAGGGACTTAGTTGGCTCTGTGAGGCCGTTCTTAGGGAGTCAGGTCTCAAAACGCTTTCCATACCGCTCACCTTTCCGCTAGCTTCCTCGGTCGTTACGTGTTTACTGTGCTAAAACTGCTCAGTAGACTTACGCATCTCCTCACCTTTTTGTAACGAATCGCAACGGTATCAAAACGTTAATCAACACAAAATCAAACAAAAATTTACTTCCAATTAAATTCCCTTGAAAATCAATCCAAAACCCAAAATCTGTAAAAACGCTAACAACAGTATGAATCTCATACATGAAGAAAATGAGGTCTTCTGCCAAGCTGCAAGCAACAATTATACAGGTTTAACATATACAGGAATAACATTATACAGAAATGATATTTCATGATTCCACACCAAGAAAAACTAGCGGCCATGGATAGAAAATCTTCAAATGAACGGCAAACAATCCTGGACAACCCGAAGGGTGCATTTAGTGCAGGTCCGACAAAGCGAAATAGGGAAGGCCAAAAACGTGCTCAAAAACAGAACATACATGAAAATACACAAGAATATAAACCAAATTGTTAAGACTTCGGCCTAGATGAGCTCCGTCTTCGACTTGCACTCATCATCACCGCGCAGTGGTGGACGGCCCATTCGCGAGTGCTCTCCTCTTCTGAAATATACTGCCCTTACTCGGGAGTGCACAAGCCCCCCTTTCCACCCGCACCCGCTGCTACATTACTGCACCACGGCGGCGCGGTCTGTGGGGCCCTCTCTCGTCCAATCTCTCCCACCCCATGTGGCAGGCATCGACTTCGTATGACCAACGTCCGATCGTCCGCATGACCGGACATCATGTGCAAAAAAGGTGAGTTTTTTCGAAAATTTACACCGTCTTCAGTTGTATTGCTAATAATTTGAATGTCATCGTAATGGGTAGTGTATAGATGAACATCGATTCGAAACACTCAAATAATGTTCAGAAAGAATGACCCCTTTATTGAAGCCCCCTCCCTTCAGAGGAGAATACATTGGAGACCCATTCCTATCGGGCGTGAACTGCTACGGGCTGCTCGAGATGTCGACACCCGAACCCTGTTGACATTTCTCAAAGGTTAGGCTCCGCGGAAAAGGTTGAGGATTTGGCATTGCCACAAAATGCTATGGATTTCCTTGTACGGATTTGAAAAGTTTGGCCGCAGAAAAGGCTTAACATCTGGTTTTGCCCGAAAAAAGCTGTGAAATTTCTTCTGACGGATTTGGCACGCGACAAATCTTTCAAAATATTGTGAAGTTCCCGTTGTCAGATTTGTCAAGTAAAGAATTCTTTGGAACGTTTTGAAATTGTTGCAAATCGATTTGGCAGGCGTTCCATGAATAATCAAAGTCAAATCACGCGCCTGGAGGGATTTCGCGTCGAGTCTAATTTGGATGCAGGCTAAATCAGCGATAAAAATCTAGCAAACACAAGAAAACGCCGCAAATACTTTGGCAATAAGTTGCATCAAGGTAGGTTGCCGTAATAAATTTTGGTTTTCTTTAGTTGCATTCATTTGTATGTATCTCAGGGCAAGGCACGGCGCTGTGACCGGCCTTTCGACACTGCAGCCCATTCCCTCCAACTTGAATGCTAGTACAGCTCTTCAGGTTCTCAGTGACTGTACGCACCAGACGACTGGGAATTTATAAACTGGAAAACTATGATATCACTTATTATTTCACTATTTCATTATTTACGAAATACTACTTGCTTATTTAATTTTTTTTTGTAATAGTTTGGGACTTTTGATGCGTTGAATAGTGAAAATAGTTCATTGGTAGTGGAGACACAGGACTGCTCCTACCCGCTCCGTCGGCTTCGGCGACCGGCGTGGGCGTGACTGATCAAAGGACGCGTCAATCCCTTCAGGCGCGTGATTTGACTTTGATTATTCATAGTGCGCCTGCCAAATCGATTAGCAACAATTTCAAAACATTCTCAAGAATTCTTTAATTGAAAAATCTGAAAAAAGGAATCTCACGACATTTTATGACTTTGTAAACGGCCAAACCCATCTGCGAAAATTTCACAGCATTTGAAAAAATTCGTTAATTGCCAAATCCAACAAGGGGAACTTCACAATATCTTGAAAGATTTGTCGCCTGCCAAATCCGTCAGAAGGAATTTCACAGCTTTTTTCGGCAAAACCAGATCTTTAAAGGCAGTGTTCACGATAAATCTCGTTCTCGAGGTCTCGGTGTGACACACTAAGTTGGCAGATGCTGGAGAGAACAGGGTCGAAGAGAGCAACGAAAACTGGCCAGAAATAAATACAAGCGGCTTTGAAAGCTCTACCGGTGCGCCTACCTATCCCGGTCCGCCCCCCCCAATCGGACGAGCTTGTGGCGCCGCACACGTGTCGATGCCAAATTGCCAAGCAACTGCCGCAGTTAGTATTATCGATTCGCGCAGATTTCGCGATTAGCGCGCGCTTGCCGAAATTAGCAGGGTACATGATTCTCGTCCACGCCCTGAAATTAGAAACCGTTATTCTGATTTATTCTGAACGTTTGTCTTCCCTGTTTCTTCACTATTAGTTACCTCACGACCAAACAATCCCATTTTTTGGTCGAACTCGAGTGCGATATTTATCGTGAACACTGCCTTTAACCTTTTCTGCCGCCGCTTCCCGAAGCACCAAGTCTCGAATTGGCAGAGTATGACAAAGACTTCAGGTGTATTGATAATGTAGTCCCCCACTCACCGTTTTCTACGTTCCAGATGCTTTTTCTTCAAATTTTAGGGCAAAATACAACTTTCCCTTCGATTATGTCTCAACGTGCAGCATGTTTAGTGCGAATACGCAACCACACAAGTCTTTTTCCACTGCCATGCACTGTAATCTGACTGCGCCTCCGAATTTTAGAAGCAGTGTTCACGATGATTTTTGTTCCCGAGATTCTCACTCAAAACAATGCGTTGGCTACCAAGTGTTACCAAGATTACAAAGAAACGGCGAGAAACGCACTAAATCGTCTTGTTTCAGAGATATTACTCTCTGGCCTGGACTAGTTGTTCGATTGGATGAACATTTTCACGGTGGTTGTCACCGGTGAAAAAATGTGGCTAACCAAAAGTGGGAGAATATTTTAGGCAAAACAGTACTAGTTAGGGTCCGAAGGAAAGAACGGAGTAACACAAAATAGAGAATTGCCAAAGGCGGGTCCACAAACGATTTCATTGTCAAAACGAACAGTTCGACAGAGAGTAAAGAAGCGGAGTGAGAGTAAAGGATTTCGTGCCCTTCTGGTGCGTTTTTCTCTTCTTCGTTATGTCAGTTCTACTCGGGGGCCAAAAATTCGATTTAGCTATTAATCTCAGAATCTCAGATCTTTAAGGGCAGTGTTCACGATAATTTCCAATTTTGAGATTATTCGCTATATTGATTAAGCGGCCCCCGGGCAGAACTTAAATGGCGTAGAAATTGAGATAAACGCACCAGAAGTACACGAAATGCTTTAAGGCAGTGTCCACGATAAAAACTATGTCTGATTTTTTGATGGAGATCGGCAGCTGCGGGGCCTAGCGCGACCCTAACGTTGAAAAAACTAAGAAAAATGAGCTTGGAACGGTCCTCTACGGCCCCAAAGTTGGACACCCGTCAGCTCGTCACACCTAGATGCACTTTCCACGTCCACCGACGTGAACAAATGAATGTTCGAGATTGTGAGATGAGCGATGGTTTCCGATCAATAGCCCCGTTCTACCCTTCATTCTCAACTTCTCTCTTTACTCAGGTCAGCTCGCATACATCGGCTGCAAAAGACGGAAGTGACGAGCCTCGGACAACTCGTCCACCATGTTTCCTTAGCTCAATCTTTGAGGGACCATAACTCCATTTCCAGAAGGTCTTGTACGATTACAGAGACATCATTGGAATCAGCATGGGGCCGTTTTCAAGATAGGCGGGAAAACAAAAAACGATTTCCATCGTGAGAACTGCCTTTAAAGGCAGCATACACGCTCGTAAACGTGATTGAGATAACTACGGAAATAGAATTGTACGGCCCAGATCACAACGCCTACTCATTTTGAAGCGTCAAAAACGACCCACAATGCCGCTACATGAGTTAGAAGTTGGCCCCGCCCTTTATCTTCACGCCCCCTTTATTTGCTCTTTTCCTGCAATGCAAGGTTGCTGGGTCATCTTCACCGTCGGTACTGTTGGTAGATTGCCTAACAAGTGAATAACAGACGTCACTGATGGTGAAGATAACCCACCACCCCTGCGTTGCAGGAAAAGAACAAATACAGGGGGCGATGCTCTGAGCAGGGCCAAATTTGCTACTCCTGTAACGGCATTGTGGGTCGTTTTTGAAGCTTAGAAATCCGTAGGCGTTGTAATCTGAGCCATACCATTCTATTTCCGTAAATATCTCAATCACGTTTACGAGCGTGTATGCTGCCTTTAAGTATCACCCGCCTCTTGAGTATCACAGAAAGTGTTTGTTGTGACAATGAAATCTTTTGTGGACGCGTCCTTTGCAATTCTCTATTCTCTATTGCTCCGTTCTTTCCTTAGGGCCGTAACTAATCCTGCTTGATAAATATTCTTCTATTTTCGATTGACCCAATTTTCCATCGGTGACACCACAATGAACATGTTCATCCAATCGGACTAGTCCAGGCCAGGGAATAATGTCACTGAAATATGACGTTTCAGTGCATTCCTCGCCGTTTCTTCGTAATTTCGGAAACACTTGGAGGCCAACGCATTGCTTCATGTTAAAAACTCGGGCACGAAAATCATCGTGAACATTGCCTTTAAGTGGAGCTGCTTGTGGGGACGAAGGAATTCTTTCAAGAACTTCACAACTCTGTTGCTCCATTCTAACCTTTGGATCCTACCTAATGCTGTTTTGCATAATATAGTCCCTCATCTTCATTCAACGGTCGCGACCGCCGAGACCTCATTCATCCTAACGGACAACTAGTCCACGCCAAACAATTCTTTGACTGAAATGAGGCGTTTTTAAGAATTTTTCGTCGTTTTTTCGTGGCTCCTGCAACACTTGTCGACCAGCCCCTTTTTTTCGTGTGGAAAACTCAGAATCGAAATTCATAGTGCTTTCAAACACAACGCAACATGAAGAATGTACAGTTAGTTCGAATGAGACCGTCCGTCCACGCGGTCGGTGTAGGTGTTAAGCGACCGTCGCGAAGGCATTTTTTGGTAGAGCCTTTTCACGGCTGCAAACAGCTAACTGGGATTTTATTGTCTATCTGTCTAATATTTCCTCTAATCGATTTACACGTCCGAGAAAATGTCTTCACGCCCACCGCTCGTCACGCAGGCTGACTGCATGGGCGAACAGTATCATTGGGACAGACTATAAGCAGCGGCAGCTTTTAAGTTGCCATGAACCTCGCTGCTAACCCCCCCCCCTCCATACAAACTCTATGTCCACGAAATCGATCGAACAGCTTTTTATTTGGCTGCTTCTGGAGACCTGGTATCTTTATGAGACCTCTTTCACGCTCCTTCTGAAGACCTCCAACCCTCTAAGATCTCTCGCACACTTTTTTAGAAGCACTTTTTCTCCTTCTAATTCTCTTGGAGCCTCCTTATAGAGCTCTCCTCCAGGAGAAATTGTGTGGAAGCTACCGAGAATCTACCTTGAACCTGAATTTTACCGAGACATTGACGCAAAACTATCGCTAGGTCGGGAACTATTGCTAACATAATGCGAAATCACAGTAGAACTACC
Source organism: Aplectana chamaeleonis (assembly GCA_029168955.1). Taxonomy (NCBI): domain Eukaryota; kingdom Metazoa; phylum Nematoda; class Chromadorea; order Rhabditida; family Cosmocercidae; genus Aplectana; species Aplectana chamaeleonis. The sequence continues at coordinate 1,424,185 of JAPDOI010000030.1, read as the reverse complement.
CAGCGGCTGCCGCAAAATTACCGGAAACGAAAAAAAAATTTATGAGAAGAAGTGAGCCGCGATTTTGCCGCGGAATTATCGCGAATATACGGTGATAAGACAGCCATAATTGCGGCGAGAGTGCCCCAGGGCAACAAGAATGGAAAAAATTAGAAAATAGCACCTGATAATTTGTCTCAGTCCTTTCGTGCTCTAGATTAATACTGCAGAAATCGGTTGCCCCTCCTTGTTTTTCTGCCATGGTTTCCCTAAAAAATGCTGGTTGAAAAAATAAGCTAAATTTTCTATCAGACGACAAGATCTGCGCGAATTTCAACAAAACTTCAAAAGTACAAAATGGACAAGCAAGAAGTTCAAAAGTTCTCAATTTTAAAAACAAAAACAAACATGAGCCACCTTCAAAAGAAGAAATGAAGAATTCCAGTCGATGTTTCAGCGACCCCTATGATTGTTCCATGTGTCAGTTTGGGGATCCTCCCCTGTGTTCACTGGGAGTTTGAGTGAGCCCGTAGGTTTGGGGACGCTCCCCCGCAATCGATTGAACACATCCAGCAAAGGAGGGACGAATACCCTACCAAGTCCCTCCCAAGGGGGAGGGGCTAGAGGAGGCATGTCGGCGGCCAACCAAGGTTGTGTTTAGTCCCTAATGACGTGGCCACGGCCGTCGGGTTGGGGACGATCCCCCGAGTACATCAGAGTACCTAATGACTCTCGTCCACATTCGAGAATGCCGCTCTACTGTGGCTGACCTCTTGAAATTTCTCTCGTGCACTCCCATTTGATAGTGCTATCACTCTCAATTATCACACATTTTCACAAGTATCGATTCTCATTCTGTTGCTCAAAGGGGGTGTGAAAATACGGGCGTGGAAGGCAAGATTGCTCAAACATTGTCAAATACTGTCATCCTGAACAGTTTTCAGCGCTTCAAACGTCGTTGACGACATAGTACGGGCCGTGCGGACCGATCTATGCTGTTATCTCGACTATGCTTACGAGCGTGTATGCTGCCTTTGAAGTCTTAAAGATAGTATATTTGCTACATACCCAGAACCCGTGTGCGCTTTCGGTTATTTTCCTTTTGGCTCTTTTGGCGAAAAAATAATAATAAAGGAACGAAAAAGTGGGTGGTGGTCGTAATGTGTCCAAACAGCGAAAAGGGTGGGAGAGATTGGGGCCTTGATTGGAGCATACATCGACTACCGCCAATCATAGCCCTTCACTACTACCCCCCCCCCTCCTTGCCGCGTTTTGGACACATTACGACCACCATACGAAACTAGCTGAACATTTTCGGGTTTTTTCGTTCCGCAATTTGTCGTTGCGTTTGATGCGATACAGTTTGCGGACATTCTTGCGGCGCCAACAGAAGTCTAGCAAGCTAACACTCGATTATATTTCAACATCGAGAGTCGCTTGCCAGTTTATACGCATCCGTGGTTCTCAGGCGTTTATGGATGTTACGGACCTCCATGAGTACTTCACAAAACACGCCCAGTAGTATCGATTCGTTTCGCCGAGCACACGATGGTGATGTCATTAGCACAGAATTCACGTAGTAAATTTGGTCTGATGAATGGCCGGTCTGCAACGGTAGATGGCCGCACACGAAGCCAAAACCTCGTTTCCCGTGCCCGTATTCATGAAACACTGGGAGCCTCCTGGGAAGGTCCAAAGTTCACCCGATGCTGGACAAGTTTTCGATGCTGCACCTTCCTGGCTACCCTGCAGGTAAGCAGGAAGGCTCCCAGCTACCTGGCAGGTAGACAGGAGGGTTCGTAGCCACCTAGCGGGTGGACGGAGAGGGGTGTGGCTGCCTGCTACGTCGATCTCACCCGACAGAAAATTATCGATACCACCCTGACAGGCAGTGCGGACACCTCCTGTCCACCCGAGCACTTGAGAACGGGCATGTTATGCCCGACGAAATGCATTATTAGCTGAGCTGAGAGACAGCAGCCACCTACCCGGCGGTCTCCTCTCTGTCTCTGCAGGTGGCTACTCATGCCTATCTCTGCTCTCACAGGTAGCGCAGAGGGGCCGCCACTACTAAAACTTCGACAGGAGAGGCACAAAATCGGTTGCCATACGACGGGTACGGGAAGGTTACGCCCCCTTCCTGCACCCGCGGTTTCGTGAATACGGCCACCGGTGACGCCGCCAACCTCGGACGACCAGCCGCCTGATCCATGCATCAGACTAGATCGAATCCGGAAACCACACATACCACGATGTCAATCTATTGCAGGATGTTCGAGTAAACCTTCCAGGGCCGTGACTGAATAAGGTGACAAAACTCCGCCCTGCAGAAAACCGGCAGGTATTGTAATGCTATTAGAGCTGTTCTGGAACAAAACTTAGGCCCGCCGTCCCTTAATGAACACTATGACCGGTTGTTTTTTTCCAGGACGGTAGCAAGAAATTCAGTATTTCATCTGGCAATATTCCTGTGTGAACAGAATCGAAGGCTTTCGCCAAATCTATGGCGACGACCACGGTCCGAACAACTGCTTTTGTGATACTGCTAGCAACTCCTGTTTATCTACACTGCTTATAAACATGATAGCGCTTTATATAGACATTTAGAAACAACAACAATTACCGCTATCTAGAACAAGCAAAAACCACGATTCATAGATAGAATGGACACCGAGTTGTTGCGGTGAGAATGCAAAACTTGGAGAAATGATAAAAACAAGGATCAAACAACAAGAAATCCATAATACTGTGGTGGTGCACAAATGATTGCGATTCATTAAAGAAGCGTTTTCCATGGCTCGACAGAGTTCTTTTAGCTAAGTGTAATATGGAATTCGGAAGCGCATGTCTTCCTCTAAGGTCGACTCCATTTCCATCGCTGATCACCGCGATGGCATGTTTTAAATACAGATAGACGCGTAACGCGATCTCGATCGATACTTATGGTTATCATCCAATCGCGTCGCGCGGCGACCGAAATTTGAAACAGGCCTAACGCCCTTCGTCGCTTTTCGCAGAGCTGAATCAGTTTCAAATTTCACACGTTTTATTACACTTTGCCGGAGAACTCAGCCGAGCGAGAGAAAAAACGAAAAAACCCTCAACATTTTGCACCACCCAAAAATTGTATCCACTACAACAATTAGGTATTATATGTTCAAAAAGACACGTGCAGCGACCATAGAACAAGAACAGCTCCGGACAGACCTAATTGACGGGTTTCTCTCCTAACCTCCACAAACCATCCGTCAAATAGTGCACATTCTCAACACCTATACCCTTGTTCACTGACTGAATCTCTTCAGAACTCATCTTCATCTGACCAATCGCTAGCGCATGTTGCTTACCCTGACAAAAGTATATTTAGAAACAAAAGCTTTGCTTGGAGAACTTAGCTGAAGTGTCATTAGTAGTGAACGCAGAATATTCACCTCAGCCATGATGGCTACAATTGTATCAGTTGGAATCCCGGGCGTCATCTTTGCACCGGGTGACGTAAGGCCTGGACACATAATTGATGACCCGTTGAGAACGAACTTGATGGCACCCTTGTCAACCTGAAAACAACTCTGAACTAGGAGGAGGCGTAACTCAGTACAGCATCTTCCAACTCGCTGATCGGGGTGCTGCGCACAAGCTTCAGCCACATTTGTCAATTTTCGGATAATTGTGCAAGCTGCAGTAGGTCAATGTTTCAGACTCGTCGGATCCTTCGGTCAGCGGCGTAGTTTGTTGTGATGCGGACAAATCTAATATAGTTTCGGGTTGCCGAAGCACTCCGATGGGTTACAGTGGGTAACACGTCATTTCATGAAGTACCTTGCGACCTCGCTGCTACTAAATACTGTGAGTCTTTTTCAACTCTACGATCAATCCCCGGAAGTCATATTTCTCTGACAACTGGGGGTTCCGATTCGGCCACGATAGGCTTTCGACTCCACTACAAAGCACTGTGGACGACGATACGGTCCCCTACTCAGATACTGGGGAGGTCCGATTCGGCCCCTGATAGGCTTTCTAATCGGATACCTAGTCCAAAAGAAAAAAACTTTCGCAGCAGCACGTGCTGCTCCGAGGAACACGTGGCCTGTTCCATACGGCTACATGGCGCAGAGAAGCAAAACTCTGGCCGCATCCCCGTTTCCCACGCGGCAATACGTCATCCTATTATAGAAGCACGTGGCGCAGAGCGGCAAAACTTTTGCCTCACCCTATTTCCCCGCTGAAGTACGTTGTCAAATAATAGAAGCACGTGGCGCTGGGGTGGGGTCCCACCCCTTCGATGGGAGCGGGTCCTACCCAACAAGGATACGGTCCACGTCACGGCCCGCAGCATGGATACACCCCCCCCACAGCAGTCCGCGACAAGAACATCCCCCTCGCCACGATCGACAGCGAGGAAGCCTCCTCATTGAGAACCGAGGGAGAGACCACTCAGCGGTCAAAAATCGTCCGGGAAGTGACTCGCCGTCACCCACCAGGAGCTGCGCCGAAAGGCCGACTGTGCTCTCTATGGGATGGAGCCCTTTATATACATGCTGCGGGCTGATAGGCGCCTGATCAATTGTGAAGCGATCGATCAACGTGCCAAATCGAAAGCATCGTGGCTCATTCGTCGCCCAAACTGCATCGTAGTCAAATCGGAAGCGTGTCGTGGCCAAGTGGGACGCCTGTGAGTTGCGTCAACATTTTCTCACTTGGACGACGATTAGGCCACGTGACGCTCGAAAAGTACGAGGCCGTATCGTCATCCACAGTGCTTTGTAGTCGATTCGAAAACATATAGTGGTCGAATCGAATCCCCCACTTGTTTGAGACGGTCAACCTCCAGAAAAGTCATATTTCTCCGACAACTGGGGGTTCCGATTCGGCCACGATGAGCTTTCGATTCGACTACAAAGCACTGCGGACGACGATACGGTCCCGTACCTTCCGAGCGTCACGTGGCCTAGTCGTCGTCGTAGTGAGAAGTATGTGCCGCAACCCATAGGCGTTCGACCTGGACACCACACGCTTTCATTTCGACTACGATGCAGTTTTGACGACGAATGAGCCACGATGCCCTCGATTTGACACGTTGATAGATCGCTCCACAATTGATCAGGCGCCTATCAGCCGCGCAGCACGCATATAAGGGGCTCCATCCCATACAGCACAGTCGGCCCCTCATGGCCGCTCTTAGAGGATGACTACGAGTCACATTCTAGACGATTTTCGACCGCTTCTTCTTCTTCTTATCAGCCACATTGGAGTTTCTTCTCATAGGCGCAGAAAGGCGGCAACATCACTCGGCTTGTTCCACATATCACGAGCAGACAGAGAAGTAGGTCTGGCAGAGCATGAAAATAGATGTAGTGAATCATGAGCAGTATTTTGACAGTCAGGACATTTATCCGGAACCGATTCGTCGATCCTATGTACGTAGGCTTTGAGGTACGAAGAATGAACGCAACGTAGACCCGCTAGAGTGACGCGGGAGCGTCTGGGCAGAGTCTTCTCACTGTCATCGACCGTAGGAGGCACACTACCAAGGACTGGATTAGGAGGGGCACAGGACAGGTATTCAGACACGAATCTGGTGTGCTCGATTTGCTGCAGCCTCTTCCTTGTGAGCTCAGAGGTGGCCCATCTTTGACGATCCACTGTAGAAATGGCAGCATGCAGCGGTGTGCGAATATTACGGGGATGAGGATCTGATGACAAGAGGGGATAGTTGGGATGTGTGGCATTCTTGACTATGCCAATGTGGAACTGTTGTGACTGCAGTTGGCAGTGCTGTTTGACAGGAAGTAGGGCACATTCTTGGTGAAGATGGGATATAGGTGTTGATTTTCGGCAGCCAGTGATGACACGAAGTGCAGTGTTTTGTACACGTTGTAGCTTGCTCCAAGAGGCGTCCGACAGGTGTCTAGCCCATATCGGGGCTCCATACTCCAGAGTAGGCTGTATCATGGCCTTATATGTTGTGCGTAAAACTTCCTTTGTGCTACCCCAGGTAGTACCCGCCAGAGCACGGAGGATGTTATTTCGCGTGTTGGCAGTTGCAGCTCGGATGCGCGTGTTTTCATTAAAGCGCAGTGAAGGATCCAGAAGGATTCCAAGTAGCCGAGGGTGCTTAGGGAGGGGCAACTGGTTACCTTCCCAGAGAACCCTGGGATGTAACTGATGCTCAGCCGTTGCAGTAGTGCACAGAGTGACGCTAGACTTTGAATGAGAGACCTTTAGCTGCTTCGATTCGAGAAATTTGGCCAGGCTGCAGAGGTATTTGTTCATCTCCGCAGTGGCACGATCGATAACAGAGTCATTGCACACAACCGTGATATCATCTGCATACAGACATAAGTGGATGTTGGGCGGCAGCTTCGGAATATCGGATAGATATAAGGAGAATAGGCTTGGTGATAATACTCCACCCTGAGGAACGCCCGCCTTCAAGGGAACCGACTTCGACAGGTGTCCGTCAAATTTCACACGTATGGCGCGATCTTTGACGAAGTTGTTAGTCCATCGTTTGCACCAGTCGGGCATGTCACAATCCAGAATCGATTTTGATAGCAAGGAAGTGCTGACATTGTCAAAAGCGGCAGTTAGATCAATTGCGACGACTAGACTTCTACCGGCGGGAGCTTTTCTATTGAAACCAGCAATGATGTCTTCAGATATTGACGTTAATGCGGTGATGGTGGAGTGCGCCTTTTTGAAGCCATGCTGATGGACGTTCTGCTGTAGTGCGCCTTGGAGATGCGGGTTTATGATTTTTTCCGCCAACTTAGCGATAGGGGACAATAGTGATATGGGACGGTGTGACGTTGCTTTATCTTCTGGTTTGCCAGGCTTGGGAACTGGGAGAACAGTCGCTTGTTTCCAACGAGCAGGAATAATACCAGTGGTAAACGACGAATATATAAGATCACAGAGTACCTCTGCGTACCGTTCCGGCAAATGCTTCAGATGAACGGCTGAAATGCCGTCTGGTCCTTCTGCCCTCGAATTCTTCATCGACTTGATGATGGTAGAGACGGTAGAAGCAGGTATGGCAGGTACGTCATGTCGACTGAGTTTTCTGATCGCACGTAAAGTACATCTGTGCTCTTTGTTGCGGCGAGATGAAGCAAAAGCATAGAGTTTACCTAGCTGACAGGCAGCCTTGTATCCGAATTCAAATCTGCCCGCGGGGAACTCAAGCGTATTGCGCGCAGGTGCCATCTTCTTCCCAGATAGTCGTTTTAGAATGGTCCACGTTTGTTTGCTATCAGTCGCAAAATTGATGAATTCGGTGTACTCTCTCCAGCGTTTCTGCTTGTAGTCGTTCAGCACTTTAGAGATCTCATCTGATAGTAGTGAAATGCACGGATCGGAAGGATCAGTTCTGCGTCTGTCGTCCCGTTGTGTGATTAGCTCCAGTGCTTCCTTTGGTACGTTAGGGTGGAACGTTCTTACACGACCGGTCGGAATGGCTATTCTGGAGGCTTCGCATATGGTGTCGACGACGAACTTCTCTTTGTCATGAACAGAGCCAGCTAGCGGATAGTTGGCTACCCGGCTGAGTAGCACCTCCTTAAACAGGACCCAGTTAGCCTTATTGTAGTTAATGTAACATTTGCTACGGGAGCCAGAAAAAGGTGCGAGATGACTATTAAGAGACAGATCCAATGTTGTGCTGATGGGTACATGATCACTGGCCATGGCCACAGATGTGAACCAGTTACAAGACATGGCAAGAGAAGAGGAAACGAACGTGATATCAGGTGAGGAGGGCCTGCCCGTCGATGGGAGACGAGTAGGAGAATCTTCGTTTATAGAAATTAGGTCACAATCATCCGCAAAAAGCTCAAGTAGTTCACCTCTATCATCGGGATCTAGAGAGGAGAACCAGGATGAAGAGAGAGCATTGAAATCGCCAGCCATGATAACAGATGAAGATGAGAGGATTGAAAATACATCATGTAAGTATGGAGTGGGATCAAATGAGTTGGGACAAGAGGTGAATGGGGGAATGTAAACATTGATAATGTCTAGGGGACAACTTTGCAGTACAACATGAACTCCTATACATTCAACTTTATGATTGGGGAGGTCAATGAGGTGAGATGGAATTGAAGATTTTACAAAAGTTGACACGCCACCGCCATGTGATGAACGGGGAATATGATAGGATGTATAGCAGGGAAGGCGGGGCTAAGAAGGGGAGGACACGCTAAGTTTGGTCTCCTGTAGGAGGATGACATCAGGTTGTGAGCGTTCAATGTAAAATGTAAGTTCCATAAGTTTGGCACGCAAGCCTTGAATATTGAGTTGAAAATGTTGAGACTATGAAGAGGAACCGTAGAAGGTGAAAAAATACAAGACATACAACAATAGGCATCAGTGTAATCATTGCAACTAGTTAACCCCGAACATTTGAAGTGTACCCAGCCAAGGAAACCACTGCACTGGATGCTCGCATGTTGTGCCGACAATCCACAATGACGGCATGGATATCGCGGAGTCTTGTTTCGCGGTCCGGGGTTCTTCTCAATGCCAGCTCGTAACAGTAGAATACGAAGGAGCGTAGCAGCCAGCCATTTACACTCCCACACACAAAAAACTCCTTGTGGAGTTGTTGACGCTCGTTTGATGAGTCTTCTTGATCTTGGTAGTCGACTCCACAGATCCACCACGCGTAGGTTGAGCATCTCGGATCCATTTTCGACCGCTGAGGGGGTCTCCCCCACGATCCTCGGCAAATAAAGCTCCCTCGCTGTCTATCGTGGGGAGAACCGCTCCAACCAAAGGGGTGGGACCCCGCCCCTAGCGCCACGTCCTTCTATTATAGAACGACGTGCTGCTGCGTAGGAATATGGGTGCGGTGGGAGTTTCGCCAACCTACGCCAGGTGCTTCTATCATAGGACGACGTGCTGCTGTGTGGGAAGCGAAAGTGTAGGAAAAGTTTTGCCTCTCTGCACCACATAGTCCCTCCGAACAAACCAGGTGCTCTTTGGAGCAGCACGTGCTGCTACGAAAGTTCATTTTAACCCGACGAGGTATCCACTTAGAAAGCCTATCGTGGCCAAATCTGACCTCTCCAGTATCTGAGTTAATAAAAGATACCGTAATTTACCTGTTGATGAGGCAGAATGAATGGATATTTGTGCAGCAAGCGAAGTGTGGGAACCCATTCCGTATTCCTTGTCTTCAAGAATTGCACAACACCATTGTGATCAGCTATGAGCTCTACATGATCTTTACATTTTATCAGCTTGAAGTTTTCCTGAAACAGCCTTCATCCGAACTTAGCTAACAATTTTTTTTTAGTTTAAAAATACAACGAAGGAGATTATATATACTGCGCGTCTAACAACCTATTTGAGGATATGAATGTGGTAACTCACCTTCTTAGGGAGTATATCGCACAAATACGGCTCGATATGAGGATAGGATTCGAGTAGCTTGTTCCTGATGCCTTTCTTAAAAAACAAAAATTTACTAGAGGAATATCACAGGAGTGGAAAACAAAGGCGAGCTAGAGGATGGCACCTGAATAGAGGTTTTTAGCTGTGTCGCACCGGTAATGTCTTCCTTGTCATCGAATTTCTTGAACATTCTAAATTTAGTTCACTGCTTCATAATTATACTTATGGAGAGATAACAGCACATCTCAGGTAATCTTCTGATAATTTCACAAGTGTCGAGACAATGCAAAAGATCAGGATTTGGACAGTTTATTCACTATCAATTTTAACTTAACAAGAACTGGGACTAACAACTTAACAAGTTTAAACGATGGAATGATAGCTTCACCAGTACATACGACTATCAGCTATGGGCAAGTGAAAAAAGCAATAACAACAGATAGGTTATACCCTTCTAACAAAGTGAACAAAATATAAAGCAGCGGAAAACATAAATAACAAGTGAACGAAAACACACATTGACCACTAAGTAAGGGCTAGTAGTACATACAGCGGGTACGATGGAACGGAACCTGAAATAAACCATCCTCTTCAATGCAGCTAAAGGTACCTTCCAGACTAGATACACATTTGAGGAGTCCGAGTCGGCCACGATGCGCTTTCGACTCGACTTCGGAGCGGTTTGGACGACAATAGGATCACAAGGCTCCTCCTTGGGCACGTATTTCTATCGTTCTACAACTGAACAGGTGCACATCAGCCGCACAGCAGGTGTATAGGGCGCCCCTTCTCATGGAGAGCACAGTTGGCCTTTCTGCGCCAGTCCCGGAAGGTGACCTCGAGTCACTCTGTAGATGATTTTAGACCGCTAACGAGGTTTTCACCATGGCCCATAGCTAGGGAAGCTCCCTCGCGAGGACCCGAACACTTTGACATGCGCTACTGTGGAATAGGTGAAGATGGTATCCGGATAAAGTTTTGCATATTAGCCCCTCGCACATCGTAATTGGAACGATATGCCTGTCCGCAACTGCGAACATCCGCTGTTGCAGCACACAGTTCAAAAATAATTGTCCCGATAACGGCCAAGCTCGTCGCTCCGCGGCGAGATTTGGACGAGTTTACCGTATCGGGATGGTTACAATTGGAGCACGTTATCGTGCACTGCTCTGTTTATTCAATTCCCAACCATCGAATCAGTAGCAATATCTATTGTCGTAGTATAGGAGTACCAATTCAATAATGAAAAAATTCTTCAGGGAATAGAAGGCGGTTCGAGACTAGTGTACGGAGACTCGTAATTGTCGCAAATTTCAGCTGCAAGCTAACTTATTACAACTGCAACGCCTTGAGTACTATAGAACATGGCTTTCCGCGCCAATCTTCAGCGCGCGACGGACTCGCCGCTTTGTGGCGGGAGAACTGCTGTACACCTATGCTCAAACCAACGAGTCAAAACTGAAGATTTGAGAATTAGCTTCAGAAAACTAATTAACAAAATCACCACACTCCGTCTAATTTTTTATTCTTAGTTCCTAAAACTTCCAAGCAGCGTGGAGGGGGCCGCAAAAATATCCGAGTTGGAGGGGGGGGGGTACACCTAATACGATCCTATCACAGTTCAGTTACGCCTTACAGTGCCTTCAACAGCGGTTGCGCACATTTCGTTTTCACAGGGAAAGGGTCTGTTACATCACGAAGTGCTCTGCAATGACAACAGCGTGCAGCAAAAGTTGCTTATGAGCATCACGTAATGGTTGTGAATCGACCACGTCTTCCTCGGATCAGCACGTGCTGTTACTAAAAACCTTTGAGTGAAACGCATTCGATTCGAAAGCGTACCGTGACCGAGTCGGAACCCTCCATTGAGTGAAAAGGGTCTGGGGAAATCAAAGGGTGCGTTTTGAACTTCGCTACAAGAGAGCGGACGTGAAGCAACCCAGGTTGTTCTGCATGCCGACAATGCAAACAGCATGGGCATGCCTTACACCGCGTGCTGCTCCCGAAATTCGAAATGCTACACTTAAGTGATACCCCAAAGAGGTCCCTTCCAGAGATCTCCAAAAAAACTCACCGCTTTCTCGATTTCCTCCGCATGTTTACGACGATAAACCCAGGCGAAAATGTCCACATCCATGGCATGGACTGGTCTAACGACGTCTCCTTCCTCAGCGCGCAACTTTTGTATAGCAGAAACAATGCACTGTAACAAGCATATTAAGGGTAGTCCACAAATCTACAGCGGTATCTACTGATTGCCCATTTTCAACGGCGCTTAGGCCTCGTTTATAGTTCTGTCGCGAGGATCACAATCCAATCCTATGAAATGATCTATTAAAAACATTTTCTTGTTTAAAAACATGACAGACATTATAAGACTGCAATTCGTCGCGCAGCACGGTGGCGGAACTGAAAATCAACGCATTACCCTGGGCGACACACTGTCAAGCGTACAAAAAACTCCACTCGACTACAAAAGTCTTCACAGAATATTAGGTTGGCCTGATCTGTGATCTCCTAATCAAGTGTGGTATACCAGTCGAATGCACAACCCTTCCCCTGTCGGATAGTGTTTAGCGCTACCCGAAAAAACTTGGCTCCTTCGAATTCTACATCGAAATGGCGAGAAAGTTTTGGGTATTCCAGGACTCCTCAAATGTCCCTCATTCTCCTTTTTCTGCGTATCAGAGTTGTTTCAGTTCGCAGAACATTTGAACCCTGCGGAGAATAGATTACAGCACCAAACCGAGCTCGCGGAATTTCTTAAATGGGCAAATTTTGAAAATTTTCAAAAAATGTGTTATCTGATAATATTTCACAAACTACTGTCCTTACCGGGACGAAAATCCGGTTCGCAGCTGCAGAGAACCGCTGTTGCAGCACGCAATATTCTGACAATCGTGCTGGGAGCACGTGGTCCCGCAACGCTTCCCCTTTCTCCCAGCGCGACAATCATCGGGTTGCGTGCTGCAACAATAGATGTCCGCAAGTGCGGCCGAAAATAAAATTCGGTCCAATAGAGACAGTACAGACCGTTTTTATCCAGAAATTCAATTTTTTCAGTTTTCCCAAAAAAATAGTGAACTTCTTTTTCGGAACTTTGAGAAATATATCACAGATTCTAGTCAAAAGGCCTTTTCATGGCAGTCCGCAACATCCACAGACACTCCAAATCTACGCTTTCTGATATGCTCGTTTACTATGAAAGCCCCAGACCGTCCGCGTTATAAATAAGCCTGAATAATGCTTGCAGATTATCTTGTAGAAACTGGTACCTCGCACACCCAGATTGACGCTCCTCGCAGCTCAACCTCTTCGGGGCTTCCGTTAGCCAACTGATTGCCCGACTTCAGAAGGTCAACTAGCTCTTTTGAGTATTCCAACGCACCCAGGAAAGCCAGTGCCTGTGGAACACGGTAATCAGCGAACATTGTGAGAACCCTGGAAACGAACTATTGTCGACCAAATCTATGAAAAAGTCACTACATTTGAATAACTTATACCCAATATCTTTGAAATCACACGCAGGATCCTCCTCATGCAGCGCTCCGTATAGGTCTGCTACCAGAATTTGTGCACGCTTCAGAAACGAAACTAAATATAGACAAGTAAGAAAGCCGAACAAAGGTTAATGAATGACTATAAAGTTTACCTTTCTGGCCACAGAAGACGGCAAAGTCTCTGAACGAGACGAAATTCTCAACAATGATATCCAACAACTTCGCTGCGCTTCCGTTCGCCGATAAAACACAGTTATAAAAAGAGCCATCCCATTTCTGTAACCATCATAAAATAAAGGATAATCGGGTCCCATTTTCTTAGTGACTCGGAATTTCGAAAATGTTTGCAATCCCCTCACCAAAATTCGTTCTTGGGCTGAAATTCAAATGAACCCATACGGAATTGCAATTTTTGGCCAAAAATTTGAACGACTCTTTTCAAGATCCGTTGAGGAACTACACAACCGCGCTTGACCCTGAACGCGGCAGAAGTTTCGCCAACGAGCCCCACGTAATCGCTTTGAACCGTCACAGTGCTCCTCTGATGCACGTGCTTTCAATCTTTGGATTCGACAAGATATTTTACAAGAAAACGTAATGGCCACATAGGACCCTCCTAGTGCGTGACAAGTTTCTCTGTGATTTAAATACTATGAGCTCACAACGAGCGAACTCGTCTTACCTTAGACCGAAACATTAAAAGAGTAAAAATTACCTCCAAAAGCACTCTGCCCGACTCATTAATAGCCTTCGTGCGCTCTGACAGCAGGGGAATTGAATACCCTGAAGAAATTCAAAACGCTAAAGGAATATAAGTTTTCAATCGCCCAATGCTGATAGGAGGAGGAACGCTGTTTCCACAATATACAACGCAGAATCTAAGGATAAGCTTACAAAGGAAGTGTTTCTGGCGGTAAGCGCATCTGCAAAGACGACTTGTACTGTTAGTATCTCTTTGGCCTCCACAGCAAAACTACGCAGTATCCCGCCCCGAGCGGCAGGTTCCAAGAAGTTACAAGCCTAAAATGGTCGTTTTTGGGCTTTTTGAACCTTCCAAAACGTGAATTAGTCCTCCAAAAATCCGAAAATGGACTTCATAAATCAGTTCAGCGCCCAGAACTACCTCTGAGCAAAGTTTGGGTGAAGACACATTTCCCAAACCTTGTACAGAGTGATAGCCTTTGGGACTTGCACGGATTTTCAGTTGAGAGTTTAATTGTATCAATTAGAGGGCTCTCAAAGCGTTTTAAAAAATACTTCAGATTTCACTTGAACCCTCCCAGGTGAGTTATTTAGGGCGCTGATCTCGAATCTGGGGTTTATCTGTCAATTTTCCTCAGTTTTCGACGAAATTATTTCAAAGCTTCCAATCGGGGGAAAACTTTTAGGGCAAAAGGCGACTTTTGACGATTTCTGAAACGCTACAATAAAAATGGTTCAAAATGTTTCTCTAGGGGTTATTTGGAGTGTTAAAAACGAATCTGGAGTCCGTTCAACGACTTTTAACAGAAAACTAGGGTAGGTTTTACGGCCTAAATGACATGGTACCTACCGCGACCTACAGGAAACCTCAGAACTTCGACAAACGAACTCCATATTCGCGTTCACCACCCTAGATTACCCCAGCATACAAGTTTTGAGCAAATTCCGAAAAAAAAATATGGAACACCCAAAAAATGTCTGAGGGTGGTACCCTTGCCTTTTCGCGAAGCTTAAAAAAAGGCTTGTACCTTCTTGGAACCTGCAGCTAGGGGCGGGATACTGTGCAGTTTTACTATTGAGCCTTGAAGAGATACTAACAATACTAGTCATTTTGCGTTTACCACTTAAAACCCTCCCCTTGTTGGATCAATCCTCCAGAACAAATATGATCAGCAGATTCCCGCACGATAAGGAACGCAGTATGAAGAGGACTTTTTTAATGAAGACCGAACGAACGAATTTCGAATAAATTCGTTCATTTTTTATTTCGAACGAACGAATTTCGAATAAATTCGTTCATTTTTTATTTCGAACGAACGAATTTCGAATAAATTCGTTCATTTTTTATTTCGAACGACCGAATTTTGAATAAGTTCGTTCATTTTTTATTTCGAACGAACGAATTTCGGATAAATTCGTTCATTTTTTATTTCGAACGACCGAATTTCGAATAAATTCGATATTCTTTATTTCGAACGAACGAATATTCAAAACCCGAATATTCGAATGACGAATAATCTAAGCATTTGTAGCAATATCACGCAACTACGTAGCGGCAAAAAATGTTAAATTCTTCTTCTGAAGCTTCATTACCAACAAAAAATGAAAATAATAAAGCACGACTCATCCCTAAATCTGGATGGGCTTTAAATCAACGAATGCTATAAAATCAACCTTTTCGCTCTAACCTAGCCTAAGGGGGGTTAGCCGAGGTGCTGAGCACGAATAAGAGGTCCACTTACAGTGCTTCGAAAGATCACGGTAAGTACAGGGTAATTATGCCGTCAGAGTCTCCCATATGACTGAAATTTCGCCTAGAGAAGTTCTTTAGTATGCTTACCCCAAACCCGTTGTCCACCTTCCAAAAGATTAAAGTGGGTATAGTAGCCGAATGGCGGAGAACCTACCCTTTATCCCCATTAATCCTTCGGAAATCGCTGCCAGCAGCTAATTCTGTTAACAGCGGTATATGATTCCAACGCATGCTGGGAATGAACCCCTCGATATTGGCAGCAGCTGCTGCTGACAACAAGGGGTTGAATCCGGTTTCGGACCTGGGATGCAACCCCCTATTGTGCTGGCGTTCTCTGAGAGTTTCACCCGATCAATAGTCAATAAATAGCCTGCTTTCTGCGTGATAGCCGAGAAATAGCCGCCAAGTAATGCACGCCGCGTAATGGCCGCCAAATAATGCTCTCCAAGAGTTTTATATGTACACGACGCATTCCTGAGGCATGATTTAGATTTCAACACCGTCGTCGGTTCAACTACCCAGTTTTGCGGTACTTGGACCATGCCTAGCACCAGGAGACCCCTCCCAACCACTGGAGGCCCTGGCGGCTGCTCGGCGAGCCGGTGATGGCCGCGTCGCATGTCGGTGTGCCTGTCACGTCTTCGTCACTTCTCAGTTATTGCTCGACTACTTTTAGGCTGTTTCCTAAACAGCATGATCCCAGCAGTGTAATATCCCAGAAACAACGAAGAATTATGCGAGAAATAGTACATCCGGAACCCCCATGGAGCCTGATGGGCTATTTCTCGACTAAAACTCTCAGGATTAGTGTCTTGAATACCCGTCATTGACGAATCATTGCTACTGTCAATGTCTTATGGGTCATTTGTGCAGTATCGTAGATATTGTATTACAGGTAAGACAAGGGCGTTCAGATTTACACTCTTTTCATTAAAAAAAGTTCAAACGGAAAAAACTTTTTTTTTCTGAAAATTTTTCTGTTTCTGTGTTCTGGCCGTTTTGGCCTTTCTATTTTCTGAGAACTTTTAAAAAATTTCCGCACATCCCTGGCTCCGACACAAAAAAAATCTACAACCGGGCAAGATAAAAACCACAGTAACCCTGTAGAAAAGGTACATTTGTGTCGGAGAGCGGTTGTTCTCATAGCCGCAGAGATATTTATGAAGCAGCAACCGCTTCGAAATCTTGCTGAATGATGTGGTAAGGGTGGGTTACCGTGGTTTTTATCTTGCCCGGTTGCAGATTTTCTTTTTTTGTGGCCTTGACTGCCGAAATAGCACGGTCAAATCTAAAACGTCGACAAACCACGGCACTGTGCCCCAACCTTCCGTTACACCGTGAACGAATGTCAAATCTGTGTTTAACACCCCCAAAAGTTGCTATCGCGCCCATTTAGCCCCTCCTACTTTTCCTTGCCGCAACGATTTTGGAAGGGAAGGAAACACCCTAGTTGGTGTTATCATTGCGCGGCGGCATGGAAAAATGGGCGTGGCAAAGTGCGATTGCCATGTGGCTCCCCCCTGTTAGAATCGCCCTATTACCCTCCCCAAACGGAGTGTAGGCGAAAAAAATTAACTCTTGCGTTTGGAAAAAGGAACAGTGGAGTATTGAAGAAAATGAATCGTCTTGAAAAGTACGTCGATTCCTTTACATATAAGGGCAAAATTTCATAATTTTTGTTGAACCAGCCCGAGTATTCAAATTCGAATAATGTTCGAATATTCACACTTTTCGAAAATACGAATGCTCGAATAAAAATTCGTTCGGACAATTCGAATATTTATTCGAACTCGAATATTCGGTCCTCACTATAAAACGCAGTAACGAATAGGAACATACCGCCATCAGATTTGAAGACACTATCTACATCAGACTCGGTTGCACTCGCCATCCATTGCGCTGATGTTATGTCTAGGCCAGAGTCCAATGCCTGAAACACTGACTTTGATCGACGTGAACGCAAAGGCAAACTACGTGTACAACCTTGTTAACGGCCGCACACGCTGCAAAGTACCCGGTATATTTTGTGCCGCCGTTAGTGACGTCATATTTCGAACCATGATCTGGCCAGAAGGAAAAGTTGATAGTATCCGTGAAGAAAACCCTAAGCATGCTTTCTACTATAAAAAAAAAGACAGCATACGGCAACTTCTGGTGGAACAAAATACCACTCACCAATCTACAGCCGCTCTACCCTTCTCTTTGGGGTGAACTGCGTGTGCGGAGAATTCGACGTCAGCAATGGATCCGTCTTTTACCGCATCAAGAATCTGAACAGAATACTGTGATTGCAGTTCGGAAGTATGAAATAGTGCGACTTTTAGATCTTATTAAACTCAGATAAGTGTGAGAGGTGGCCGAGAACCGTATGTGGCTATGCCCGTAATTCTGGAAAAATTTGAAAGATTTCTACGACACCACCTCTCCAGTTGAAAAATTGCTTCAGCTTTTTTGTTGAGTGACAAATTTAGAAAAAAACTTCAAACTTCTGGGTTTGAAAGACAATTTTCCCATTCCTACTAGAGTATGTCAACGAATATTCGGAAAACGAATGTTCGGCCGAATAAACGAAGAATTGAATAATTCGATTATTCGGTAAAGTCAATTTTTCGAATAATTCGTTTATTCGACTATTCGGAAGTCAATTTTTCGAATAATTCATATATTCGAATATTCGAAAAAGTCCATTTTTCAATTTATTCGTTTATTCAAATATTCGAAAATTTTTATTTGTTTTAATATACTCTAATTCCTAACTTATTTTACCTTACCAAATGGTTAGGAGCAGTTTTCTGTGTTTCTCCAAAAATTTTACGAGCCCCCCTCCCCCAATTTTCTTTTTTTCTCTGAAGTTTTCCAAAATTTCGACGACCCCCGTTAAGCCAAGTCGCAATCCTGCTCAACCCTGGAGGCAAGAGCACATCAATCTCGCCTGCCGAATTGAGACTTAAGCTCGCGAACCCGAGGTGGCACTTGCCGCAGTATAGGATCCAGAGCCACCCTCTCAAGATATCCTCGAACAAACTAGGCGTGCTCTTCACGCAAAAGACGAAGCCTTTCCATGTTGGAGTCGGCCCATCGCTGTACATCTACTTTACAAGCAGCGTCTCCGAACGGCGTCCTGATCGAATTCTCTCTAATGGGCTTCATTATCCTATTTGTCGGATGATTCGGCTGTCTCAGAACATTAATATACATCTGCTGTGCCTGCAGTTCACAGTGCTCCTTGACTGCCAATATGCAGGCCTCCGCGTGAAGATGTTCCATTTAGGAGCTCCTTACACAGCCAGTAGCAATTCTCAGCGCAGCGTTCTGTACGCGCTGCAGCTTATTCCTTAGCTGTATGACACCGCATATCCCATGGAAAGGTGAAGTATTGCTCTTTAGGTCGCCAATATAGTCTCTCTGCTGCTGCCCCATGGTGTTCCTCCATAAGCTCTCAAGATATCAAGCTTTGCCTTGACGACTGTTTGTTTCTGTTCCGCGTTTTTGTAGAATTTCAGTGATGGATCGAAATCGAGTTCAAGCAGCTTGGGAAATCTTGCTGCCAGCAGACGGTCACTATCCCATTCCACGCCGGGGTGGGCACCGTGTTCCTTTGGGTCTGTTGTGAACCCTGATACAGAAGACTTTGCAGCAGAGACTGTGAGCATCATATTATCGAGTAAGAACATCAGCTCGACGAGATAGGCGCTAATCTTGTTAGCGGCTCTGAAGGTCACGGTCCTGGCACACGACGTTGATGTCGTCGGCATACATAACAATCTTTCTATCCTGTGGAGGTAAGGTTAGGTCCTCAAGATACAGGCTGAATAGGGCAGAAGACAACACTCCGCCCTGCGAAACACCGGCTGCTAATGGAATACTATCGGATACGTGATTCTGGAACAGAACCTAGTCCGGCGGCCTTTATTAAACGCTGCAATCTACCGCTTCTGCCAGGATGGCAGCGAGGTTAAGGGGTCGTTTATACTTCCGCCGCGGCGCGGCGAGATGCAATACAGCCATATCGATCAAGCGGTGCCGCCTGGCGGCACGCATGGCATTTAGAGTTTTCTGCTCGAAATCTTCCAACGGTGCCGCAAGCGTCCTAGGTGCTGCCGCCCGAGGAAAAAGCAGGCGCGCGGCATGCGTGCGATCCGCAATGACATAGTATGCTTCTTTTGCTGTTATTTCATACCCTCTACAAAATGTCGTAATTCACATCTTTCGAAGCGCGAGAGGGGCGCACGACGCCTCGGTCTCCGACTGCCCTACGCTCTCTCACTGTCTCTAACCTCCGCTCCACACCAGCACGAGTAGGAACCAAGTAAATTCCGCCGTTTTATAGCCTGTACACATTCTCAATTTTGTTCTTCTGATTCATCTCTAAAATTCCTTACAAGGTCCTGGGCGTTGTTTAGAGTAGGCTGGAATGTGAAAAAATCATTTTTTAGCTTTTGAAATCGTTTTTTCTAAAGAGAAGTCGTTTTCGAGGACTCTATCCGCCTTTGGGTGCTGTGTTATGGTACAGAAAATTATAGATGCTCCTTTTGCACAAGAAATCACTCATTACAATCGGCCTTGTGTTATGTCAGAGCTAGTTCAGGCTGTGTTTAACGTCATTCTGCGACTTCGCCGCGTAAGTTCGACGCAGCCCGATCATACATCCTAGTGGCGCGATTTCGCAAGCGGCGAGGCGCGCCGCTCTACTTATTGCCGCGCCGCGGAAGTATAAAGGACCCCTAACATTGTACTGTGCCGCGCCGCTCAGCGGCAGAAGCGTTAACGACGCATTAGGCTGCGCTCAGAGTTTTCGCGGCGCGACGCGCAAATCGCGTCGCACAGAAATCAAGGTGTGAACGGCGCGCGAACGCTAGGCGACTACGCGCAATTGCGTAGTTTCCACAAATTTCCGTACCCAAGCAAAACTAATCAATATTTGATCTTATTTTGTCTATCTAAGTGTAATGCACCTTTTTTATCTTTTATCTGTATTATTATGGCACATTTTTGTTTTCGTTGCGACAACTTAAAGACACCTAATGACGAAACAATCAAAAAGACATCGGGAGCAAATGATGCTTAGAATTTTTTTTGAAGTTGATAGTACAGAATAGAGATGTTTCGGTGAAATGAGACTTCTTCTTCTTATCGGCCACATAGAGCTTCTCTTCAAAGGCGTAAAAAGGCAGCCACATCGCACGGGTTGTTCCACATATCCATAACTGTTAGAGAAGTCGGCCTTGCAGGACATGAAATTAAATGAAATGAATCGTGCCCTGGGTTGTGGCAGTCGGGATTGCCTGGGTTGTGGCAGTCGGGACATTCGTCAGGGATCGACGAGCCGATCTTATGGACGAAGGCCTTGAGGTAAGAGGAGTGTCCACAACGTAGACCTGCCAGAATGGCGGGTGTATGTCTAGGTAGGTCCGTTTCGCTCTCATCGATCGGGGGGGGGGGGCACGTCACCAAGACAAGAATTGGATATGGGGGAGCACTGGAAAGGTATTCTCTGACGAATCGGGTGTGCTCCATTTGCAGTAATCTGACGCGATTGAGCTCCGACGTCGCCCAACGTTGACGGTCCAAGTCAGAGACTGCAGCATGAAATGGCGAGCGAATATGTCGGAAATGGGGACCAGATGACAGTGATGAGAAATTAGGGTGTGTGGAATTCCTTACAATGCCAACATGGAACTGTTGCGATTGGAGTGGAGTCGACTACAAAGATCACGGAGACTCATCAAACGGGCATCAACAACTCCACGAGGAGTTTTTTCTGTGAAATGTGACCGAATTATGTGTCGTTTGTAAACCGTAGAAGAACTTTATAGCTCGTCAACTCTTTGAAACCATCACCCTCATCACACTGTCCTTAAATATGCAGACAAAATTGTTTGCAGTATCATCTGAGAACAATAAAATAACCCATAACAATTTCAATCAACCTAGCACTTGAAAAGGCTCGAGAAAATTAAAAACGTCCCTTGAGTCCCCGACGATAGAAGAAAAATGATGACAATCGCTCCGCGACCATTGCGTCGCGTTGCATTCCAACGCGAGGCGATGGTCGCGGAGCGATTAAAATTTGCGCGTCAAATTCGATGTATCTCGCCTCTTCACTGTGAACACCTAGCGACGACGCGACGCGACGTCGCTTGATCGATACGTAGGCTAATCATATCGTCGCGTCGTGCCGCGAATGAACTCTAGACACCGCCTTAGGTATCGTCGATCACTGGTCGAGAGATAGCCGCGGCGCAGCGATCCAACGTGATATCACTTGATCGATGTTCATCACTATCATTACCTCCTCGCTTGCGTGCGTGCCACGTGTGTTCGTCGCGGCGCTCTCTCAACCAGTGATCGATCATAACTCTATCTATGCAAAATAAGGCGAGTTGAAAATCTGACTTTGTATGGATTGTCAATCCTCCAGGCAACTGGCACCACCAAGTTTGCACTAATCGTCGATACAGAAATCAAAGTGCCAGTGAGATCCGTACACCTTTATATGACGTGAACTATATATTTCACGCGACAGGCGACGCGGCGTTTACCATCAATTCTGATGAAAATCGATACACACGGCCGCGCGTCACGGGAAGTATATTTCCGCTCTATAATAGCTGAAACTCCGAAATGATATTTGGACGCGGCTATATGGAGACGAAGCGAGCGGTCGTGCTGCGTGTTCAATGTAGTTAGATAGATTATATGACTACCTTTCAGGACGTTGTTTAAAGGCAGCATTCACGATAAGAATAGTTTTCCTGCTTTTTCGCCTATCTTAAAGACGGTCCCTTGCTGATTCCAATGATGTTTTTGGAATCGTACAAGGCCTTCTAGAAATGGAAATATGGTCCCTTGAAGATTGAGTAAACTCCAAATACCGTGCGGTACCGATTGCCACGATAGCCGTAAAATGGCTTGTGTGATGGTGTAGATGCAGAATCCATGGTAACATTGACGCCTATTTTATTGATTAGCTGCGGAAATCTTGAAAAAACTTTCATCGTTCTTCCCGGAAAGCTTGGTAATTTCAGGTAGAAATGTTCATGAAAGTGGCAGTGAAATGTGACTGAGAGTTAATAAAGGGTACTGGCTTAGTAGTTGAAGGGATTTTGGCAATCGTTCAGACTTTCTAACCTCGTTTGTTATCTATTCACTCTGACTATAAAGGCTGCTCGGTTTCATTTCTTCCAATCAGAGTTTTGACCAACAGTAAGATCGGCCTCATAGCACCCAGAAGTTTTCTTTCCTTGCCGATTTTTGGTTTTAAAATGTTTTTTTCGAATCGCAGCCAACACTAAAATCAACCTCCACCCGGGGATTACCTCCTTTGCGCCTAACAGTGCAGCATGGAACTGTTGCGATTGGAGATCAGGAGTCGACTACAAAGATCACGGAGACTCATCACTAACAGGCATCAACAACTCCACGAGGAGTTACCTCCCTTGCCTGTGAAATGTGACCCGTGGCTGTCGTTTGTAAACCGTAGAAAGAACTTTATAACCGCTCGTCAACTCTTAAACATGAAACCATCACCCTCATCACACGGTCATAAATATGCAGACAAAATTGTTTGCAAATCATCTGAGAACAATACACTAAAATCGGCGCTCACCGGGATTACCTCACCGGGGATCAACCTAGCACTTGAAAAGGCCGAGCCGAAAATTAAAACGCCCCTTGAGTCCACTCCGGTTGCAGAAAAATGATGACAATCAGCTCCGCGACCATTGCGTCGCGTTGCATTCCCTTGCCTGACGCGATGATTCATGCGAAGGCTGCGGAGCGGTGAAATTGCGCGTCAAATTCGATGTATCGCGCCTCTTCCACTCCGGGTGAACACGCCAGCGACGAAAATCGCGACGTCGGGGATCGATACGTAGGCCTAATCCTTATATCGACGCGTCATGCCGCGAATGAACTCTAGACGCCGCCGCCGTTAGCACTGCGTAGCGTATAGCCGCCGGCGATTGCGATCCAACTGATGATATCGCCCAGTCGATAGCCGCGAGGCTGCGTCGGCGAGTCTCCAAACGTGATTTAAACGCGCTCACCAGTGATCGATTGCAGCCTCATCATAAATAAGGCGAGTTGAAAATCTGACTTTGTATGGATTGGCCCGGCAACTTACGCTCCAATTTGCATCAACGTCGATACAGAAATCAAAGGCTGCAGTGAGATCCGTACCTTCATATGACGTCCACTCAACGCAGCAGTTTACCATCAATGATAACTCTAAACCCTTACCTTGCACAGGAAGTATAATTTCCGCTCTATAATCTGAACTAAAATGATGTTTGGACTGCGGCTATTGGAGACAAGCGAGCGGTCCCTTGCGTGTTCAATGAGTTAGATAGATTGCTACAACTCGGCCGAGGCTGCAAGGCGTTTTTCTGGCACCAAATCCATCCGGGTTGGAGTCTCAAATCGTCGATTATGTTTTGGAATCGGCTAGAACCACTCCCTAAGTTGCAGCCAACACTAAAAATTGAGCCTAAGGAAGCGGCTGTTCGGCATTCGCTGATGACTTTAAGCTGTATAAACCTATTTTGACAACGGAAGATTTGGAGTGTTTGCAAAAAGCTCTTAATGATGTAGCCAAATGGTCAAATGAATGGAAATTGCCGCTTTCCAGCGAAAAGACTAAAGTGATGAAGCTTGGTAAGAGGCGAGTTTGTGGCTTCTATACTATCGACGGTTTGCAGTTGAGCGAGGTCAGCGAGATTAAGGACCTTGGTTTTCTTATCAAGGACGATCTTAATTTCGATGATCACTCCCTCCAGGTCGCGTCCACGGCTAATAGGATGATGCACAGGGCGTTTCGAGTACTATCAACTACTAATGCAAACGTGCTGACCGAGGTGTATAAAACGTACGTATGGAGTATGGTACGGTAGTTTTTGATCTATACAAAAAGGATCCATCGACGCGCTTGAGAAAGTCCAGAATACGTTTACACGTAGAGTTTTCTTCAGGACATCGTGGTTTCAGACTGATGGTAACGTGTGTCATGTCACCAGGAACGCTAAATTGGGCCTAACCACTTTAGAGCACAGGAGAAGAAGGTTTGATATGATAATGATGTATAAGATCATTCATGGGAGTGCTGGTATCAAGGCTAGCCGGCTGTTCAACCTTAGACTTTGTGACTCCTATACCGAAGAAGAAGCCGTTTTCTGATCCCAACGATTACCGGCCCATCAGTATCACGTCTATCTTTGCCGAGGCTCTTTGAAAAAGTAATGAAAAGAATTATGGCCCATCTAGAGAAGCACTCCATCATCCGGGACATCAACATGATTTTCAAAAGGACAAATCCACAATTTCGGCGTGCTGGAGTCATGACGATTGGACGCGTGCGCTGGACAAAGACATAGGTGTGGATGCTATTTACCTTGATTTTCCGGGCATTTGACAGAGTTTCATCGCAAATCAGTAAACAAACTAGAAATATTAGGTATCCATCCGCGTATAGTGGCTTGGATTCGTGCTTTCTCGGGCAGAACTTTCAGGGTCAGGCTTAATAGTACGTTCTCCTCTCCTTTTGCAGTGTAGTGGTGTTCCCAGGGAGTGCTTTCACCAATACTCTTCAATATTTATACGTATGAGCTTCCCTCGATTATATCCTTGAACAATGTCGGCTGTTCGGCATTCGCTGATGACTTCAAGTTGTATAAGCCTATTTTGACAATGGAAGACGGAATGTTTGCAAAGCTCTTAATGATGTAGCAAAATGGTCAAATGGTCGTGCCGCTTTCCAGCGAAAAGACTAAGTGATGAAGCTTGGTAGAGGCGAGTTAGTGGCTTCTATACTATCGACGGTTTGCAGTTGGGCGAGGTCAGCGGATTAAGGACCTTGGCTTTCTTATCAGGATGATCTTAATTTCGATGATCACTGCCTCCAGGTCGCGTCCTGGCTAATAGGATGCACAGCGCGTTTCGAGCACTATCAACTACTAACGCAAACATTAGCACGACCGAGGTGTGTAAAACGTACGTACGTCCACTTATGGGTATGGGCGGTAGTTTTTAATCCATACAAGGATCCATCGACGGCAGAAAGTCAGAATACTTTTACACGTAGAGTTTTCTTCAGGACATCGTGGTTTCAGACTGATGGTAACGTGTGCCATGTCACCAGGAACGCTAAATTGGGCCTAACCACTCTAGGCACAGGAGAAGAGGTTTGATATGATAATTATGTATAAAATCATTCATGGGAGTGCTGGTATCAAGTCTAACCCGCTGTTCAACCTTAGGCCATCAACTACTAGGGAGCACCGGTGAAATTGGGCCTCGTGGGGGCCAGGCGGAATTTATTTTCTGTGTTTCAGGGCCTCTTCAATAATTTACGCGGTGGTGCTGTGGACTACATTGAAGGATCATGATAAAAATGAGACTGATGTGGATTTGAAGCCTTCTTCGTCGACTCTGCTCCCTGCTGTCATCCTGGTCACTGAAATTACCCCTGATTATGGATACCAAGTGCATAAGAATTTTCTCCACAAAACGCTCGATTTTCACCCACGCATGTACCATTGTATTGTGTGGAACTGCTGTTATAAAGTGGTATAAAATAAATAAATACTTGTGATATCTGTCAATCGCCGTGGATAGAGAATAAGCGCATTAAGTGACCAGAACAGTCGCGGACTGGTGACATGCGTCGCGCTCCGATGTTGAGACTCCGGATGCGCGAACACGAGGCGGCCGCCACTCATTTGATGAGACTGCGCCCAGAGATTGCACCGTACGAATTGTGTATCTTTACGTATCCATGGCTGTTACTACTATCATGAAATCAGTGCCATCTTTGCTGTGTATTGGTGAGTTTTTCATTGGCGAGCGCGATTGTGCTCATATTTCATCTGTGTTCCTTGATGTGTGCAGTTTTTGGTGAGAAGTATGAGAGCTTTGATTTTTTTGCTTTTTATTCGTTGTTATGGTTTGTTTAGGTTAATTTGTGTGCTGACTAGCTTAGACTCTAGATGCGATACGTATAGGATAAATTAACATCTAAGCCCCTGCCCTGTTTTTTTTTTCGAGAATTGCTTCTAAAATGACAATTCTAATCCATTTGCCGTAGCTCTGAAGGAAGTGGAGCATGTTGGATTGTAATCTAGGTTTTAAAACTCAAACATTATTAGCCCAGGACAGCCCATACCAAGTCTTCATCTCTAGGTGCCAGGCTTGATGGGCTGCGTTTTTAAAGGGGTTCCACTAAAAATGCTCATAACAAATCACCCTTTTCGGCGCCTGAGGGGGACTTTGATTCGGAAAATTTAGGATCTGATTCCGAACTTCTGCCTCGATTTGGTTTTTAATTTGGGATTGTTCATAGCACCGGCCCATCTCTAGGAAATTCTTGTGAAACTTAGGGGGAAACAGGGGTTTCATTGAAAAAATGCTCAAATCAATTCTTTGACGCCCTGAGGCCGGGCCTTTGATTCCGAAATTTTGAGATCCGTTGATTACGGAAACTTGCCTGATTTGGTTTTTCTAGTTTGGGATTCTCATAGTCAGAAACCATCTCTAGTTACCAGGTTTTATGGGGGTTTAAAAATGGGTTTCATTGAAAATGCCTCATCATTTTTGATATCCCTGAGGGGGCCTACTTTTATTCTTTTTATTCAATAGCTTTACCTGGCGACAAAGAAACATACAAAATGTATGCGAGACAGGTTTAAACAAGACAGCCTGGACATGCAGGCAAACAAAATAGTAGGCAAAGAAAACACTCGTACGAATAGAGCACCTGAATTTAAAGCTTTGCAGAAAGCACGGCCATCGACCCCATGCATGACCTGAGGTTGAATAGCCTGCTTTTGAAAATCGGACTGCGGCCTCAACGATCTCTGAAGGTAATTTGTTCCAAACTGGGATGACTCTAAATGCAGAATGCAGCACGTTGGACTTCGACGTAAATCTACGTGCGAGCTGAAAAGCGTGCTGGCAGGAGCGAGTACAGCGGCTGGTGAACACGAAAACACTCTCAAATGGGATGTCGCAAAGACCGTTAACGATTTTATAACATAAGTGTAAATCGAACTCGGTTCGCCGATATCTTGGTTTCGATCCCCAACTTTCAAGCCTTGCCAGTATAGTCTGGTACTTCTCGCGTAGGAAATACTTTGACAAAAACGCGTTTTTAGTACCGCCTTTGCACGTTTTCAATGACTTCATCATCCTCGACAGAAGATGCTGGCCAGACCTGCGTACAATATTCCAAGAGCGGCCGGCAATAGACAATGTATGTTTTTCTATAATGTTCGAGACATGGGTGTTGCGGAGATCTCAGGATGCAATTTGCCACACGAGGAGCTTTCTTAGAGATTTCCTTGCAAAGGGGTTCCCACTTAAGGTCGGTGCTAATAAGCACACCTAGATCACTGAGTCTCGCGTACGGGAAGCGCAACATCGTTTAGGCGTAAGAAAACTCATGTTGGAAATTTATATGGAACAAACATTTTCTTCAGATATTTTTAGCTGCCATAGCTTGGACCAATTAAAGCCGGTTCAGGTCACACTGAAGCTCGTGAAAATCGATGGCGGGGTTGCGAAGGGGACGATATATCTTCAGATCATCAGCAAAAGCTTGCATGTGCTCGACAATCCGTCAGAAATGTCGTTCACATTGCAAAGGACCCAGAACGCTACCCTGGGGAACACCGCTGACGATTGGAGGATGAGAACAAAGTCGCCAATTTTGACTGAAGTCACGAGGTGTCAGAAAGGAATTCAACCATTTAAAATGTCACCAGAAATGCCGTAGCCTTGAGTTTCAAGTAGCTTTGATGACTGACTGTATCAAAGCTTTAGCATAGTCTATGTACACAACATCAGTTTGGTAGCTTTCGTTCACAGCCGAACACCAGTCGTGGAACGAGGATACCAGCTGAGATAGCGTTGATCTACCAGGCAGAAAACCATATTGCGCCGGGCTGAGGAGGTATTCGACGCGAGATGGGATAGAACACAATCTTTGATAATGATTTCGAGAACTTTGCATACTGATGAGGTTAAACTGATGGGCCGATAGTTCGAGACCTGAACAGCTGGTGCCTTTTTCAGAAGCGGTTACAATCGCAGTATTCCATGCGGACGGAAGCGTTCCAAAGCAAGACTATGTTTGAATATGCGAGAGAGGGTAACATAACCCATTAGCAGCCCGCATGAAGTACGAGCACCGAGTCGGGGGTGAGCGAAATCTTGTCATTGAGCTTTTTATGGCACCCATTACAACCTCGCAGCTGATAGGGACGGAGCACAATTTCTGAACATCGGGCGGAGAATAGTGGGGTCGCACCGTTGTCATGAGTAAATACCTTAGAAATATTCCGCGAACATTTCGCATTTTGCTGATCATCGATAATGACTTCGCCCTCTTCATCTTTAGAGATGTGATACCCTTACGCGTTTTCATCTTTGCATTCATGTACTTGAAGTTTTCGATTTCCCGAGCAAATAAGGCGTTTTTCGCAGTCTTGGCAAATCGTTTGCATTCTTTTTCGAAATCCCTAGCACATTTGCTGAAGGCAACGCCCACCAGGCTGAAAGCGGTCACGCCAGAGGAAGTGCTTTTAGCGGCCAAGCGCTGCAGGTGCGGTGGAAGGTTTTGGTCTTAGGGCCATGTTTCCAGTGGAACACATTTCTCTATTACAAGGTGGACATAGGAAATGAAGGCATCATACACCTCGTTTATATTGCGGCACGTGCAAAGAGTTCATCAGTTTGTTCCTATCAACCAGAGATTTACTTGGTCCCAATTGGCTCTGCGAAAATCAAAATTACGAGCTGTTTGGGAACATCAGGTTGACATGCGATTTCAAAGGCTATGCTACAGTGGTCGCTTGTAGAAATTTGGCTGAACCTCCCAATCAGTAATTAAAGTGAGGTCATTGCATAAGATCAAATCCAGGACATTGCGCCCGTGAGTGGGCTCAAAATTCAGACATGATAGACCAGAACTGGTAAAAAAATTATCGAACGAAGCATTAAATAGCATACCGGAATCTCCAGAAGAACACGTATAATTGAAATCACCAACGACTATGGAAGGGAATTGCACCGTACACCAGTCAGCTACAGTCTCTAACAATTCGAGAAGTCCTCACTACTCGTTGCTGGCCGCCGGTAAGCTGCAATCAAGCGGAAACGGGGACCAAATTGAAACACAACATCAGAAACAAAAGCTCGCAACAGAAGTTAAAGGATTTGGGTATGGATTGAGCGACTCTAATAGTATTCTTTACAACGATTGCGACACCACCACCAGTAACGCCCGATATTCGGGCATCTATACACCACATAACAGCCATCTAGTGCTAGGAGCGAGTCGGGTCGTCCTCAGTGAGCCAGGTTTCGGTTATAATACTATATCGGAGACGAATAGTTGAGCAGTGTGTTCAGAGAGGCTAATTTGTTCCTAATAGATCGAGAATTGAAGTATACACAGTTCAGGCTCCCCTTTGCCACTGAGGCTGACTCGCTCACACTCACTGTGATGGGGAGAAGCGAGTGGGAGGGTGGGTCGCCCGAAATGGAGACCGACGAGGCGGCCTCGTCCCCCGCAGGCGGACTCGGCCCTCCCTTTTTGGGATCTCGCTTCTGCTCATCACCTTCCTTTGTAAATCACCGCATCCTCGTCCGACCTGCGAGCTTCGCGGAGCTTAGCTCGCAACTCCGAACTGTACGACGGGCGTACGTATACATTTCCCAGTCACTGGAACGTTTTTGGCTTATAGCTGCTGCGTAGTAGTTGAATGGCGTCGTGATGATTAGCGAAGGCGACCTTCACCGGACGCTTCTTCTCCTTATCAAAGGATCCCATCCGGTACACAGTCGTCGGGATGGCGTCGACCTCAGATGATCGAGCAGGGCCCTCACTGTTTTCGTCGGCCTCCCTCCGGCTGTGCCGGCAAATTGCTCTCCTCTACCATACCCATAATCACGACCTGAAGGAATCACCTGCGGCGTAGCCAGGAACGCTCGCTGAACTGCGTCACCGGCGGCAGGTGCTGGTGGCGCCACTCCTCTCATCTTCGTCAGCTCACCAACGGCTTCCGTTATCGACCGGATCAGCTGCAAGGCATCTGCGATAGTCTTCACCATTTGTTCGACCAGACCATTCATCGCATCCTTCACAGTCGTTGATCATCTCTTGAATCTCGGCTCTCTGCTTGGCTTGCATGGTGACAGGATGCTCGATCGTACGATACCTTAAATTGGTCTTAAATAGCTCACTGGTGCTTGATCAGACTTGGAAATACGATATGGAAAACTGCAAACTCTACCGATTTGAATGATGCTGCCTTGTGAAATGTTGAAAACTTGAGTTGATTAGTATGTGTTGATCATAAAGATTGCAAAATGCAAATCCAGTAATTCCAAATCTGATCACCAATGTCTCGCATTTCGTAGAGCTTCGGCGAGTTATTGGAGGCAAGAATGCGCATCGTGAGCCTAGCGGTTGCGTGTCTCTTCTTCTTCTTTGCAGCCACGTCGAGGGTACTGTCATAGGTTGAGGAACTGGGCGACCAATAATGGATTCGTACATAGGTCAATTGTGGTCAGCGTGGTTGGTCTCTCCGGACAATCAAACAAATGTGCCGTATCGTGGCCGTGGCATCCACAGTCTGGGCAAACGTCCGATTTGGTGCTGTCAATCTTGCTAACATATGCCATAAGCATAGTAGAGTGACCACAGCGCAGCGATGCCAGGGTGCGTCTGGCCCTCCTTCCGAGTTGAGACTCGGATGTGCATACCGGGGCGGCACCACTCCCAGGATGGGATTTACCGCCGCCTTTTCCAGATGACACCGTACGAACTGTGTGTGCTACTCGCGCAACAGACGGAG
This sequence comes from Aplectana chamaeleonis, assembly GCA_029168955.1. Lineage (NCBI taxonomy): Eukaryota > Metazoa > Nematoda > Chromadorea > Rhabditida > Cosmocercidae > Aplectana > Aplectana chamaeleonis. Next base: position 1,393,007 of record JAPDOI010000030.1, on the reverse strand, counting down.
CCGTTCTTGCTGTGAATCGTGCCATCTTTGCAGATTGACTTTGCTTGGAGCATCGGCGAATGGCTTTCTGATCTTTCTTTCTCTGACGGGGTTTAGAACTCTCCAAGTGGGGTGATCTGGTTGTTTGACAATGTTGATGAAAAATTGTTGGGCCTGGAGCTGACAGTGTTGTTTTACTGGTAATAATCGTGTCTCCGCATCCAAGTGATCGACTGGGGAACTTCTTGCACATCCGGGGGCGATTCGAAGAGCCGCATTCTGTATGCGTTGCATCTTAGTCCAAGAGGATTCCGAAACTAGATGCTGCCAAACTGGTGCGCCGTATTCTAGTGCAGGCTGGAGAATCGCTTTATACGTCGTAATAATGGTTTCTTTGCTACTGCCCCATGATGTACCGCCCAGGGCTCTGAGCACATTAAGCTTCGCTTTGACGACGGCCTGCTTCTGCTCGGTGTTCTTATGAAACTTGAGCGATGGATCGAGCACCAGACCGAGCAGTTTGGGAAAGCGAGCAGCAGGTAATCGATCTCCGTCCCACTCGACATGCGGGTGAGCGCTGTGCTCCGAAGGATCCGTTGTGAGTACGGATACCGACGATTTGGATGCAGAGATCTTTAGCATTTTGCGGTCGAAAAAGCTTTTCAGTGTGACCAGGTACTCATTGATCTTCGGCCACATGTATATCCCGATCCCGACACATTATTGTCATATCATCGGCATAGGCGACCACCTTGATATCCTGGGGGGAGCGGGCATGTCTTCGAGGTACAGACTGAAGAGGGCAGGCGATAAAACGCCGCCCTGCGGAACTCCAGCTGCAATAGGAATACTATTGGAGACATGGTTCTGGAACATAACTCTGGCTCGTCTGCCCTTGATGAATGCCGATATCCAGCGTTTCTGCCACGGCGGTATTGATGATTCGAGTAAGTTGCTTGACAGAACTCCATGGTTTACTGTGTCGAATGCCTTGGTGAGATCTAAGGCAACAGCCACAGTTCTCTGTAGCTTCTGGGCATTGAACCCATCGATGGCAAAGCTTGTAATTTCCAGCAGAGCTGTCGTGGTGGAATGCAGCTTTCTGAATCCATGCTGAATCACTTGCTTCTCATTAAGCTCCGCCAAGTCCTTTACGATCAGTTTTTCGGCTACCTTCGCGAACATGGACAGCAAGCTAATAGGTCTGTATCCCTTGACTGAAGCCTGAGGTTTCCCCGGCAGGCAGCGGCAGCGTTAGTTGTCTTCCAGTTCTGTGGGATGGTGCACGATCTGAACGAGGTATTGATCAAATCAGTGAGAAGCGCAAGGATTTCATTCGGTATCTTCTTCAAGACAGCAGGACATATCCCGTCTGGACCGACCGCTTTTGAACTCCGCATATCCTTTATAACTTTCTCAACTTGCGTCGTAGTGAACGCTTCAGCCGGGCTCATAAGCGGGGGCGGCACAGCTCTCGTACAGTCACTCTGTTCTGCGGACCACGCCTTGCACTGGTGATGAAAAAGACTTCTCCCGAGCGCATAAGCGGCTTCTTTTCCTGATTTGAATACATGCCGAGGCCTTAAATTTTCCCATACCATTCGATTGTGGAGACAGTGGTAGCAGGCAAGCTCTTGCGTCGCTTCGGAATACCTTCCAAGTAGCTGCACTGTCCGTTCTGAGTCGAAGATTCAACTGTTCTGTGAATGCTTTTCCCTGTTCTTTCTTGTGCTCGTCGAGATCTTTTCTGATCTCACCATCCAGCTGAGTGACGACAGGGTCTGAATGGTCAACTGCTCTTCTGGCATCTCTAGTCCTGATTTTCAAAGGCAGAAAAGAATTTCTCTGCAAGAGACGTTTGGATAGAACGTCTTAGTCTCGGCCAACAGGGATAGCCGCCTTCATGGCCCTGCTTGTTTGCATCAGATAAAGTGATGCTCCTTCTGCTGCACATTGCCATTCTACGGGTAATCATCCGCTGGTCGCCGTAGCGCAACCTCACTGAACAGGCACCAGTCTGCTTGGCCCTAAATTGAGATAAGAACGTTGACGAACACCAGTATAAGGGCAAGAGAGTTTGAGATCGATGTGAACACAGACGCTGCGAACATGACCGCACGCGCTGAAGCAGATGTTGTTGAGGTGAACCATGAGCAAGAGTTAGAAGGTTGGACGAGACTAGAGATATGTCTGGGCTGGAGGATCGGCCGTTGGTAGGGAGACGAGTAGGCTGATCATCGTTTAAGATGACCAGGTCACACTCCTCTGCCCAGCTTGACGTCATTTCCTCTACGCAGTCAGAATCAGTGACGAGCAAAAGGTGTGAGCATTAAAATCGCCCGCGAAAGACAGCTGAGGATGAGAGGGGCAGTCGTAAAGACTGCGCAGAAGTGGAATAGAAATCTATGTAATTTGTTAAAGAGGTATGAGGTAGTATTGTGACCCGAATATATATGTTGAAATAACGAGAAAGAGGTGTTTAAGAGGGACATGGATTGGAAGGTACTCGAGAGTACCATCCGTGGGGGTGTTGGGTATGAGGCGGGATTCTGGAAGAGAAGATAAAACAAGGTTGAAACTCCTCCGCCAAGATAAGCTGAAAAATGGAAGGCAGTATAGCCCGGGATGTTAGGATGAGGACGGGTAGGGGCTATTTGGAAATCTTACCGGCGGCTGGCTAGTAATGACCTATTGATGTATTTTCTTGACGAAACAAGCCACTGACCTAACCATACTTTTTCGGAAGGAATACAACTGCGAATTAAGTAGAAATACGCAACTGGTCTTACATGTGTCCCTCGCCGCGAAGCTTATCGCGCGGCGGATTCTCGCCGCGCCGCAACAACTCGGGTAACCGATGCGTGCCCCCCATCTAAATCAGTGCCAGAATTTCCAATAAAGATTAAATTTTGCCGTATTTTTGCAAGGGCATGCAGAGGATATGTGGCAGCTTTAGTTACTAGTGCAGCTAAAGCTAGGGGCGAGGGAAGCGCTTAAATGGCTGTAGATGAGTAACGCCCGGTAGTCGCGGAGGAAGAGTCTGGGATGTGGCTAATCCCTCCCCAATCGCCATCATACAATGGGGGAAGAGCGGGCAAGGTGGGTCACACTCAGGGGTGTGCGGAAATTTCTGTTTTCTGGCCGTTTCCGCTCTTAAGTTTCTGTTTTCCGAAAATTTTGCACTGAATCAGAAGAAATCCAGCTCTGTGGAACAGTGCAGCTTATTTAGTTCTTTACGAGGTATTAATCGTGGCTCAATGGCGCCATCGCTGTTGAATCAGGGATCGCGACAAGCTGGGCACAGTACATTCTCAGACACTAATTCTGTGATTTCTATTTGATTGTGTAGCAGACCCCTTCTACATTGCACGTGCCAAGTGCGAGATCTCAGTTCCTCCAATTAAGCGATATATAAGCGACCACCACAGGCCCGACCTTCATCGCTCATCACCACGGGCCACATCCCCGTACCCGATTTTAGAACTCGATAGCGGATAGGTGGATGGATGAATTCCTAACAAGTCGTCGTTCTTCAGTGCATTGTCGGACTGTCTCCTTGTCACTGCTCGCTCTCGCGCAACGATTGCGAATGAAGAGAAGTACAGGCCTGAAACAACTCGTCCACCAATTTGATCCTCAAATATATAGGCATCTTTAGGGAGTCATAACTTTGCTCACAGGGAGTTTCGATCGATTCCAGAGATACCGTTGTGATCAGTTTGAAAAACATTTCAAAAAAATTATTTGGGTCCTCTGCTTTTAAGCAATTTCTGAGCACTTCGAAAGACTGATTACTCTTTTAGGAACAAAAGAAAGGACGGATAAGCCAGCATACATTAAAATCTTGTTGATTAAGGGGCGTGCGGACACCAGCAATCAGCCATTCTACCTTATTTCGAGCGTTTTTCCCGAAAATTTTCACTTCTTTCACTTATTTTTACTTTGGTGACGGCCAACTCTGCATTTTGATGTTGAGAACTCGAACAAGAGTTTTTATCGCCTACCCTGCTCATGTATTAGTAGGGCAGTAATTAGGCACAATAGGGGTAGCATCCCAGGGCAGAGATCGAATTCAACCCCTTCTTCTTCTTTGCAGCCGCAGGAAGGTTTTTGTCAAAGGTTCAAGAAACGGGCGACTGAAACCGGATTCGTCCACAAATCCATTGTTGTAAGAGTGGTAGGCCTCTTTGGGCATTCGAATAGGTGTTCAGTTGTCTGGCCACGGCTACCACAGTCCGGGCACTCGTCCGGCTTTTTGCGATCGATCTTATGCAATTATGACATCAGCATAGGGGAATAACCACAGCGTAACGAGGCGAGGGTACTTCTAGCTCGCCTACCGAGTTCCATCTCGGTGTCGCTGACTATGGGTGGTACGACCCCCAATATGGGATTGACGGTCATCCTACTCAAGTGATCCCTGACGAACTTGGTGTGCTCCGCACGTAAAAGACGCAGAACGATCCAGTTGGGAGTCCGTCCATCTTTGTATATTAACTTTCTCAGGAGCATCCGCAAGGCCTTCTGATATGTCTCTCTCACGGGATTCATGATCACCTTCTTAATGGGTGGTCAGGCTGCTTTTGACAATGTTGATAACCAGGTTGCTGCGCTTGGAGTTGGCAGTGCTTCTTAACTGGCGGAATACAGGCTTCAGCATGAAGATGTTCCACTGGGGTGCTTTTAGCACACACAGTGGCGATTCGAAGAGCAGCATTCTAAAATCGCTGCATCTTTGTCCGCGTTGAGTTCGATATTATGTGCTGCCGTACCGGTGCAGCGTACTCCAACGCCGGCTGCAATATTGCCTTGTAGGTGGTCAAAATTTTCTCCTTGCTACTTCTCACGACGTTCCTCCCAGAGCTCGTAGGACGTTGAGCTTCGCTTTCACTCTAGCCTGTTTCTGCTCCAGGTATTCTTGTGGAACCTCAACGAAGGATCCAATATTAGGCCGAGCAGCTTCGGCAAACGTGCGGCAGGCAGACGAGCGTCTTCCCAGTTCACAACGGGGTGAGCACAGTGTTCCTCGGGGTCAGTGGACAAAACAGATACAGATGATTTAGCGGCAGAGACAGTGAGCATCATATCCTCGAAAAAGCTCTTCAAAACGATGAGGTAGCTATTGATCTTGCGTGCAGCTTCATTAATGTCTCTGTCCCGGAACAAGATGGTGATGTCATCCGCATACGCAACAACTTTGATGTCACTCGGGGGGACGGGCAAATCTTCAAGGTAAAGACTGAACAGAGCAGGCGATATGACTCCTCCTTGAGAGACACCGGCAGCGATCGGGATGCTATTAGAAAAATGTCCTTGAAACAGCACTCTTGCTCAGCGCCCTTTGATGAGTGCGGTAATCCATCGATTCTGCCAAGGCGAAATGGTGGACCTCAATAGCTTCTCAGACAATATGCCCAAGTTGACAGTGTCAAACGCCTTCGTGAGATTCAGGGCTACTCCAACAGTTCGTTGTGGTTCTCTGGCGTTAAAGCCATCAAAAACAGCTCACAATCTCCAGCAGCGCCATGATGGTAGAGTGTAATTTGCGGAATACATGCTGGTGCTGCTGTTTGTTATTATCCTCGGCCAGCTCCTTTACGACCAGTTTCTCAGCGACCTTGGCGATTGGTGATAAAAGACTTTTTGGCCTGTATCGCCTAGCCGTCGATGGTGATTTACCTGCCTTAGGCAACGGAACGACGCTTGCCATTTTCCAGTCTTGAATTTTGATGCACGTGCGAAAGGATGTGTTGATGACGTCAGCCAGGATTGGCATAATCTCAGTCGGCAGTTTCTTCAAGACCGCTGGACTAATGCCATCCGGCCCCTAAAGCCTTCGAGTTGTGCATCTCTTTTACCACCTTTTCCAATCTGCGCGGGCGTCACTGCTTCTGCTCCATTCATGAGTGGCAACACAGAGCTCTCTTACAGTCACTCGATTTGGTTTCCCTCTCTTAGCCTGAGTTATGAAAAAATTCTTTCCGAGAGCAGTTTCAGTCTCCTTTACCGATTTGAAGACTCCATTCTCGAACTCGATCGTAGAGTAGTTGGTGGAGGTGCTCTTGCCCGAGATCTTGTTTAGAACTTTCCAAGTTGACGCTCCATCACTCTTGAAATTCATCTTCTCCGTGAATTTCTCCCATTCCTTCTTGTGCTTGTCCCGATCTCGCTTAATCTCGCTATCCAGCTCAGCAATGGTCGGATCCAGGTGATCTGCCACTCTCTTTGCATCCCTTGTCTTTATCTTCACCAAGATTTCTCTCGTGACATTGGGAAAGAAGGTATTAACTCGGCCCTCCGCACCGGCGGCTTTAATTGCCTTGCGCATCGCGTCCGTCAAGTGACGCTGTTTCTGGTGCACGTTTCCATTCCATGGGTAGTCATCCACATGGCGAAGTGCCTCCTTCAACAAGCGCCAGTCTGCAAGGCAAAGATTAAGATAAGACCTTTGACGGATACCTGAATAAGGAGCAAGAGAGAATTAGAGAGATCGACATGGACAAAAACGGGGATATGATCACTGGACAGAGTTGTAGCGGTAGACCAAGAGCAGGCGCTGGAGAGATTAGATGATACAAGAGAGATGTCTGAGGTAGAGGATCGGCCGTTGGCCGAGGAGACGAAGTGGGCTGATCATCGTTGAGAATGACCAGATCGCAATCCTCCGCCCATTCTTGGACGTCTTCTCCTCTAGCGTCAGTGTGTCAAGCGACGAGCAGAATGTATGAGCATTGAAATCGCTCTGCGAAGACAACAGAGGGTGAAAGGGAGCAGTCGTACAACTGCTTGGAGTGAGGGAATAGGGTCATAAGGTTGGGGACAGGACGTGGTAGGAGGGATATAGATATTAAAAAAGAGATATAGAGGTTTCAAGAGGGAGATGGATAGGTAGGTACTGAGAGTACCGTTATTTGGTGTGTTTGGTGCATGATATGAGAGGGTGGGTTTGATAATACGAAAGTGGAAACTCTCCGCCGAGAGCTGTCCTTGGAGCATGATAAGCAGTGTAGCCAGGAATGTTAGGAGTGACGCGGTAGTAGAAGGAGAAAGTTTGGTTCCCTGAACCATTATGACATCAGGATGATGGTAGGAGCAAAAGAGAGATTTCAGACAACTTGGCACGAAGGGGCCATTGAGGTTAATATGCACAATAGAGAGGGCGGTTGGTAAATGAGGAATCAGAGTTACTGGGGGCAGAGCACAGAACACAACGGAAGGAAGGATCGTGATGCCTCACAGAACTGAGACCCGATCAGGAGAGATGCACCCACCTTTGGCACTGGACGCTGGTATGTCTCCTGGTAACATCCTTGCCGCACGTGGCGCATGAGTACTTCTGAGCGGGTCCTGGATTCCTCTCGACGCCGGCCATTTGTAGTAGAATCCTTAGGAGAGCTGCAGCCAGCCAGCATCTCTCCCATGACAAAAACCCTCCACGCGGAGGGGTTGACGTCGGTTTGCACGGAGGTGGTCTTCTTTCCTCCACACTGCCACGGCACGAACGTACGACATCTCGGCAGCGAATTCAACCTCTCGTCGTCAGCAGCAGCTGCAGTTGTTAGCAGCAACTGCTGCTCACAGCGAGGGGTTCAATCCGATGTCTGCTCTGGGATGCAACCTTTATTGTGCTGACGTTTCACTCTGAGAGTTTTTGCCGATAAATAGCCGCGTAATAGCCGAGAAATAGTCCACCAGGCTCCGCAGACCCGGTGGGCTATTTCGCGGCTATTCCTCTGATTTTCTTGAAACGGACAAGAAATAGCCGAGAATTAACGAGAAGTAAACAGAAGTACCTAATACGCAACCGTCGCCGGCTCGCCGGGCCACCATCCGGGGACACCAACAGTTGGGCGGGGCCTCCATAGGCTGATTAAGGTCCAAGTACCTCAAACTTGGGTAATTGAAGCGGTGTAGGTGTTGACATCTGAATCATGCCTCTGGAATGCTCCGTATATATACTTGGAGAGTATTATTTCTAGCTATTTCGCGGCGAGCATTAATTGGCGGCTATTTTGCGGCGAGGACGCATTTTGCGGCTATTTCTCGGTCGAAACTCAGACTACCCTATGAGTGCGTTCTTTGCGAGTTTTTCGCCGAGCAATAGCCTATAAATAGCCGCAAAATGCCTGCTTTCCGCGTAATAGCCGATAATTGGTGGGAAAAATAGCTGGTTGCCGCGAAATAGCCGTCAAATGAATGTTCTCCAAGGCAAGTATACGATGCATTCTTGATGCAGACTCGGATGTCAACACAGCCTTCGGTTCAGCTACTCATGTTTGCTCGGTTATTTTACGAAAAACGTGGTCGCAGCCGCGTTGTATCCAAGAAATAATCGAGAAATGATAAATAGCTCACCAGTAACAGCTGTTAAGCCTGGTGGGCTATTCTCGGTCAGAACTCTCAGAGTGAGTGCCTTTGATGATGTTCTATCCGTCGTGGACGCGCCATTGCACCAATCAATGTCTTATAGGCATTTTTTCTAGTCCTCGCCGCAAGCGCGACACGCGGTGGATGCGCGTTTGGCTATGAAAGTTGTCAACGAGCGAGAAATAACCATGAAATTTCTGGCGGCACCGTCAGGTCGGTGCGGGTTAAAGTTGGGCCTCAAATGTGACTTGCACAGAAATTCCTGACTTCCGTCTGCGTATACGGTAGCCTGGATTGTTCCAGAATTATTTATAATGGGATGGACTTAAACTGAGAGGCGAGTATTGAATCGAATGGTGAAACCGCCATGGCGGTTTGGGCGGTGCTGGGTGGCACGCGCTGTGAGAACTCTCATAGTCCACCGCGCTTTCAGTGCGTGCCGCTCTTGCAGTGAGGGCTATGAAGGATGCCATAGGTCATTTGTGCTGTTCCGTAGATATTATATGAAAGGTATGATAAAGGTGTCTAATATTACACTCTCTTCGCTTGAAAAGGTTTAAATGCAATGAGTATTTTTTTCAGATTTTTTTGTTTTCTGACAAACTCGATTTTCTGTTTTCTGAATTTTTTTTTGAAAATTTCCGCATATTCCTGATGAGTAACGCCCGGTGGTTAAAGGTAGTGTTCACGATGATTTTCGTTCCCGAGTTTTTCACATAAAACAAAGCATTGGCCTCCAAGTGTTACCAAAATTACGAAGAAAGGGCGAGAAACGCATTAAAACGTCGTATTTCGGTGGCATTATTCTATAACAAGGACTAGTTGTCCGGTTGGATGAACATGTTCGTGGTGGTTTTCACCGGTGGAAAATTGGATCAATCGAAAATAGAAGAATATTTAATGCAAAGATGGATTAGTTAGGACCCTAAGGAAAGAAAAGAGCAATGAAGAGTAGAGAATTGCATAGGACGGGTCCACAAAAGGTTTCATTGTCACAACAAACCCTTCCTGTGCTACTTGAGAGGCGGGGTGATACTTGAAGATTTCGTGTACTTCTGGTGCGTTTTTCTCAATTTCTACGTTATTTTAGTTCTACGCAGGAGCTACTCAATCAATATAGCTTCTAATCTCAAAACTGAAGATTATCGTGAACACTGCCTTTAAGGAGGAAGTCTGGGGTGTGGCTAACCCCTCCCCTATTTTCGTCGGCAAACCAATTTCTCTCCTCCATGGATATCATCTGCTCCTAGGTCTCCAGGAGCACCTTGTTCGTATTATCCATTTTTTCATTCGCCAGTTTTTGTTGTCAAACATCTCATTTTTGCTCACTAGAATCATCTCATCATCCATGTTTTCAGGTGGTTAAGAAGTTCTTGCGATATGACTACACTGTTCATGCACTGGTTGGAGATCGAAAAAGGGCGAAAGAGGTGTTTTCGTCGGTGAATGGATCACAACTACCCCTGACTTTTTACGAGGTGGACCTAGCTGATCCTCAGGAGGTTGGTTATTTATTTATTTATTGTAGCCCATATTAAAAAAGTCAGTGTCCGTAACAAGCAAACTGGCAAGGAATTATTGGCCATGTGATAACGAAAAAACTGGCTGGTAGTGCTGAATATAGTAAAACTCCCTAAAAGAGCCGTGCTATGATGGTAAAAGTCTCGATCACTCAAATACAGTTGAGCTTACTTCAGTTTGTTGGAGCTGTTGCTTCACTAGTGCTGCCGACCCATTTGACCGCACTGGAGTTCTACTACCCCCAGTGCACGCAACTGGATAACCATACCCGGGCGGGCTCTGTCTTTTAAAAGCCTCTCTGAACTGGTACGCACCCAGGGCCATCGCAAAGGAGGTAGGGCAGTCAGGTAAGCAGCAGTGAAAATGTCCTTCAAATTATTGAGATGTGTCAGGGAAAGAATACGTGGGTACACAGACGCAAAGCTCTTGCACGGAATTTCGCTGAAACCTCAACTACTGATTAGCCAGAAAACGGAGAAAATAATGAATAAACAGTAAATGAGACTGTTGCCGGGAGAAAATGTCGTTTACAAGTCGTTAAAAGCCAGTATTTAGTGTCATACGAGTATTCAAGGAAGGATAAATGTGGAATCAAGTGGGGCGTGCATAGGTGGAGGGGGAGTGCGACAATAACAAAATTTCCTGACATCCGTGCGATTCACCACGGGCGGCGAGATTGAAGAGGTCCATCCCATCAACGTGCTGGAAAACTACTCGGGAAACCATTCTGCAAATAGACAGATACTACCGGAACCGTAAACTGTTTAATGGTAAAGGAGAAAATGAAGAAAAAGTTTTCGTACCCGTATCTCTCCAATAGATCCTCTGAAACAGGACGAAAATGTCTAAAAGATCATCGCCTGGCCCATGACCGCTTAAAACGGCCAATGGCAAGCGGCGCTGGGTGATCGCGCGCTAATGACAGCCGCATAAATACGGCTGCCACAGCGCTAACCACATTAACGCCATTCATCTACCGCCACCACCAGCCAGCCCTGTCGAGCCGCTAACACCAACAATCGACGACGTCCACTCGCCCACCGGCCACGCCACAATCAACATCGACAGCCGGCCTCCGCACCCGACGTCGACAACGCCGCTACAACGACGATCGACGCCATCACAAGCGCCACAGCCGCACCGTCATCCATGCACTCAAGCGAATCGTTCGCCACCGATTCTCTAAGATAAAGTTCTTGTGCTCGAGGTGTTGTCATTTGAAATAGTAGAATTAGGCGTGGTTGCGAGGCTCCGCAACCTGTCAAAGCTGCTCCATGCTTCCTGTTCAGCCAGTGTTTTGAGGTGCTGTGCTAAATGGACCTGAAAACGAGAAGTTCTCCATTTGAAAAAAATCGGAGTTCAGGCTGGTTCAAAATGGCACTGTTCTCACAAGGAAATAGCCTTGGTACGCACGTGTATTAGGTTTATCAGGTGTGATTCTGAAGGAGTGCTCTCTGGAAATCCCTAAAGTTGGGGAAAATCCGAAAAGATCGTGGATGACGCGTTTAAATTCCCCAAAAACTCGGTATAACTGTTTTTAGGTAGCGAAATTTGCCCGCGGGTTCGTTGCTAGATGTGGTCAGATAAATGTTGCCGTATTCTGTGCCGGAACTATGTTGGCGGATTCCAAGGTGAATCCCTTTAAAAGTTTTTTTTTTCATTTTTCCCATTTGTGTTGTATACAATACATATTGATATATTTCTTACTTCTTCTTTTTCTGCAGCCACAGACCTGTCATAGATTGAGGAACTGGGCCACAAGCGTAGGATTCGTCCATAGATCTATTGTCGTTAAAGACAGCAGATACGCTCGAAAAAGTTGTTGAGATAACTACGTTTCTGGAGTCGCATGGCTCCTAGTCGACTGCTCACCCTGTTGGAAGTGTCGAAAACGAGTCAAAACTACTGAATTTCAGCAAATCAAATCGAGAAATTTCTGCAACCCCGCCCCTTACCTTCAGCAACCCCGCCCCAAAATACAAACTCGTCCAGATTGATAGTACTAATGCGGTCATTTCGGCTGGTTTTTGATGCTTCCAAGAAGGTGAGGGTTACAGTACAGGCGGTGAGAGTATATCGGCGTCTCTATCTCAACCGTTTTGTTACTAATATTCGCTGTTTCAACCGCGCGCTGAGTAACTCGTCCACTTTCACCCGATAACAAAATAACCGTTGTTCCTCTATTTGCACACAATTTCCGCTCGTTTTTTCGTCAGTTACAACCAGCTCCAAACCTTTGATTTATGTCATGAAATCGCTACCATTTTTGAAAAGTCTGCGGCCTTCTGCGCAGTCGTTCTCATCGGGCAGTTGAAAAGGTGCGCAGAAGTATGCTCTTTATTACCACAATCCGGGCACTCGGCAGGTCTACTGCTATCGATCTTATGTAAATCAGACATAAGCGTGGGGGAATGCCCACAGCGCAACGAGGCAAGGGTGCACCTGGCGCGCCTACCGAGTTCCATCTCGGCTTCGCAGACCTCAGGCAGCACGACTCCCAGAATGGAGTTTACGGCGGCCTTGCACTAGTGATGCTCGACGAATTGGGAATGCTCCGTACGTAAGAGACACAGGCGTTCTTGTTGTGCGTTGGTCCATCTCTGTATATTGATTTTCGTAGGAGCATCAGCAAACGGCTTTCTTATACCTCTCTCTCTCACGGGGTCTGATACTCTTCGCGACGGGTGATTCGGCTGCTTCAGAATGTTTATGTACAGCTGTTATGCGTGGAGTTGGCACTGGTCCTCAACTGGCAGGTTGCGAGCTTCGGCGTGTAGGTGCTCTACTGGAGAGCATTTAGAACAGCCTGTTGCGATTCGCAGAGCTCCATTTTGGATGCGCTGCAGCTTGGACCAGGATGTGTCCGACACGATATGCTGCCAGACTGGTGCAGCGTACTCCAGGGCGGGCTGTACGATGGCCTTGTACGTGGTCAGGATCGTTTCTATACTGCACCCCCAGGACGTTCCGCCGAGAGCACGTAGGACGTTGAGTCTAGTTTTCACTGTGGCTTGCTTCTGCTCAGTGTTCTTGTGAAACCTCAACGAAGGATCCAACACGAGTCCGAGCAGCAGGGCGGCTGGCAAGTGAGTTTCGCCCCATTTCACCATGGGATGGGCACCGTGCTCTGCAGGACTAGTGGAAAAGGCGGTGACGGATGAGATAGAGGCAGAGATCGTGAGCATTTTGCTATCGAGAAAACATTTCAACTCGATCAAGTAGTCATTGATCTTACTGGCAGCTACATTTGTGTCGCGATCCTGGCATAGTATAGTAATATCATCCGCATATGCAACGATCTTGATGTCTTGGGATGGAAGGGGTAGATCTTCAATATGCAGACTGAAAAGAGCGGGCTATAGAACTCCTCCTTGAGGTACGCCGGCGGCAATGGGGATGCTATTGGAGACGTGTCCTTGAAATGGCTTATTTGCCCGACGTCCTTTGGTGAATGCTGTTATCCACCGCTTCTGCCAGGGCGGACTGGTAGACCTTAACAGGCTCTCCGACAAAATGACCAAGTTTACAGTGTCAAAAGCCTTCGTTAGATCCGAGGGCTACACCTACGGTTCGCTGAGGTATCATGGCATTAAAGCCGTTCAAAACATAGCTCACAATTTCCAGCAGGGCCGTAGTGGTGGAATTTTGCTCACGGAAACCATGTTGATGCTTTTGTTCGCTATTATGTTCGGCAAGCTCCTCCACAGTCAATTTTTCCGCAACTTTGGCAATAGGTGAGAGAAGACTGATTGGCCTGTAACCTTTTGCCGTGGATTGTGATTTACCTGGCTTCGGCAATGGGATGACGCGTGCTACTTTCCAATCTTGAGGGAATGTACAGGTCCGAAACGATGTATTAATGACGTCAGCGAGCAGGGGTAGTAGTTCACTTGGCAGTCTCTTTAGAACTGCTGGGCTCAAACCATCTGGCCCTACTGCCTTCGAGTTACTCATTTCCTTGATAACCTTCTCGACCTGAGCGGGCGTGATTGCATCATCTTCAGCCATGAGTGGCAATTTACAGAGTTCCCGAACAGTTATTCTATTCTGCTTCTCTCTTTTTGTTCTAGTGATGAAAAAATGCTTCCCAAGAGCATTTGCGGCCTCTTTTCCTGACTTGAAGACTCCGCCGTCGAATTCAATCGTGGAATTGTTGGCGGAGGTGTACTTTCCGGAGATCCTTTTCAAAGCCTTCCACGTTGCTGCAGCATCACTCCTGAAGTTCATCTTCTCAGTGAACTTTTCCCAAGATTCTTTCTTGTGCCTGTCCAGGTCCCTCCTGATCTCTTTATCCAACTTAGCAATGTCTGGACAGGGTATGGCGCGGGGTGTGGATATCCACCCAGGTGGGGGGGGGGGGGCTTGAGCTGCGCAAGGTTGGAGGGTCTGACCTCCGCCAGGAGCCAGCTAGACCATTCTGACCAGGAAGATTTAAATTGCCACAGAGATTTCCAGATTTTCAGCAAAAACAGATGTAATGACGCTTATGGGAGTGTGTCTGAGAAAATCGCCAAAATTTTATCTATTAAGGCTTCTTGGAAGGGGGTCTGAGATAATCGCATAAATTTTGCTGTTGGAGGGGGGTCTGAGTAAATTTAGCCTTGTCCACACCTCGTGCCGTACACTGTGTCTGTGTCAAGATGATCAGCAGCTCTCTTTGCATCCCTTGTCCTTATCTTCTGCAGTGTCTCCCTGGTGACATTGGGAAAGAAGGTTTTTTACACGACCTTCAGGGATCGCAGCTTTCATGGCCTTCCGGATGGCATCAGAGAGGTGGCGCTCGTTCTGGTGTACACTGCCATTCCACGGATATTTGGCGGCTTGGCGGAGTTGAACCTCCCTGAACAGGCTCCAGTCTGCAAGGCCTGAATTGAGATAAGAACGGTCACGAATACCTGAATAGGTAGCAAGAGACTTAGAGAGATCGATAGTGACCAGGACAGGAATGTGATCACTGGAAAGAGAGGTAGATGTGGACCAAGAGCAGTATTAGAGAGATTTGAAGAGACAAGAATGATGTCTGGGCTAGAAGACCGGCCGTTGGTAGGGAGACGAGTGGGCTGATCATCGTTTAAGATAACCAGATCGCACTCCCCTGCCCATTCTTCAACGTCATTTCCTCTACCATCAGAGTCAAGCGACGAGCAGAACGTGTGCGCATTGAAGTCACCCGCAAGGACAATTGAGGGAGATAGAGAGCAGTCATACAACCGCTTGAGAAAGGGGATAGGATTGTATTTTGATGGACAAGAGGTAGAAGGAGGGATGTATATATTAAAAAGAGAAAGTGGTGTTTTTAGAGGTAGATGGATTAGGATGTACTCGAGAGTGCCATCCACTGGAGTATTTGGAATTATGTGAGAGGGAAGAGAGGACAGAACAAAAGTGGAGAGAGGGCCCGCGCTTCTCATTGTTTGCAGTAACCGAACTAAAGGGAGGGAAGCGTTTTTTTTAGCTGCCTAGAAGAGATTGTCCGACTTAGTATGATCAACAGATCGTAGTCCCGGACCGCAATGGACTACGTCCCCCAGTAGTGACCAAAATTTCTGACAAAAATGGTCGAAAATCTTCAATTCCTTACGGAGATGAACATTTTTGACAGTTTTGGACTGAAAAGTTCCAAAAAAAAATAATTTTGGTGTAATTTTATTGGTTCCCTTCCAACTCCCATTTTTAGCCCAAATTTTGACGTACCCCAAAGTAATATTTTTAACATATCGCCAGGCGATATGGAAAACCATGTTGTCGCTGCTGTGGGTCTCTCACAGTAAATAAATGACCCGTGCTAAAAATTCGCTAAATGGCTGCGAGGATTTCAAATATGGCATTTTAATTGCTTCACGAAAAGGTAAGGGTACCTGCCGACCCATGAGTGTTTTTTGGGGTGTTCAGATTTCTTTTTCAGATTCGGCTCAAAACTGTCAACTTGGGGTTATTTAAGGCGCTGAACCCGATTCTGGGTCCATTTGTCGCCAAACTTAGGGTTACTGTAGGTTACGGTAAGTATAATACCTTTTGACTGGCGTTACCTACACTAGAATTTTGAAAATCGAAAAATTGACCTCAAATTCGTGTTCAGCGTTCCAAATAATACCCACAGAGAAGTTTTTGTGTCAAATCTGGGACTCTGACCGAGTTACCGTATACCCACCCACCGCAAGCTACCGTAATCCATCGAAATTCGATAAATGTGTTGGAGATTCGCGTTAGGCGTCCCGAATAACCCCTGTGTAGAAGTTCTAAGGCGATTTCGTCGTAGCGTTCTCGGAATCGTCAAAAGTCGCTTTGGAAAGCAAACTTTCCCTTATTTCGAAGTCTTGGACTAAACAAGACAGAATTTTTCAAATATTCAGAAAAGGACCCTATATTCGTAATCAGCACCCAAAAGAACTTTTAGAAGGAAGTTTCAAGCTAAAACCGAAACAATTTTTTGATGTCCGAAAAAATGCTTTTGGAAATCTCAAAATTCTGTAAATTTAGCGGATTCGGATTTAGTTGGATTATCAATTCTGTACCCCATACCTACAACTGTAAACACATGGTTTTACAAAAACCCGCGGGAAATACATGGTAAGGCTCCGCCCATAGCAGACGACCAGCGTCAAAGCGTCACGGCCTCGGACGACTGGCCGGCTGCATTGGTCGTTGGGGAGTCAGATCAATAACAAATGCTGAAGATGCAAACCCCCAGCGTCATATTACGGTCTCTTGACGCTAGGACGTCTGCTATGGACGGAGCCTAAGCCCTAGTTAGCCGGCGGGTCAGTTAACGCTTGACCGTGTGACTCAGAGAAGACCGCGCTCTAGATCGTCGTAGTAGCGTGAGTACTGACTGACTCGGGAGGAAGAAGGCTACACTTCCGAATTTCCTCATGTGGATGGGCTGCCTTCGCGACCGACTCGTAGGAGAAGGGCCGCACACCGTCGCGATCCGCATGGAAGAGAACTATTTTCGACCAATTTAAAGTTAGGAGGCACACATTTTGTCAAACTCAGAGGGGCCGCGCTCCACTTCGCCCTGAAAGAGTGAGGACTGCAGTACTGACCGACTCGGGAGGAAGGAGGCTACACTTCTGGTTGTCCTCATGGGGTGTGCCACATTACCGATTGTCCTCATGGGGTTTGGTCGCTTTCCCGACTGTCATCAAGGGGATGGGCCGCACTTGCGACCGACCCTTATGAAAGGGGCCGCTCTCCCGTCGCCATCCGCAGGGGAAAGGACTTTTTTCACCGATTGGAAAAGAGGAGGCACACATTTTGTCAAACTCAGAGGCCGCGCTCCACTTCGCCCTGAAAGAGTGAGGACTGCAGTACTGACCGACTCGGGAGGTAGGAGGCTACACTTCTGATTGTCCTCATGGGGTGTGCCACATTAACGATTGTCCTCATGGGGTTTGGTCGCTTTCCCGACTGTCATCAAGGGGATGGGCCGCACTTCCGACCGACCCTTATGAAAGGGGCCGCTCTCCCGTCGCCATCCGCAGGGGAAAGGACTATTTTTTCCACCGACTGGAAAAGAGGAGGCGCACTTCTGTCATCCACGGGGGGGGCGTGCTTCAGGTCGTCCTCAAAGAGTAAGGACTGCAGTATTGACCGATTCGGGAGGAAAAAGGCCACAATTACGATTGTCCTTATGGGACGGGCCGCACTCATGATTGCCTTAATGGGGGTAGACCGCACTCATTGCCGACCCGCAAGATAGAGGCTGCGCTCCGCTCGCGAACCGGTGGGAAGAGAACTTTTTTCACTTATCGGAAGAGAGGAGGCCCGCTCCTGTTATACCCGGAGTGGGCCGCGGTCCATTTTAAACTGAAAGAGTTAGGACCGCAGTTTTGACTGTTTAGGGGGAGAAGGAGGCTACAGTTTCGATTGTCATAAGGAGGTGGGCCTCATTCCCGGTTGTCCGCATTTACCTGGACCGCACTCCTAGCCGACTCGGAAGAGTGAGCCGCACTGCGATTGCGACCGGACGGGTTTTTCACTTACCGTATTTCCTCTTTTAGAAGTACATGTACTTCCAATACTCAGGCCCCTTTTTTATATGTACTTCTATTACAGGTGTACTTCAAATAGAGTCTGTACTTCTAATTCTCAGCCCTCTCTTTTGGATGTACTTCTATTAGAGATGTATTTGTTTTGTTTTGTTTTGTTTTGTTTATTACGTCACTTAAGGCAAACGTCATATACACATAAATATACACACAAACACACATAAATAAGACAAATAAGAC
Organism: Aplectana chamaeleonis; assembly: GCA_029168955.1. Taxonomy (NCBI): domain Eukaryota; kingdom Metazoa; phylum Nematoda; class Chromadorea; order Rhabditida; family Cosmocercidae; genus Aplectana; species Aplectana chamaeleonis. Next base: position 1,374,909 of record JAPDOI010000030.1, on the reverse strand, counting down.
TAAAAAGAGTACAATAAGAGCCATACGAATAGTTGTAATAATAAATGATGATTTCCGAGACATGAAGGAAAGGAGGTAAAGTATACGGCATACTACGGCTTCAATAATTTGGCGGCGAATTCGCGTTTGAAACGTTTGAGTGTGAGCGGCGATGTCTCGCATTTTGTGAGCTTCAAGTATCGAGCCTGCGCAGTTCGTAAAGATCTAGATCATAAAGGTTTTGGCCCTGTGAAAGGTTATCTTATTTCTCCCACCACGAGTGATCGATGGAAGCCAGGTGAAAAAGCTGTTCACTTTCACTTTAATTACACCATTGAGTATCTTGTGCACCATGCATACGTCAAACATTGCCCGTCGGGTTTCTAATGAAGGAATGCCAAGACAAACATTCCTCCTCTGCGCACTAAGCGTTGTGGAGTAAGTCGCCATCCCATTCCTAATAAAGATCTTCCGAGAGAAATTATTTTGTATTTTCTCTAGAAGCTCTATATCTTTCTTCTGAGACGGATTGAAAACCGAGGTTCCCGACTCAACTAGCGGTCGAATGTAAGTGGTGTAAGCTAGAAGGAGAGTCTCCTTGTTCTTAGTAGCTAATCCTTTGAAAATTTGAAATGTTCTTCGCAGGGCGTTTCTCGATATTGTAGCCAAATGTTCTGAAAAATCAAGTTTGTCATTGTAAGTAAATCCGAGATCCTTCACTTTGTTAGCATGAACAACTGGTGACCCGTAGATATTGTAAACATTATAGTTTTCAAAAGATCTAATTCTCATATGTACACTTTTTGTTGGCGATAAACCTAACTGCCATTTTTGCACCAAAGTGTCATTCTGTCTATGGCACCTTGTACCAGAGCAATGTCCACCAATGAAGATATTTCTCGATAGATTTTAACATCGTCTGCATAGATTTTACATTTAATTCCATCCATCTGTAATTGGGATGGAAGATCTGCTATGTAAACGACGAATAGAAGTGGCGACAAGACACTTCCCTGTGGTACGCCGCTCGAGATGGGGAAAGCTTCAGAGAAACTTTTCCCAGCTCAAGAAATGTTCGACCTTCAAGAAAATTTGAGATCCATCGGACTACTGTAGGGTGGAACTTCAATAATTTGAATTTATGAATTAATTTCTCATGACTTACACGATTGAATGCTTTCTGGAAGTCAAAATATATGATGTCACAACTACGCTTTTCATCTAGCATCAGGGTCAATCATTCAAACTTTCAAGCAGGTTGGATTCTGTTGATCTTCCTTTGATAAACCCATGTTGCTCTTGGGGATTAAAGCATTCTTTTTCAAGATGATATTCGAGATGAGGTTTAAGTAGTCTCTCAAGAGTCGACAAAGGTTGGACGTTATGCTCACTGGTCTGTAGTTTTCGCATCTGTTTAACGGTGGCTTTTTTGAGGATTGGAGTGACAAAGCTGTGCTTCCATCGCAAGGGGACCTCGGCATGCATCAGCGATTGGTTAAAAGGTGTAGGTTAAAGGACTCGCAATTACGTGCGCAGTGTTTTGAATGGAATTAAATGGAACGTTATCCGGGGTCCACGAATAGGATTTCGGACGCTTGAGAATGGCTTCGTAAACCTGGGTTGGGGTGAAAATAGGGTAGGTGTCCATAGGATGGTCAACGGTTACGTTGAAGTTAGGTAGTGTGGTTGTCTTCAACAAACGACTTCAAAAACTCCTCTGCCAGCAAATTCGCTTTTTCAGGTTCCCGAATACAATCCGTTAGTCTTTCTCTAAGCTTACGATACGATAAGAAGTGGAGGAGCCGTTCATTTATCAACCTATAAAAAGCTTTTTGTTACCCGTCTCAATTACTCTCTTCTCGACATTTCTATTGAATTTGCGGAGCTTGGCCATAAAGCTGTATACCTTCTATAATTGTCTCATAGTCCAGTATTTTTGGCGAGATGGAATAAGTGGACGCGATGTTGCAACATATTTTCTAAATAGGGTGGTAGGTAACGGAACCTATGTGAGCTACTCAATTTCCATGGAACAAAAATAGATATTGCATCATGAAGTATTCCTAGGAACAGTTCATACCTTTCATTGACTGTTGTCAATGAATTAAATAAGTCCAGCCAATGTATTCGACTGAGTTGTTCGCAAATTTCTTTGTAATCACATTTTGAGTAATCTTGGAAGTATACTGAAATTGGCATCTTGACAAAACAACGTATCTTGAAAACAATGCTGTTATGGTCACTAAGCCCTACAGGGTCGACAACTGATGCATCGCGAACAAGTGAAGTATCGTTTGATAAAGAATGTCCAAAATATTCGTGCCTCTAGTGGGTTCAAGTACGAATTGGGCTAATCCGTGAGAATTGAGCATTTCTAAGAAAGAAGAAAACTCTCCTGGGCTTCTAATATCTTTAGAGCACCAGTCGATACCTGGCATGTTAAAATCACCTATGATAATGGCTGGAGATTCACATGAGACTAGATCGCAATGTACTTCTAATAGAGGGTGTACTTGTATTATTCGGCGCAATTTTTTGAAACTTCAATGGTAGACTGTACGCATTTCTGGCAGAGACTTCCAGTATAAAACGGAGAATTTGGATGTGTTGAAATTTCGCCCGAAAACATAGCTACTTAGGCAGAAGTCAAATTGAGGCTTCCACGATCACTGATACCATAATTTCAAAACCGTTATTAGCACCCTTCCCAAGTCAATTTCTTCCAAAAATTTTATTTGTCTAGTATAGATTTTGTTGACACGTCCTTCATGGGAAAGAGAGAGACTAATCGGAATCGACTTGTTAGGCTAAAAAACAATTCAACTGATCGCCTTTCAAGACGTCCAGAGCGATTGAAAAAGCGCGGTTCTTGAACGACTCTGTAACAGCTCTTCCAGAAATGAGTTCTTTGCGTCCCCAATTCACAGTATGTAAAGTCGACCATTGATGGTTCCTGATTTCTTTTTTCTCAATATTTGAAAAACATCAAAACAGAACATTCAAAAAACATCAAAATTTCTCTTCAAAAAGGCCTGAGCTTAACTGGATTTAATGCCGATTTGTGCTCACCAGATCATACCCGTTAACGTGTGATTGCTGTTGTGCCTACTCAGTTCATGTGTGAATAGCTGAGGAATGCAGGTGGGGTGTCGGTAATGCAATGCTAACACTATCGCCCGGTAAGCGATGCAATGCGAGTTCAATTCCTACCTGACACCTAAGTTTTGTATTCAACTCACCAACCTTGCGATATTCTGATTTTTTGTTTTAGAAACGATTCCTTCACATGAATGATCCAATCTCCATAACGCTGGGAAATCTTGGCTTTTCAAGGACCGTAAAAAGTCAACGTCTTGGGCCAAAGCACGTCAACTTCGAATGATTAAAACCCAATCGAATATAAATATATGTAAATTACCTAAATGAACTCCATGCATTAGTCGTGAATAACATCGATATCAAGTCTCAGCTCTGTTTTTCTTGGTCATTTGAAGTTCGCTAAAATTTCAGCGGAATTACAAGCAATCTTTGACCGAGACAGAGGTGACCGATTATTTTTTTGTGAATATTTAAACCTCACAATATAAAAAAAAACATCTCGTGCCAAGTGGTCTCTTTCACATGCCACATTCGTATTGCCAAACACTTACCCGAGTACCGGAGGTCCATTCCGAAAAGTGTACTTATAAAAGAGGTGTACTTCAAATAGAGGCTGTACTTTTAATACTCAGACCTCTATTTTACATGTACTTCTAATGGAGGTGTACTTCAAATAGAGGGTGTACTTATAATACTCAGCCTTCCCTTTTAGGTGTACTTCTACTAGAGGTGTACTTCAAATGGAATTAATACTTCTATTAGAGAAATACAGGTACTTTGGAGAGGGGGCCCAATTCCCTAAGATCGGAAGGGCACCTCCTTCCCGTTAGTCTAAAAGGCAGTGTTCACGATAATTTACGTTTCTAGTTTCCTACATTATACAATGCATCAGCCATTATGTGTTACTATAATCACGAAAAAACGATTCGAAGAGAGAGGGACCGCGTGTTCCACCGACCTGGAAAGAGGTAGGCTAAATCGAGCCGTTGCCGAACTTGGAAAAATTACGACGTTCTTCATTGAGACTAAAATTTTCGGAAAATTGGACGGTTCAATGGCGACCTCGAATATTCGTTTTTTCAGGCTAAAATTTTTACGATCCCTCTACAAATCCTCGTTTTTGAGTAGAAACGCGCACGACCCTCTTCCACGCCTCTTGCGAGTCAGCGGCCGCTTGACCCTGGAATTCCCTTAAATGTCATCTATTCGAGGTTTCTAGGGGAGAGGGGTATGACCTGGTTGACGTGCACCTTAATCCTGTTTTATGTTACAGCTTATTGACAAAGTGGAGAGTCACATGTGTGTGAACGTTGCCTCACAAGCACTTCTTCTGCATCTGCTGAATCCTGTGTTGGCGCCTGATGCAAGAATAATGTTTCTGGGATCGTCCACCGCGAAAGTAGCACACTTCACGAGTTCTGTATTGCAAGGAGGTAGTTGTAGCAGTCGCAGCTGCTAAGTAATCAATCGTGATGGGAAATCATTTGCAGATCCGTTATCTTACTATATTGGTCCCTATGAGGCGTACTGCTTCTCAAAGCTAGTTCTGTCCTTATATGTTGAACAATTGTCAAAGGAGAGGTGCGTTTCCCAACAGAAGGAGGAAATCAGACCGCTCATTTGTTCACGATAACTTAGCTCGTTAAGATCGCAGTCTGTTGCTACAATACACCCGGGTGTGATTCCAGGAACACTTTATCGTCACAACAGCACAATTGTCAAACTGGTGACATATTTCATTCTACCACTCTTACTAAGGTTTGGTTTTATCTGATCTAGCAAGGGTTTGCGGCTGAAATTGAGCCTAAATTGATTAGCGTTGACTAAATTCGCCCCGTTGTTATAGGAAGCCTTCCTTCAGCGCCTTGCTCGTTGTTCATACCACACTGCGTGATGATCTCGTAACTGGGTCTTATTACGAAGACTGTGGAGCAAAACGACTCAGGGAAGACCTAACTGAGAAGGTTTGTCATATTAACGATTTGCTGTATTCAATGCACGAAAGAGTCAATTTTGGTTGTCCTATAAACATTGGAGAAGGAAATTTTGAAGGATATTCTCATGAAGATTCACGTTTATATTTTTTCGCACTGCGACCACTCGTCAGGATTGAGCGAACTGGTGTCTTTGGCTCTAGCTCACTAAGGAGGCGAAGAAGTTGAACAGAACTGATTTCCCTAGGGTGTGAAAACGTTCCATGTTCTCATAAAAAAGTTGAATTTGGTATACAGCAGGTTGCAATGTATTAAAACAGTAATTTTATTTATTTATTTGTTTCATACGTATCAAAAAAAGTATAAAATGGATTTTGATTTTTTCTGGTGGGTAAATGTATTATCCTGCAAATTACTTCAACAAATCCTCGAAACCGGGTATCCGTCAAAAGGTTTCCAGATCCAATAAACGGAACAAAACATTATGAAAATTCAAAAATATATTTCCGGGCTTCAAAAATGTGATTTTTATCGGGTTTGAGGTATCGGATGCGAAACACCCAGACATGTGGTTTTCAGAACTTAAAGGCATTGTACGCACATAAAATGTATATTATTTTTTGATTTTTTTGTGTAGCTTGGCCTCTCTAGTACGTCAAAATGTCGCAAAGGCCCATGAAAAACCTTCATTTGTAGAAGAAATTCAGTCGGAACACAATGTAAATTTGAATTTGAATTTCGCGCCAAAATCGCTTTTTTTCTGCCTTTTTTTGCTTTTGGAAGCCTCGTCATCGTCGTTTTCGAAGATTTCTGCATGTGGAGTTTGTGCCATAGCTGTTTTTGGTCTTTTACGACGGTCGCGTCAACATTCTATGAAAAAGTGCTAGATGACTGGTGAGAACTGGTGGCGGATCCTCACCTTTTACCCCTTCCAACCTCATAACTCAACGTTTTTGACGCGCCAGGGTTTACCGGTGTGGTCTACTGGGCTCATTCACGAAATTGAGCTTGAAAATTAAAAATGGTTTCCAGCGCGAACGATGCATTTAAGAAACGGAGAAAAATTGGACCAAATTGCGGAAAGTATGCATTGTAAAGCCTGGCTTGTTCGGATGAGTCCGGGCGGAGTAGGCAGCGGAGCGATCGGTCATGGCAAAATACAACAACGATAAGGAGATTTTAACATGATAAGCACGATAAGTCCTACTTCGACCGGCTCAAAATCAGGGAGCTAGGCTATATGTGTACCTACAGGTCCGCTATGGTAATACTCTAGTAGCGTGTGTATTGCGGCCTGAGTCACCGATCTCAAAGAGTTATGAGCTTAATACCGTTTGCTACGGTAGTTCAATGTGGGTAGCTTAGCTGAATGATCAATGCGAACATACCGAAATGTGCCGTACTGAGAATCAATCTCGTTTTCATGTTCAGCGTCCCAAATAACTCCAGTTTTTTGGGCGGTTTTCGACATTTGTAGTCTGAAAGGTGTAATATGTAATCAGTACCTTCTCGTGCAAAATAACAGAATTGTGCCCAGCCCGACTTTCATGCTGTTCAGAAGCCGGGATTAATGAACGTAATTAGAAAGATTTTCTTCAAGTTCCAAGTCAAATCTCAACATATTTCTCTATTCTCATTCCCATATTCTCGTTTTTGAGTAGCAGTTCTTTAGGTAATATTGACATCTCCTTCACCCTCATGAATTTGTTTTCTTGTTGAGGTGTAGGCGCTGCGAATTAGTCGGCTTTCTGATCCGGAGGAAGTGCGCCATAATATGGACCATGTTTATAGATACTGTACATCCGAGGCGAAAAAATCGTTCAAAATTTGTCTGATAGGGTCATTTGGCCTCTGTGCCATTTTGTGGTCCGTTCCCAGTTTTACGGAAGATTGCGTCTCGTTTTGATAGATTTGATGTAAGTGACTTAGCCACATTCGGCTACCGTGACCTGTGGTCCAGAGCTGATAACTTTTTGAGGTCAGAGGCTCGGGTCAAGTTACGGTATTTCACCGTAGTGGATCAGCAGGTGTTCACAACGTATGCCGTTTTCACGGCGGCGATAAACCGTTCAGGCACTTTCCGGGTAGGATAAGATTCAGGAATAGGCTCTGCACCAATTAACTAAATCTTTTAGGACAAAATGGCTGTCTATAAGTCCGTCAGAAGGCAAGTGGAGAAGTGGGCTGGATTGGAAGACTAGAAATCACTTGCACATATTTCATATTTCATTATTAGTAAACGTTATGAAATATTGTACTGTTCGGTGGAAAGAGATCAATACTGTGAAAGATTCTGAATCTCAGCTTATGGACTTCGTCTTCGTCCTGACAAATGTAGACAGATATGGGTCTCAGAAGCCTTCAAGGGGAGTTTGTGTGTACGAACAGAGTATCGAACTGGTGGATGCTTTCTGTTATTTGGGTTGTTTACAGAAGAATGATGGTAGTTATGCAGGGGATATTCGGCAGAAATGTGTGAAAGCTAAATACTAGCTTGCTCAGAAGAGTCCGGGCGGAGTAAGCAGCGAAGCGGTCGATCATGGCAAAATACAACAATGATAAGGAAATTTTGACATGATAAACCCGATAAGCCCTACTTCGACCGGCTCAAAATGAGGGAGGTAGGCTAAACATCTCCACTTAAAGGCAGCATACACGCTCGCAAACATGGTCGAGATATCAGCATAAATAGGCCAGCACGGCCCCTGCCATGTCGTCAACGACGTTTGAAGCGCTGAAAACCATCCAGGATGACAGTATTTGACCATCCCTGACAAGCACGCCCGTATTTTCACACCCCTTCGAGTAACAGAATGAAAAGGTAAACTTGAGAAAACATGTCATAATTGAGAGTGATAGCACTATCAAATGGGAGTGCACGAGAGAAATAGCTCGATTTACGTGGATATTAAATGTTTGTGCACTGATGAAATCCTCCATTTTCAAAAGCCAGCCGGAGTAGAGCGGCCTTCTCGATAGTGGATGAGAAGCTTTTCATTCTGTTACTGAAAGGGGTGTGAAAATACGGGCGTGCGTGACGGGGATGGTCAAATACTGTCATCCTGGATGGTTTTCTGCGCTTCAAACGTCTTTCATGTCAGAGACCGTGCAGGCCTATTTATGCTGATATCTCGACCATGTTTGCGAGCGTGTATGCTGCCTTTAATGGCAGTATTCACGATAATTTTCGTTCCCGAGTTTTCCATTCAAATCAATGCGTTGGCCACCAAGTTTTACCAGAATCACAAAGAAACGGCTTCAAACGCCCTGAAATGTCTTATTTCAGTGACATTCTCTGGCCTGGACTAGTTGTCCGACTGGATGAACAGGTTCTCGGTGGTTGTCACCGGTAAAAAATGGGGCTATTCAAAAATGGAAGAATATTTCATGACAAACAGTATTAGTTAGCGTCCGAAGGAAAGAACGGAGCAGTAGAGAGTAGAGAATCACAAGGGACAGGTCCACAAAAGATTTCATTGTCACAACAAACAGTTCCAGTGAGAGTAAAAAGGTGGTGTGAGAGTAAAGGATTTGGTGTCTTTCTAGGGCGTTTTTCTCGACTTCTTCGTCATTCCAGTTCTACCCAGAGGCCAAACAATCGATTTAGCGATTAATCTTAAAATCGAAGATTATCGTGAACACTGCCTTTAATTCGCTAATCAACTGTTTGTGGTCTACCTCTATCGAAAAGGAGGTCTAGCAGCACGTCTGCCTATCCCCTTTTCGTCTTACCATGGTGTACGGATCCTAGACGTGGGCAGCATCGAGGACGCAGATGGAATGGTTGGATTGCACGGCGAGGAATCTGTTCAGACGTCTACTTACTTATTTCTGGCCACAAGTGTGCCCTGACGAAGATTTCTACAATGATTTCTACGCCATAAACCAACGCTTAACGTGATGTAGGTGTGCTATCATCTCCCAACTTTTCCAACAACAACGGATGGTCGACTGCGACGCTGTGCATGTATTGAGAAGTTCGCCTTGTTCAAAGCTCCCTAATAATGCTCGCGAATTCTGTCTAAAAGCGTCTGGACGTACGAGAAAGCTTTGGATGGATGTGTTTAAGAGGATTCCAAGTCGATTGGCATCGAAAGGCAGTTCAGCTGCGATGTTTTACTTCGCAAGAAGTGGAATAGCGGGAGGTAGATGATTGTTTCTAAATTCTCGGTAAAGACCGTTATGATTGGGCGCGACTAATTATCAGGATAGCACACCATGGCGAAGATCAGTACTTGTAGCGTTCAGCGGAAGACATCCAAAGAAAGCACAGAAAGTTATGTGTTCATTGTACAGTAAATGGGAGAAAATAGTTTGCGGATGCCTTCATCATTAAAAAAAGGATGCAGTTGTAGACATTGCGTGAGTTCCAGCCCCTTCATAGCACAGAAAACGTAAAAGCCTTTAACGGAATCGTGAGCGCATCATCTAAAAGGAGCAGGAGTAATGTTACTGTTGCACAAAATGAGTACGGACAGTTCTTACCATCAACTGAATGTTCTCGGGTACGTTGCCAACGAATGTCATGAGGTTCTTTTCTCGCGTCCCGAATTTCTGCGAGAGTTGTGAGGCCATCATGGCCTTCACACTCATGGCGCTTGCTAAATTGAGGTCATTTATGTAAACGCTATATTTTCTACAAAGTATGGTTGTCCTTCACAATAAGGCTGAGTCCAACCTGTAAGGAACACGAGCGCTGAGACGATGACTAGTAATCGCAGTAATCGTAACATGAAGGTTTGAAGCAGTGCGGTGTTTTCGCTCCTTTTCAAGCGCTGGCGCAGCTATTTCGGGTTGGCGGAAATGGCGCCGACGTCAGTCGATCAGTGCGATCAGTATCGTTTCGAGAGTGTGATATAGAATGTGAATGAAAAGAACGCGGAACGCTAGAGCAAAGTTTATTGCCTCAATGACCCTGGATCGCTGGAGACCGTGAGAGAGTTTTCATCGTTGAAAGACCATTCAGTCTACGGTTGATCGAGAATCATAGAAATTGGCGAATCTGCAGCCGGTTAAACAACCAATACCAGATTTCATACAAGGGAAGGAATTCTGTACTACTTATCTTATGAGAGGTGTTGTTTGAATGGAAGCCTGCATAATGCATATTATGTGTTGCTCTCTTCATGTACAGGGTGGCAATTAAGTTCCTGCCGCGACAATCAAGGCGATATCTGCGCCAGATTTTGGACGAATAAATGCCCATAAATGGTACGCTTATAAATTTGCTTGAAATAACTACGGAAATAAAATGGTATGGCTAAGACTGATGGCTCAGATTGAGCTGCCCACGCATTTTGAAGAGTCAAAAACGACTCAAAATGCCGCTACACGAGTGAGAAGTTGGCCCGTCCTGTACTTCTCCGCCCCCTGTATTTGCCGTCCTCCAAAACGGGTGCTGGGCCATTTCCACCGTTGTCGATGTTTGTATGTGGTTTACTTATTGTACTTATTGTACCTCCCACAAACGCCGCCGACGGTGGGAATGGCCCAGCACCCCTCTTCTTGCGTGGCACTCCAGTCTTATTCATGGCGAGTATTGCGACTCTCTTCGATTGCTCCCTTATGACTTCGCAATCTGCCAAACGATTTCCATAAGCGTAAAAGTGTAAATGAAGGACGACTTGAGGCATGCATCGATCGACTGCGTAGAACATTGAAAATACATGTATTGTATTAACCTATTTGACCTTACACGATTTTTGGAAGTTTTTTTTGCCGTAACTGCTGTTTAACGTCGCAGTGCACGTTATGGTATGTTTACACAAGGTGTTGAGTGAATCGCAAAACGCTTGGCTCCGGGCGAGATTGAACCAGCATATTCCCTTTCCGGGGGAGCGCCTTATCGCACTGCACCACCGGAGCCCCAGCGCCGCTCTCACTCAACTGCTCGGTAAATCTTCACCGAAGCAATCATCCTTTCACCCGCATAACGGGATGAAACAGGTATACCGCCAGAGACTATCTAACAGTCGTAGACCTGTCAAGATGATGCCCTAGTTAAGTCTTACACGATTTTTTGGAAGTTTTTTTTTTGCCGTAACTGCAGTTTAACGTCGCAGTGCACGTTATGGTATGTTTACACAAGGTGCTGAGTTTATCGCAAAACGCTTGGCTAACTCCGGGCGAGATTGAACCAGCATATTTCCTTTCCGGGGAGCGCCTTATCGCACTGCACCACAGAAGCCCCAGCGCCGCTCTCACTCAACTGCTCGGTAAAAGGATGATTGCTTTGGTGAAGATTTACCGAGCAGTTGAGTGAGAGCGGCGCTGGGGCTCCGGTGGTGCAGTGCGATAAGGCGCTCCCCCGGAAAGGGAATATGCTGGTTCAATCTCGCCCGGAGCCAAGCGTTTTGCGATCTATTTGACCTTGTTGTACTTTTTCTGCGTGATCGCGACGCACGTTCGAATTATTGAAGCGGTCAACAAGCTGGTCCATCGCCTATCGTTAAGCAATCAAATTCTTTAGGTTTCTACTAATTGGGTTCGCAGGAAGTAACATGCTTATCAAAAGCCATTCACTTCCGAAAAAAGACTGTGATAGACCAAAAATAGGTTTGTCGCAATCCTCTGTTCACTTCGCCAAGTCGCTCTTCAAGGTCAGTAATGGGTCACATGAATGCATCACACAGCAGACATGATACATCGGCACCACACAATTCTCTACTAGCGAATACTCGGAGCATTTTCGCTTCCGAGTTCTCTCAGGCTCCAATTCATCCGCAGGAAATAGTAGGAACGCATCTTTGAGACCAAAATAGAATGCCCTCCCCTTTATTTTGCTTCTGTGACAGGAAGGCCGGCATACAGACAGAATGGCACATCTGAATACAGTACTGGACAGAAAGATTTTACATTTGCGTTACCGTGTATACAAAATTCTCCCATATCTCAGCCTACTCAGAAACTCAAAGGGTCCGACCGCGAATTTATCTTGGGTCGAACCCCTTTCCGTTCTGGCCCCTCACTTCCTCCAACTGATTGTGAGAAAACGGGGGGGGGGAGGGGGAGTGAAATTCATTCCACCCCTTGTCTTCTCACTTGGAGACTACGTGTTGAACAATGCTAAATGGTCCGGCCCGACAGAAATCTAGGGTCGGACCCGGCGAAGGTCTGAGTAGGTTCAGCGGGACTTTATGAAACTTCGTCATGCTATATGCGATCCAAAATATCACCTGACTTACACTCAAATTTGGAATTTGTTTGCAGTCACAGTACTGATTAAATTTATAGTTAACTTCTCAAAACAACCGTAAAATTCCGGACCCACAGCACTTTTTTTGCCATCACACTGCCTTGGAAACTGTATGCCAGTGAAAGTCTTCAGTGAAAGTCTTCCTTATTGAAAAGTTCAACGAAGTTCTAGAATTTGCAAGGGACGACCCCCGGGGGAGGAGGCGTCCTGAAAAAAAGTTCTTCTGAGAGTTGTGGGGGATGGATAAAGTAACAATACATCTATGTTCGGTTTTTCCAAAGGGCCATCCGGTAGAGCGAAAAATTGGGAAAACATGGAAAATTAGCGGGCGCATTGTCTTCAAACGTCCACCATGGCTGTGCTTGCGGTTTTTCAGAAGAGAAAACTGGCTGGCTACAATATCTAACACCCATCTACATCAATATGCTTTATTTGGATCAATATGGAGAAAAAAATAATTCGACTTTTTTTCGCTCACTCACCCTCGAACTCCAGATAATCGAGAAAAAAATTCTGAGTGATCGAGCCAGTTTTAGTAGTTTTCGATGAAGGATAAGCAGATGTATTAGGGAACTTATTGTCGCTTCGTGAAAATGAAAACTGCGGCCATGATGATAATTTTTTAACAAAGGGTTCATCGCTTTGCTTCTTGCAATGGTAACGCTTTTTCTACGATTATTCGCAAACGACTTTTATGTGTTCAAGAAAAGTGTTTTTTTTTACTCGAGAAAAGTAAAACAAAGCTACAAGATGTTTACATTGCAATATTTCTCAATGAACCCGAAATGCTAGCACAAGAAGGTTAGAAGAATAATTTTGAATCAGGTGAGGATATGCTCATATACTACAGGGATTCACGCGATAGAAATTGTAAATCCAGTAAGATAGAAAGAAGCCAACTAAAATGCGAATGGGAAACCACGTGGATAAACAATCGAATAAACGCAAAACAATTTTTCCAGAAGATGCATTGCGGGAATTGAACCCGCGACCCGGCATCCCTTCGTAGTCTAGCATTCCCAATCGTTATCCTCTCGGCCATCCCCGCACGGTGGCAATTGCAACTTCAATGAAGTGATACGACGATGGAATGCACAGTGAGCTCGGAAACGGCTTATATCTCAAGAATGGGCCAGGATCAAACCGTCAAACCTTGTAAAGAGCAATTTTATTGTAACTTAATGTGTGCCGAGCATACGAACTCACTCTAGTTGCTCCGAGTATGGGGTTACAGGTAGTTTCAAACGGTTTTTCTTTTTTTTTCGGAATAGCGGAGAGCCCTTTGGAAAAACCGAACATAGATTATTGTTATTCTCTCTATCCCCCACAACTCTCAGAAGAACTTTTTTTCAGGACGTCTTCTCCCCCGAGGGGTCGTCCCTTGTGGGTCCAACATTGCGCTTAATGCTGCCGCTTAAACAGTTGTTGCTGCAGTAATCCAAGGATAGTGATACTTCCTATTGCCCTGTATTGCGCACTATAAATTAGCAACTCCACTGAGAATACTTCCATTTTTGTAATTTCCGTGACGTGAGTGGTTGCCTATGATGCCTGCAGACGAAACTTTTCACTGACATGCTTGTGATTCAGATGGCCCAAGAACTTGTTGATCTGAGAACGGCCAAGATACCCGTAAAGGATCCAAAAGCGCCACCAACTGACCCAAGAATGTACGTCGGGACATTACGATTTCATATTTTCGTCCGACTTTAATGCATCTGCATTCAGAGCTCGTTTCACGGCTTCAATACTGATTCTGGCGACTATCGGTTTCATGCAAATGATCGGGCAGAGGATGGCGATAGGTGGAGCGATGCTGATCGCTCAGTTGCTCTTCATTATATTCTGTGCTTTCACTCATGAGGTACGCCTGCATAGGACGGAAAATCCTATTAGGAGGGTGGAAAACCTGGAAAACCCTACACGAGACCACAGGCACGGAGAAGCAGAAGGCGATTAGGTCCTTGATCAATTTTCCCTCGACCAGATGCAGGGCATATCGGGCACATCGATTTCATGTTAGATGGTGAACATTGCGTCGCGTCGCTTGTCGCTAAATGTATGGTCCAGGTCTATATGTAGGTTCCAACAAATAGCAGAGTAACATCACGACATTCCGCTAGGATCGCCCTATACTAGCATTTTTCGAGCTTGAATGGACAGTTTGAAGGGCAAAGCTAGTTGGAGGGGGGCACTCACAATTCATCCATGAAAATCAGGACATTAATTCATGAAAATGAAAATTTCTTCCATTGTCAGAAGTATCATAGCGTTATCACTCATTGTTCCCTGGAAAACTAATGGGTACAAAACTAGTTGGGGGGGGGCACTCCGAATTCAAGTGAGAAATGAATGATTCTGCTTTCAGAAATCGATCAAATCTCATGGAATTTTCAGGAAATTACGAGTGATAACGTTATCACATATCTGATAACAGAAGACATTTTCATTTTCATGGATGAATCTTTTCATTTCTATGAGTAAATCTTGGGTGCCCCCCCCTCAACTAGTTTTGTTCCACCTCATGAAATTACTTCGATTTCTGATAGCGGAATCATTCATTCTTTACTTATAATTCTGAGCCCCCCCCCCCTTCTATCCAACTATGGGTGATTCCAAATGGGCCATCTTGCAGAAACGACACTGTAGTAGTAGTGTAGTATATCTTGACGAGTTAGAACCTGTTGTTAACAAGTTATACAAGCTTATAATTTGCCACCGGCACAAAATTCTCACGGAAGTGTACTGTTGTTTCTTTCGAGAATTTTTCATGTTCCCTGGCAGAAACCGTGACACTTTGGGAAACGGTCGTGTTGTTTTCCTACATTATAGTCCGTGTAGAGCCTGAACTACTGGCCCCTGAAGGAGGACGGTGCGCGATAGAAGACATGCCGCTCTCCATCTTTTTATACCCCACCCTTTATCAATTGGGTATCATCAGCTTTGTTTACCGTGAGAATTTTGTGCGGGTGGCAATTTATAATCGCCTGTATTTCAGTGACATTGTTCTATAACATGGACTAGTTGTCCGGCGAGATGAACATGTTCATGGTGGTTATCATTTGTGGAAAATTGGGTCAATCGAAAATAGAAGATTATTTCATGTAAAGCAGTATTAGTTAGGGCCCTACGGAAACAACGGAACATTGGAGAGTAGAAAATCGCCAAGGACGGATCCCCAAGAGATTTCATTGTCACAACAAACACTTCCTGTGATACTTAAGAGGCGGGGTGATACTTAAGGATTTCGTGTACTTCTGGGGCGTTTTTCTGAATTTCTACGTCATTTAAGTTCTACCCTGGGACCACTTAGTCAATCTAGCGAATAATCTCAAAATTCAAGATTATCGTAAACACTGCCTTGAATCACTATTTGACGTCAGCAGTCGTAGTGCCTTCTTCATTTCCTCTCAATTGTTCACTTCCGGCGAACGTCTTTTGATAAGACGATTATAAATTGCCATCGCCAAAAAATTCCTCACGGTAAACCAAATTGATGATACACATTTGATAAGGGGTAGGGTATAAAAGAAATTGAGAGCGGTGTGTTTTCATTCACACCGTCTTTCTCCGAAAGTGAGCGGCTGATGCTGAACAGACTAAGAATTAGGGAAACAGCTCCACCGGTGATAAAAATATCACGATATCGGGCCTAAACATGAAAAACTCTGGTAAGAGACAGGCGGCTGACGATATGGTAAGCCGATCAGTACCAGAGTGGAAAACTCTGGTAGAGAAAAACTACTACACTTCCATAGGAATTTTGTGCCGGTGGCAAATTATAAACTTGTCTTTTAATCTCTAATGCCTTTCTGATTTTCCTCTCAGCAGTGCTCGAGATGTTCCGTGCAGAAGACATGCAGAAGCTGGCACCGTGGACGATGCGGATGATGTGATGCTGGTTTCCGAGGACAAACACGATCTCGAGCAACAAGCACAGATCTGAAGTGACCGTCTTGCGCAGTTCGTCCTTCGACTGAACGTCAGGAAGACCGAATATTTGACAACCGACGCAAATGAGCTCGGCAGTATAAGAATAAATGGTACGAATCTACCGCGTACGGACACTTTCAAGTATCTTGGATCGACCATTACTGCTGACGGCGGCATTGTTCATGAGAAAACTGCCCGTATCAATGCTGCTTGGTCTAAGTGGCGCTCAACAACCGGTGTCTTATGCGATAAGAAGGTTCCTGATCACCTAAACTCCAAAGTGTACAGGTCTGTAATACGACCTGTTGCACTCTATGGAGCTGAGTGCTGGCCAGCGACCGAGGAGGCAGAACGTCGTCTGAGTGTCATGGAAACGAAAATGCGGCGATTGAGCGCCGGCATCACGCGTCTCGATCATGTTTCCAATGAAGACATCCGGAAGCGATTAGGTGTTGCTCCCATTGCTGAAAAGCTACGAGACCCAAGATTGAGATGGTATGGTCATGTTCTGCGTGGCAAAGACGATTCCGTTCGAAAGATCGCTCTTGATTTAGAAGTCCATGGCAGGAGACCGAAAGGACGTCCGAAGCAGCGCTGGCTGGACACTTTGCACAACGATCTGAAGACTGCTGGCTTACATCCCGATCAGGCGCACGATCGAGAAAAGTGATGCCAACGAACCATTCATGCGGACCCTGCAAGGAAGCGGGACAAACGCTAAAGAAGAAGAAGAAGTGCTCGAGATGTTCCGTGTAGTAGGCTCACTGTCATCCTTGGGGCAGCTTTCTTGAGCGTGGCGGAGCGTGCGATGTCTCGATAAAGCACTGTTGGGGTAGGACTATGGAGTGCGTAAAGCCCTCATGTGCTCATCCAAGCGACATGCTCTCAATGAACAGAATTGCGGCGCGGCGCAAGTCGGTTACCCATTGCCAAGCCACGTCGTTGCCGATAAATAGTGTTAAGGAAGCGAAAGAAATTAAAATCAACAACGGCAGTCAGTAGGCTTTCGATAATTTCTGGTCGGAGATCGAAGAGATGCATCTCGTGTTGTTGACGCAGGAGATTGATACAAGCTGCCACTGCTGCTTTGTGTCTACGTTGGTGTATAGGGAAGTCACATCAAAGCTTTGATATTCTGCCTCCGACGCCGTTAAGTCGCTGTTTCTCAAGCCCTCCAGAAATTGATCCGTGTTAACTAGGTGTGAGGGCATAAACTGCAGAAGGGGAGACAAAAGTTCTTGTAGAAACCAGCTGATTGCATCCGTCGGACCACTGCACGAAGATACAATAGGTCGAATAGGTCGAATCTTCATCCCAGTATTTCTCCGTAGCGCTCTAGTATCATTGACAGGAAGTTTTTGCGTTTTCACGAGCTGATAATATGTGGGAATAATTGGATGTGCAGGGATAAGCCTCTTCATTATATTTGCGTCAGCATTCTTATCAAGAATCAGCTTGATGGTAGTGTTACGATGAATGTAGGTATGGAGCTTCGGGAAGGATGGCTCTCGTAAACAAAATTGTTGATAGCCAATATCTGCCTGGAATAGAATGTAGGAAAACAGCACCACCGGATGTGCAGATGTAACAAAATCGAAGTAAAAAGTTAGAAATTTGAAGAGCCGTGACGAGAATGAGCCATCCTTCCCGAAGCTCCATACCTACATTCGTGTTCAGATTCTTTAAACTGCTGTTGTATTCGCTGTTTGAAGAAATCAAGTAAGTCTCCTGATCAGGAAGCAAATTTCGGCAAAGCGCTATATCTCTCTCCCGTGACATGGCTACAAATCCTCGACATTTGTCACCGAAAGAGAACCGTAGTGTTGGGCTTAGCTGGAGTGCTTTTCGTAGTCCAGCTCGCTCCAAGGTCGTCATGTTGTCTTCAACATTTCTTCGGCGGTGATTTTCAATCACTTGAAGTATGTCTGATCTCAATGTGGTCAGTTTTGTTACCCATTTAGGAATGCTTGAGGGAGCGCGTGCTTGCTTACGAGGTAAAGGCATTCATAAAAGAAGTGGAGAGCGGTGTGTCTTCATTCACGCACCGTCCTTCTAAGGGGTCTGCAGTTGAGGACCTGCCTGGACTAGAAAGGAAAACAGCACCACCGGTGGTCAAGATATAACAAAACAGGATTAAAAACAGGAAATTTTAAGTGAGCCGACTGGGGGCGTGGGCTGGATAAGAGCATCATGCGCCGGCCCCCTAATCGATTCAGTCTGAGGGAAGGGCGCAGCTCATCGGTTTATCATATCGTCAGCCGCCTGTTAGATTTAAACCACCCTCGCCAGCCGCGGGTGTGATTTGGTGCTATGTGGGAAGGGGGGCCACTATGGCGCGATGGACATGGCCACGCCCATTTTACTGTGCCGCACTAAATTTGAGCACCTACCCGGGGTTTCCCTCCCTTGCCAAACTCAGGAGAATCATTGCGGCACGGAAAAATGGGCGTGGCCAAGTGCGATACAACAGTGCCCCCCCCCCCTCTCACATAGCACCTGAGATTTAAAGGCAGTGTTCACGATATAAGTCGTTTCTCTGTTCTTCAGCCTATCTTGAAAACGGTCCCATGCTGATTTCAATTATGTCCCTGGAATCGTACAAGACCCCCTGAAAACGGAGTTATTGGCCCTCGAAGTCAGCAAGGGAAGCATTGTGGACGTGTTGTCGGAGGCTTTTAACTCCCGTTTTTTTGCAGCCGATGTGTACGAGCTGACCTGAGTACAGAGAGACGTTGAGAATGAAGGGAAGAACGGGGCTTTCGATGAAAACCATCGCTCATTTAACCACGAATTCAGGGGAACTGTTATAGGACGTGGGCGGAGTGGCCCAATGGGTTGGCTCGCACACGAGATTTTACTCGAAGCTAACAGTCACGGCGGCTGCGGGAGGTGCGACTCATATTTTTCTCATTTGTGTAACATTCATTTCCGAGCTACTCGCAGTCGTATTATCACAATCATAAATGCGAAGCGGTTGTTTTTCGAAAAAAGCAACCATGAATATGAAGAAATCATTCTCAAAACCGCACCACTCCCATGATAGTGATGCCCAACCCTGCGAGTAGCGAGGAAATGGAGGATACACCAGGATTCGTCCAAATGCGCGAACGTGCATTGAAATTAGCCTCATCTTTCTGTAAACAGAGACCTTATTTGGATCTTTTCTTATCAGAATCGGTTGAGTTTTGTTTTCAGGGGTGACGAACAACTCGTCCACCACCTCTAATTCAAGGCATTGATAAGCAACCAAAATTGAGATTCACTATTCTTTTGAAGCAATAAGGGCTACCACACGCACACTGGGTCTCACCCTCTTGGAGGTTTCAATCCCCCACCCCAAAACCGGGGAGCACCCTGCGGACATGGACGAGTTACACCCCGCAGCTGCCGTGACAGGTAGCTGCGAGTCGAGATTTTCACCCACTTACCGGCCGTTTCTCGTCGCACTTCCGTTCTTAATTTTCCTAGAGGTACCCAAAGCTTACGTTGTAGCCAGAAAACGTGCAAGTTTTTCTCCGTGAACACTGCCTTTAAATGTTTTTTTTTCTTGAGGACGCAAGCCACGGACGTTACTGTACATACAGTCGGCATGGATCCTAGTGATATTTTGCATTCCCCATTGAAGGTTGGCGCAAACTCAGTGTACCTAAGTTATACGCACCGAATTTTCTTCAACCTTTCATAGGTAACGCAAAGTATCACTAGGATCCATGCTGGCTGTTCGTAGCACTGCACACCGGGTTGTACGATATACCCAGCGCACAAGATCCGGAGTAGGCAAAAATTCCACTTGTTTCGATTACCGATATTTCAAATCCTTTTTCGATTTCTAAAACTTTGAAATCTGCTTCTAGTTTCAAAAATCATTTTCGGAAATTCTAAACCCTGCTCCGATATCCTAATTGCGCGGTTCAAGCTTTTTATCACGCTTATCCCTGCTCCACGAAACCAACGAGACAAATCTGGTGTGAGCTGGGTACTAGTACTCGATGCATGTGATAGTGAGTCGACCGTGGTAGTATCTCCAGATCGGGTCTTACTCCGGTCAGATGCTTTCCTTTTCAGTAAACTCCAAATACCGTGCGGTACCGATTGCCACAAGGACATGAAATGATGATATCAGTTGCATTGCTATATAAGACCGACCGGCTCAAACTCTCAAATGAAAATTGCAGTGTATTTCATGGCTTTGTGGCAATCGGTACCGCACGGTATTTTTCGTCTAGTTCCTTTTCAGTGGCATCTACTTCATGGTGAAGGTCTGACAAGACATCGTCGAGCCTATTTCGATGTCGCTAATGTGCTCGAAACCTATCAAACCCGCGCGAGAACACAGGGACACCTATTCCAGGTCACGTTCCAATCTATGGCATTGAAGAAATCAAAATATCCTACATCTACTGTGTACATTTTATTGTAGCCGGATCCCCCAACACCTATGATTCAATGGTTACCAGATGGCACCGCTGTAGGAGGAGTTCACGAGACTCCAAATGAAAAGAATGAGTTCATGAATCAACGAGACGCGGTTAGAGATATTTCATGCCATTTTTAAATTCGGTCGCGGTTGCTCTACATTCTATGCCTCATGCTTATTATAGGAGGTAACATAAAAATGATTGCAGCATTACGCCAATATGTTCCAATTCGCAATGCAGATGAATAAGGAGATGGATATGCTGGAAAAGGTGAGAACAATAAGCGATTTTGTCGTGACGATAAAATTCAGTAAAACAAAGTGTATTCCTGTGTTACAGTCAAACGACACTGGTGGTGCGAAAGCGCCAGCTGCAGGAGGTAAACCCGCACTGTTGGATTCATCTAAGGCGAAGCAATCGCCGTCAGAGTCGACGACGGGTAAGGCTCCATCAGGTGAATCAGATAAGCGATCCTCAGCAGAGTCAGCCCAAGGAAAACGTTTATCAGCAGAATCAGCTAAGCCAAAACCGTCATCAGCAGAGTCAGTTAAGGGAAAACCGTCTTCAGCAGAGTCAGCTAAGGGAAAACCGTCATCAGCAGAATCAGCTAAGAGAAAATCGTCATCTGCAGAATCAGCTAAAGGAGCTGGCGGCACCGGATCCGGTAAGAAAGCGTCGTCTATCTCAAAACAGGGCAGTGCTCAGAAGCCCTCTTCCGGAAAGAAATTGTCATCAAAAGGTAAAGGCAAGAAAGGTAGTTCAAAGAGGAGTGCAAAGAAAACGGATAGCAAGAAAAAGCAGAATACCAACAATTTTATGAAGCTGTGATGTGACTTGGTTGCTGTATGCAATCTATAATTCCTGAAGAATTTCACATCAGATCACGTTATGGCTTTACCCTTGTGTTCTGTGAATCCACAATTGTCGAGTTCATAGAATGAATCTTTCCAGCAGGTGCTTTTTTACGCGGTTCAGGCTTGGAATATTAGTTTGCTTATTCCCGCTACTCACACTTTGTTGCTGGTGCTACCGCAATTAGGGGCACTGTGGCAGCGCACGTAGCCACGCCCATTTTTCCGCGCCGTGCTGCAATTTGAACACGGACCAGGTGTTTTTGTCCCTTCCAAGGCGCGGAACATTAGTTGCGGTGCGGAAATACTGGCTTGGCCAAGTTCGATACCATTGTATCACCCCGATTGCGAGAGTACCTTGTTTTTTACTGAGGCCATCTCCCCGTGAGGATCAGTCCCTGAGGGTCTCCGAGGACGCACGGGACGAACCGTATGCACATCTCATGTTCGTCCCTTGGTATGACAGGCTAGCAGACGCAGAGGACGCACGGTGAGGAGAGTCCTTCTGAAATCCAAACTCTCGACGCGCCCTCGCGACAGCGCGTTTCAGGTATATGGCCGGGATCATACTGCCACAGCGACGATGCGCGAAAAAAAGCTATAGGGAGAACCATACTTACATCGCGCCGCGAAAATTGCGCGCGATGTGATTTGCTCTGCGATGTACATCGTGCAGACACATCGCATCGCGCTCAAGCAGAACCATATTTTGACGCCATTTTGCGTCCTCACCCAAACATGCACAAATCTTAAAGAGCAAGGTTTTAGAAGTTTTCATGCTAATTTTCGCTGTCGTGCCGTTTTCGCAGATGTTTATTTTTAAAGTTGTCCGTTTATCTAATTCACTGAGATTGGGTGCATCGTGAATTCTATATTTTACTTTTTTCGATGGCCAGATCTACCTTCTCATGAGAACAGCACAAAAAATGTTTTTTATTCGCTAACCCTGTCTTTTACTGCGGCGCCAAACAACAGTTCGGTCAAGAAATAAGAAGTCATATAATATTGTCCGTTTTTCTCGCCAAATATAGCTCCTCGCTAAGAGTTTACCCTTTCAAATAGGTGGAACAACTCATTGGAGAGTGCGGGGCGCTGCGATGTGATGAAATAGCGCACACGCGCTAAACAGCAAGCAATTGCGCGAAAACTATGGTTTTAACGCGGAGTGAGCGCGATGCCATCGATGCCATCGCGCGTAGCAGCTGCCTCGCATACACCGCGTGCGACGGCTGACCTCACCGCGTCTCCCCGATTCATTTGTCGCGCGCGGCAGCCAGTGCTAAAACACCCTACTGAGTGCGATAGCATCGCTCCAAGTATTGCCACCCCCCTGAAACCTCCAATTTCAACATTTTGGAGATGTGCAATTATGTATCTCGCCACAATGACATCGGCGCCGCGTTGCAAGACTAGGTCTGAGTAGTTCTAGTTCTATAGCAATGAAGAAAAACTCTGATAAAAGAAACCTGGTACCTCTGTCAATCATTGTTGCCTTAAAAACTGTATGGAAATACTTCGATTGATAGCGCTATCGGCGAAAAATTCATTTCATTTTGGTCTCATATCCTGGGTGCCCCCCCCCCTCGGTCAGGATAGAACCGATCGCACGCAACAGGACTTGCAAATCTTTGAAGACATTGTTTATTTCACATTATGCAGTTTCACATGAGATTGTAACTGCTTGCAGATACGACAGAATTATAATATTCAAACCGCAGATTTTATCCACCGTAACCCAATGGTTGATAAGAGTGTGCAAAACAACTCTGTTCCAATAATAACCGTGACAAGACGTGGGTTGGTGGAACAGTATCCCAGAAGAATTGTTCCAATAATAACCGTGACAAGAAGTGGGTTGGTGGAACAGTATCCCAGAAGAATTCATTCCTACACTCGTGGGATAAGATCTCTCATGACCTTGTTGTCAGCAGTGTCGAGAGCAGCAGTTGGGGCAGCATTGAAACGCAGGAGATTGTTGCTGAAGCCTGGAGCAGCAACAGGAGTGCTTGAAGCGAAAGAGGGCAGCATGTTGGTGCAACTCGTGGAACAGAAAGGCCCGACGCGCTACCCACTGCAGTAGTTGGGGAAGCCTTCGAGTCTTTGTCCTCGATGGCTCAATGTGAATGTCCTTTGTGCGACCCATCAAACACACGGTAATACGAAACCTTATTCCAAGAGTATCGGAACGAACCACAGCACCCGAGGAGCATGACACCATTCCACCGACCCACAGCTCATCATGGCGATAAATGGATGCAGATGTTTTCCACACTCTTATCATAGTCAGTGGACTACGGTGGGTAGAATCTGCGGTTTGATTTTCATAATTCTGTGCAGATACGTATAGATATACAGATAAATACGCAGTACGGAGAGAAAGGGAAAACACATGAAGTTTTGTATGTTGAATTTGCACCTCAAAACTCGATAGTTCAGAGTTAATCGATTCACTTTTGGGCGAGTTTCTTCTTTTCCTCTTCGTTAAATGCTTTCACCACCGGTGACATTAGCTGTAAACAATTCCTTGTGATCCGCATTGGTCTACGATTGGTATGAAAAGAATACAAATTCTAGTTGTTAGAGAATAACCACCGCAATGAACTGCAAGTGTTTTAATATGTTCACCTCAAATTGTATGTTTCGACAGATTTCGACGGATTTAGAACAGGGATTACTGATTCCAAATCAATGTGCCATAGAGTGAACACACAATCTGACGCGAACATGCAGGAGCACCTGAATTTTTTTTGTGGTGGATAATTTTTATCTACTAGATTTTACAGTGTTGTCAATGAAAAAGTAAAAAAAAGTGTGAAACGTCTACTTACCACTTCTTTATTAGCGAGGTTTGTCACCTCGTTAGAAGCTTGAACTTCAGGTAGAACGACTTCGGCGCTTAGTGGCCCTGATATTGCTTGTAATATTTGCTCCTTTGTTTCCTTCTCCAGTTGAATACGCTGAAAGAGCTGGATCTATAATGAGAAAGGGAAGCAGCAGTAGAAATGTCGGAGGCTTGGTAGACTCTGTTTCATTCCAAGTGAATTCTTGTTTTCGGTTATCACAGCGCGGAGCGGTGGCTTTTTCGTCGAAACCTCCTTATCACTAGTTATATTTCACCGAGGCCCACCGCTCCGCTGCTGGTGATAATCGGAATCAACAGGTCACTACGGATGTACCAGAGCTTAGCTGGTAGACTCTGAGAATATCGACTCACAATCGGTTGGCTTCCCTTGTTCTCAGGAGCTTTTCCAGAACCACCCTGGCTTGCAGCCGGTTTAGGAGCGATTTTGGCCTGGTTCTGTGGGGTTGCCATCCCAAACCGCTCAGGGTGGCAACAACAAACGAAGTGAGAAATACCATGCAGCTCATTATTAATGTTAAAGCCTTGCTTGCTCGGATGAGTCTGGGCGGAACAAGCAGCGGAGCGGTCGGTCATGGCAAAACATAACAGCGAGATGGAGATTTTGACATGATAAGCCCGAAAAACCCTACTTCGAGCGGCTCAAAACGGGGGAGCTAGGCCATACCAGTGACTTTCATTTTCTTTGTAGAATGCGTTTGCGAATGGGTGGTTCATCACCGACTAGGGGCTCGAGTCTGCGAAAAGGGTGATCTGGGCGGGAAGGGGGCTATTTCATACTGATTGGAAAACGAAATTCGGGTAAGAACTGCCCTTGATAAGCTGCTTTATACGAGTTGTCAAAAAAACCCGTATGAAAAAGTATGTACTCGTCGGGTAAGCTGGAAGGTAATGTATTAATGTACATTACCTTCCAGCTTACCCGACATGCTCGCAAAAGTGGCTGAGTTAAAGGCAGCATACACGCTCGTAAACGTGATTGAGATGACTACGGAAATAGAATGGTATGGCCCAGATTACAACGCCTTCGCATTCTAAAGTGTCGAAAACGACCCACAATGCCGCTACACGAGAGAAGTTGCTTTTGCTCCATATTTCTCCGCCCCCTGTATTTGCCCCTTTCCTGCAGCGCAAGGTTTGCTGGGTCATATTCACCGTCGGTACTGTTGGTAGGTTGCCTAACAAGTGCATCGCACACGTCACTGACTTCGAAGATGACCCAGCGACCCTGCTTTGGAGTAAAAGAGCAAATACAGGGCGCGTGAAACTACAGGGCGGGGCTAACTTCTAACTTAAATGCGTAGGCATTATGTTGTAAGCCATACGGTTCGATTCACGTTGTTATTCCAACCACGTTTACGAGCGTGTATGCTGCCTTTAAAGGTTGAGACGGCTCCCACTAGTGAGCACACAAGTTTGAAGCGTCGAAAACGATTCAAAGTTACGTTATTTGAAACAAATGCAGTCACCAAAACACGCAATCTCCGCCCATTTCTTGGCAGTTCCCGCCCCTCAGTACCAACACCCTCAAATCGATCTTTCAAATTCAATAATTGTGGGCGGTTTTGAGAAGTTCAAAGGCGCAAGCCTTCAAGGACGCAAGTACAGGTCGTACGAGTGTTCGCTATCTGATCGTGCTCGAAGATTGTTTCTTTATGTCAGCCGAGGGTTTATGGTGTCCTACACGGGGGGGGGGCACCCAAGATTTGCTGATGGAGAGGAAGTGAAACTCGGATATCAGGTACTTGATAAAGCTATCAATCAGTTCTGGGCTTGAAACTATTTGGGGGGAGCACCCGAAAAAAATGAAATGATTCATCCGTGAAAATCAAAAATTTGGGCTGATATCATATGCTCGATAGCGTTATCAGTCGTTGTTTTCGTGGAGACTCCATGGAAATACTTCGACTTCTGGGGTGCGTTCCAAGAAGATTTCCATGGGAGAAAAATGGGTCTGATAAGATATAACGAATGATAAATTAACAGATAGGCTCATTTCATGCGGTCTCTCAATCTATCATTGGTCGGCTCTTATCAGATTCATTTTTCCTCCCGTGGAAATCTTCTTAGAACGCACCCCTGAAAGCGGTATCATTCATTTTCCAACTGAATCATTCATTCTTCAAACCACTTCGCGCTCCCTATTGAGCGAATGGCGCGAATTCGGTGCTATATGCTGCAACATTCGTGCACCGAGTTTGCACCAACAAACAATAAGGAACGGAATGTATCAGCGCGATTCTTGGTGACTGTATTTGTTCGCGCAGTTTCCATCTTGGTGGTTGAAACGAGACATTTTCAAATTGCACAGCCATTTGGCCGTGCTTGTAGGAGCCATTCTACCGCGAAAACGATTCTCCTTACAAGGGAAGTCTACAAAGCGTAGGTCAAATCTGCCAAAACTATTAGTATCGTGAGTATCTTTTGTGGCTCAGTAGTAAAACTGCGCAGTATCCTGCCCCGAGTTGCAGGTTCTAAGAAGTTACAAGCTCAAAATGGTCGTTTTTTGTGCCTTTTGTACTTCTCAAAATGCGCATTAGTCTTCGGAAAACTCGGAAAAGGACCTAACAAACGCTTACAGCGCCCAAAACTACCCCTGACAATGAAAGTGTTTAGAGCGGTAAACGCATCTGCGAAAACGACCAGTATCGTTAGTATCTCTTCTGGCTCAATAGTAAAATTGCGCTGTATCCCGCCCCGAGCTGCAGGTTCGAACAAGTTATGAGCATTTTTAAGCCTCGCGAAAAGGCAAGGGCATCAGCCATTTTTTTGCGAGTTTAAAAAATTCTCTCGGATTTAGCCCAAAACTTGTATGTAGGGGTAATCTAGGGTGGTGAACACGAATCTGGAGTCACTTTGTCGAAGTTTCGAGTTTTACTGTAGGTTACGGTAGGTAACATGTCCTTTGAGGGGCAAAAGCCACCTTAGTATTTTGAAAATCGACAAACGGACGTTAAATTCGTATTCTCCACCCCGAATATCCCCCGTATACAATTTTTGAGTAAAATCTAAGATTTTGACCTAACTACCGTATACCCACCGTAATCTACTGTAATTTGCTAAAAAAACGTTAAGCGGACTCAAGATTTGTCTTTGGCACTCCAGATAACCCCCAGATGAACAATTTGAGCAATATCTACCGTAGCACTCCGGAAATCTGGAAAGTGGCGTTTTTCCCTCGAAATTTTCCCCGGTTGGGAAGCTTTGAACGAAATTAGCCGAAAACATTGGAAAATCGACTAATAAACTACAGATTCGTAATCAGCGCCCCAAAAAACTCCCCTGGGGGAAATTCAAGTCAAATCTGGATTATTTTTCTGAAACGCTTCCAGAGCGCTCTAATCGGTATAAATATTCGCCCAATCGAAAATCCGCAATGTCCGAAACGCTGTCAGTCTACACAAAGTATGGAAAATGTGCCTTCACCCAAAGTTTGCTCAGGGGGGTAGTTTTGGGAACATTTATGGGGTCCACTTCCGAATTTTCGAAAGCTTAATGCCCTTTTTGGAGGGTACAAAAAGCACAAAAATGACCTTTCGAGCTTGTAGCTTCTTGGAGCCTGCAGCTCGGGGCTGGATACTGCGCAGTTTTACTATTGAGCCACTAGAGATACTAACGATACTAGTCGTTTTGGCAGATGCGTTTACCACTCTAAACACTTCCCTTGTAAGCAAACTTTGGGTGAAGGCACATTTTCCATACTTTGTCCAGACTGAGAGCGTTTCGGACTTAGCGGATTTTCGGTTGGGCGTTTATTGATACCGACCGATTAGAGGGCTTTGGATGCGTTTTAGAAAAATGTTCCAGATTTGACTTAAACTTCTCCCAGGGTGTTTTTTTTGGGCGCTGATCACGGATCTGTGATTCATTAGTCGATTTGCCAAAGTTTTCGGCTAATTTCGTTTGGAGCTTCCCAACCCGGGAGAGTTTCGAGGGAAAAACGCCGCTTTCGAGATTCCCGGATTTCTTTACAATATTTATGTCTCAAAAACGTTCTCTGAGGGTCATTTGGAGTGCTAAACACGAATCTGGAGTCCATTTATCAATTTTTTGCAGGTTACGGTAGATTACGGTGGGTATATCATATTTCATTCAAAATTTGTTTACGAGGGTTATACGGGGTGGAGAATACGAATTTAAAGGCAGTGGTCGGGGTGAAAAACGTTATCTGAAAAACTATAAAAATCAGCTTAGATAGAAAATAGCTGAAAAACTATGAAGGTAGGGCGGTGAAAACTGGGCTAGGATTAGAGGTTCTAGGGACCAAAGATGCTAGTTCGTGCACACGTGCACAGCGCAGCAAAAAAAGATCGCAGTCTCATGCAAAGCAGTCAAAAATCATCGACATTCAGAGGAAGAGATAAATGCAAATTCACGTAACAAAAACAGTTGAACAATGAAAGAAAGCACTTCAGTCAATGTTTTTGACTAGATGGATCAATGTTCATTGATTGAAATTCAATTTCAAGACAGCTGATGTTCTTGATACTAGAGATCATCGCTGCCGATGATGTGGAGTGGGCTCGTCCACCCTCAGAAGACAAGAAAGTTCGGGCTTCAAATTTGGCCCGAAAAAAAGCACGCCCATGCCGATCACTTTTTCCGCAGGGCTACCGTAACCATTCTTGAACAAAACATGATAACGAATGTAAACACGCTCATAACATGCGGGGTATAAAAGAGCGGAGGAGCGGTATGCATTCATTCACATACCGCTCTCCTCGAGAAGCCACTGGGGAGTGGCTGAGGAGGTCGAAATTGAGCAAACATGTTTGTTGGCTATTAGGATGTGCTCATAACCATGCTGACACTCGGAAAAATTTTAAAGGAGGGTTACGGTAGCCCTGCGGAAAAAATGATCGGCATGAGCGTGCTTGTGGCCCGAAACGGCTGTTTTTCGCGATTTTTTATCATTGGTCCTACTACTCTAAACCCAGAAAAGGCAAAGAGAGGAAAAGAAGACAAGCATATTTTATCGCTACCACTGCCTTCAACGTCCGTTTGTTGATTTTCAATACTAAGGTGGGTTCGGACCCCCAAATGACATGTTACCTACCGTAACCTACAGTAAACCTCAACATTTCGAAAAATGGAATCCAGATTCTTGTTCGCCACCCTAGATTACCCTTACATACAACTTTTGAGCTTTTGGGCTTGCCTTTTAGCGAGGCTTTAAAAACGCTTATAACTTTTTTGAACCTGAAGCTCGGGGAGGGATACTGCGCATTTTTACTATTGAGCCAGAAGAGGTACAAACGATACTAGTCGTTCTGGCAGATCCGACCTACGCTTTGTAATCTTCCCTTGTTAGCGCAATGGGTGATTTGAGCTTTTCGAGAAGTTTCATGATTCTGAGTGCCTAAACAGCTTAATCTGTTTGCTAATTCATGTGAAATTGGAGCAACAATGTGGGACAGAGTTTATTGTACGTCGCACAATATCAGTTGACATTTTTAATGCTTTCGTTGTGTTCGATGCAATACCAAGGAAGAGGAAAAATACATGGAATATCACATGTTGAATTTGCATCTCAAAATAGTTTCTACAGCATGTCACTTTTGAGCTAATTTCTTCCTTTCTTCCTCATTGAACGCTCTCACCACAGGTGACATCGCCTGCAAATCGTCCTCATAATGCTCAATGGTAGCCGGCATTGAGGAATTCCCATGCAGAAACCCACTCACCACTTCATTATTGGTGATGTTGGTGCACTGAGTGGAAGGCCTCACTGAAGGTAATATACTCTCAGCACTTTGTGGGCCTAACACTGCTTGTATTACTTGCTGTTTGGTCTCCTTCTCCAGTTGAATGCGCTTAATAATCACTTGTTAAATTCGAAAAGTTACCGAACCATATGGTCACACAAGAACAAAATTATGAATTCTGGTTATTAGAAAGTAATCCCTCCGCCTCCCCCGATTCAGGGCAAGTTCCCCAGTCGCATCAAGGGAAATTCCGTCGTAGTTCTAGGGAAGTTCCCCATCAAAATGTGAGTGGTACGTACGAATCTAACAATGGCTCACCACTGGTTTGGCTGGCTTGTTTCCAGTTGCTGGTCCGGAGCCTCCCTGGACTGGTTTGCTTGCAGCAACTGGTGGAGGAGTGTGGTGAACCTTATTTTGTGGGGCTGCCATCCCACACCGCTTAGTATGACAGCAACCGATACAATGGTCAATACCATAACCATCGTTATTGAAGAAAGTTTACACAGAGGCAATTGGAAAAACCAATTGATTTTTCATAATCAAAACACTTGCCTCACCCATAGGACTTGGTCATAGTTGGCCGATCGGCGTACCCAGCCCGGTCGATAATCATGAAAGACGTGAATGAGGTGGGGTGGAAAAAAAACCGATGAGGCTGACCCGAATGATGCTCACATGATATAAGGTAAGAAATGGCTGATATACATGATATCGTTCCGCATAATTCATACATATTCACCGCGTCAGCCACAGCTGGCCATACCGGGTGTTTTTCGCAACCTCCATCGTCCATGTTTTTCATACGTATCGACCGGGTTGGCCAATGAGTTTTTCAACCAACTCTGACAAGGGCCTTGAACCCTATCCTTTATCAAGTGAGTATCATCAATTTTGTTTACGAGAGCCGAATTGGGGATGAGATGGGCTGTATAACAGTATGCCTCAACGATAATCACCTGGTTTATGACAGCATGAGATCAGCGATCGTTTTCACGTGATCCACTGCTCGGTAGATCATAGCAAACATAGGACAGAAATATAAAAATCAAACCGCAGATTCTATTCACCGTAGACCAATGACCATGATAACTATGTGGAAAACATCTGCATCCATTTATCGCCGTGTTGAACGTTGAACTGTGGTTCGGTGGAATGGTATCATGCTCCTCGGGAGGAGCTCGTTCCGAAACTCGTGGAATAAGGTTACGTATGACCGTGTGGTTGATGCATGGAAAAAAGGACATTCACACTGAGCTGCTCTTTGTAAGTGAGTACTCGTAGGTTTCCCCGACTACTGTACAGGGTAGCGCGCTGGGCCTTTCTGTTTCACGATTTGCATTAAAATGCTGATGTTGATGCTTCAGGCTTCAGCAAGAAAGCCCTGCGCTTCAATGTTGCCCCAACTGCTGCTCACGACACCAACTCATGACAACAAGGTCATGAGAGACCTTGGTCTGTAGTAAAAAACCCCTATCAGATGATCTGATATTATTTTGATAATATAATCTTATATCCTTTCAAACAAATTTCAGATGATCTTAAATGCGTAGTGATTCATAATTATACAGGGGTGCGTTCCAAGAAGATTTCCACGGGAGGAAAAATGAATCTGATAAGAGCCGACCAATGATAGATTGAGAGACCGCATGAAATGAGCCTATCTGTTAGACTATCATTCGTTATGTCTTATCAGACCCATTTTCCTCCCATGGAAGTCTTCTTGGAACGCACCCCAGGATTATAATTTGCCACCGGCACAAAAATTCTCATGGAAGTGAAGTAGTTTTTCTTGCCAGAGTTTTCCATGAGTAGCCCCAATACCGTGTTCTCCTTATCACCGGTGAGGCTGTTTCCCTAATACATAGTGTGTTCAGCTTCAGCCGCTCACCTACGGAGAATGACGGCGTGTGAATGAAAACATACCGCTCTCAATTTCTTTTATACCCTACCCTTTATCAGGGTGTCATCAATTTTGTTCACCGTGAGAATTTTGTGCCGGTGGCAATTTATAATCGTCTCATAACTATCGTTATCAGTTTCAACTGGGCGCTGGAATTCAGTTGCGTTGTTAGTCCATTAGCGGTGAGTAGCCCTCAAGCGATCGTTCTCGCATATTCATGATGTGATAACATATGATGATACCTGTGATGATAAGAATAACTGGCCCTTATTGTGTAGTAAGTCATACACAAATTGACCAACCCCATGCTTTCCTTCTCAGTAAATGAAATGAGATCTTTGTTGTTCTGTGATAGCTGATAATGATAGCCTATATTTCATCTGAAAATTTAAAGTTGCTCAAAGGGTCTTCTTAAATATCTTGCGAGCTTCTCCGGAAATGCATGCTCTCTGGCTGGTCTGTGTACAGATTAGCTGAAGAAGTTCAGATAATCTGAAGAAGTTCGCATCATCTAAAAAATGGTAGTCTTCTGAATGGCGCGTTTTCAGATGAGATTCATATCCTCCATCATATCATCAAGATAGTCTTACAGATCATCTCTTCATTCTGAGGGGGTTTACTACAGCCCCTTATTTCACGAGTGTAGGAATGAAATCTTTTGGAAAAACATGAAGCCATTCCACCAACCCATTTTTCATCACGGTTCTAAATGGGGGTAAAGTTGTTTTGCACACACTCTTCACCCATTGCGTTACGGTGGATGAAATGTGCGGTGTGAAATTTATAATTTTGTCCACACCTATCGGTTTTTTTGAGTATACGAATCCTGGGTCTCCCCCCCCCCCCTAGACGGGTCTAATAAAAACGTAAAGACCAACCGAACATTGCTCGACGCGACCCGGTCGCGTCGCGGCTATCGTGAACAAAACTGATGATAACCAATTGATAAAGGGTAGGGTATGAAGGAAGTGAAGAGCGGTGTGCCTTCATTCACACACCGTCCTTCCCGAATAATGTTATACAGCCCACGCCCCCATTCGGCTCTCGTAAACAAAGTTGGTGATATCCAATCGATAAAGGGTAGGATATAAAAGAAGTGGAGAGCGGTGTGTCTGCATTCTCGCACCGTCATCCTCCAGGGATCAGCAGTTGAGGCTCCGCACGTACAAGAAGTTAGGAAAACAGCACCGCCGGGGCACAAGATATGCCAAAATTGTAGTGAAAACTTAGAAAAATTTAGAGCCAATTCGAGGGAGCCGATTGGGGGGGGGGGAATGGGCTGAATAAGAGCACCCGTCCTTCCCCAGGGGCCAGCAGCTGACTATCTGCCTGGACTAGGAAGTAGGAAAACAGCACCACCGGTGTTCAAGGTATAACAAAATCGGAGTAAAAACTTGTAGAGGTTATTAAAATTATAGAGGTGTGACCCGACTGCGTCGTGTCTAGCAATTTTTGGTTGGCCTCTACGTTCTCATCTCCGCCTAGAATAGTACCCAGCAGCAATTCATATTCCTGTGTGAAGCAATGCCTGCTTTGATCATCTAACAATTCCAATTTGAATAACTTTATTAAATAGATAGTAGTATGACATTACGATGTAGGATCTTCTTATCACGCATACACATATACAGTCGATTGTAAGGAAAAACACGTAAGACTAAGTTGAATTTGCAGCTCAAAACCTGATCATTCCTAGTCAAATGGTCTACGCTAAGGGCGCGCCAGTCTCTTCTTTTCAGCTTCATTAAATGCCTTCACCACCGGTAGATTCTGCTGAAATTATAAAAAAAAAGTTCACGAAAATTCGACGGGAGGGACGTCATAGCTTGTAATAGGACTTTCTCCAAGATAGAAAGACCAGATGACTTGTCAGAGCTTCACAACGATGTTGACAACTATGTCTCGCCTCTCATCCTCACAGTTGCCCTGTAGACGTCTGCCTACGAGAAAACTTGAAGACTCACCAATTTTTTCTGTTGTTCAGTAAGATTCACTTCGGACTGCGAGGGTTGGATGGAAATTAATGAGCCAGTATCTTCTGAAACGTCGCGGTTGATGGCAGCAAGCACTTGATCGGGCGTCTCCTTCTCCAGCTGGATATGCTGCAAAAATTCAAATCTTTGACTCTCAAAAAATAACGATGGAAGAACTCACTATAGGGGAGTGCGGCCTAGACGGGACAGGAGTGGGGGTAGTCGACTTGGATTGAGCTGGTGGAGCCTTCACATTGGGTTGATTTGTGACCTTTGCCAGAACTGCAGTCCCCATCTTCGCCTTCGTGGGAGGCTCCGGTTTAGTAGGAGCGGCAGGAGTCGATGGTTTGTCATTGAGGTAGACTGACATTCTTCGCCACTCAGAAAGGCAACATCTAGCAAAATGAATGTGACTTCAGCGAAAGCATCGTGATATATGGGATGTTGACGAGTTCTTCATCAACATCGTTCTTTCACCTCAGTATCTGGAAACAAAAGGGAAAAGTGCCCGCACACTTAAAAAGGCAGCATACACGCTCACAAAAATGGTTGGGGGCCCTACCATGCCGTCAACGGCGTTTGAAGTGCTAAAACCATCCAGGTTGACAGAATTTGAGCATTCCCGTCTCGAATGCCTGTGGAACCCCACCCCTACAAATAACAGAATGAAGAGTGACGCATGTGGAAGCATTTGATAATTTAGAGCGATAGCACTATATAATGAGGGTCTAAGAGAGAAACAGCATGCTTTCCCTGTATATAACTTGTTTACACACCGATGAATTCCCATTCACTTTCAAGAAAGCCCATCTACTCCGGCTGGCTTATAAAATGGAGCATTTTATCAGTGAACAGACATGTTATATTCAGGTAAACCAAGCCGTTTCTCTCGTAGACTCTCATTTGCTAGGGCTATCACTCTAAGCTATCAAATGTTTTCACATGCCTCACTCTTCATTCTGTTATTCGTAGGGGTGGGGATCCACAGGCTTTCGAGACGGGAATGCTCGAATTCTGTCAACCTGGATGGTTTTAAGCGCTTCAAGCGCCGTTGACGAGATGGTAGGGGCCAGGCGGTCCTATTTGTGCTGTTATCTCAACCATGTTTGTTAGCGTGTATGCTGCCTTTAAAGGCACAGTCCAACCTCAGAATCGTTTTTCTGATTTCCTGCCAATCTTGAAAATGGTCCCACGTTGATTCCAATGATGTCCCTGTAATCGTTCAAGAGCCCCCAAGAACGAAGTTATGGCCCCTCAAAAATTGAGCTACGGAGGCATGGTGGACGAGTTTCCGAGACTTGTAACTTACGTCATTTACGACCGATGTATGCGAGTTGATTTGAACAAAGAGAGAAGAAGGAAATCAAGGGAAGAACGGGACTATTAATCGGAAACCATCGCTCAACCCGCCACTGTTGTGCTCGAAAGATCGTGAAAGGGGCGTGCAAAAGTGTCTTCCGGATGTGGGCGCCCCAGGGTGGCTTCCTCCTATATCTCACTTATTGGGAGGAATTGAGAGCTCGCACGTGGCAGGTGTTATATAGGGTGGGCCTACTTCACAATTATGTGGATATCTTGGATTTCGTCCCTGAGCTCGCACTGTGCCTTTAAGGGCAGTGTTCACGATGATTTTCGTTCCCAAGTTTTTCACATAAAACAATGCGTTGGCCTCCAAGTGTTACCAAAACTACGAAGAAACGGCGAGAAACACATGAAAACGTTAGATTTCCGTGACGTTATTCTATAACATGGACGAGTTGTTCGGTTGGATGAACATGTTCGTGGTGGTTGCCACCGGTGGAAAATTGGGTCAATTGAAAATAGAAAAATATTTTATGCAAATCAGGATTGCTCAGGGTCCGAAGGAAAGAACGGAACAACAGAGCAGAGAAATGCAAAGGACGGGTCCACAAAAGATTTCTTTGCCCTAACAAACAGTTCCTGTGAGAGTAAAGAGGCGGGGTGAGAGTAAAGCATTTCGTGTACTTCTGGTGCATTTATCTCGATTTCTACGTCATTATAGTTCTACCCGGAGGCCACTTAATCAATATAGCGAATAATCTCAAAATTGAAGATTACCGTGAACACTGCCTCTAAATACCTCGCGCGGCAAAACTATAAGACATACTCCGATTTTCGTGGTTTTGAACCTCGCGAGAGCTCAACAAAAAAAAACTGCAAAGACTGATTGACGCAGCACCCTCGAAAATCCCTAGGTGCCGATCTTCGCTACATAAAATCGAATTCTAGAATACGTGGAATTTGACCGATGCAAAACTATACAGCATAACTGACGTCTTCGCAAGAAATTCAATTCCTCTCACTCAGACACTGGACGGGTTCGATTCGGCTACGAAAATATTCTAATCTCGTCGTAGTGGAAGTCTCTTGAGCCGCAGCACAACCTGCTTCGAAAAGCACGTGGTTGATTCAAAGGGACTGCGCGACTCCGATTGGCAAAATTTTGATGCACCTCCGTCTCCCTCGAAGCAGCACGTGCTCTTATCGTAATCCCTAGGTGGGCAGAGGGGTTTAGCCTACCTCTCGATAGGGAAGCCGTCACGCCCGTCAGTAGGAGCGGGGTCACACCCCTCAATAGGAAAACCGAAGCAGAGAAAAATCTCCTCAATTTTCTTTTCGGAAAGTGCACTGCTGGATCAGCTGGAATGAGTAATGATTGATCGATCCATAACGGAATGGATAATAACGCCATGGCGGTTTCGGCGGTGACTATGGAATCTCGAATGGCGCCGCCATGACGGTGCTGGATGGGCGGCACGCGACTATTGCGCGGGAAAAATAATCCACCGCTCGCCCCGCGCGTGCGGTGAGGACTTTGAAAGATGTCTAACTATGGCACCTTACATTTCTCGGGGGCTTTTATAAAACCACATTTAGTAGAAGGTATGGGACACAGCACTGATAATCGGTTTTCAAATCCCCTAAGTGCCTCAGAGATTTACAGATTTCCGAAATTGGGCATTTTCATAGCTTTACGAAGAGAAAAGGGTACACAAATGGCGATTTTTAGGCCGCTCAAAAAATTGTCTCGGGTTGAGCCTAGAACTTTTTTAGGGGTCGCTTTAGGTGCTGATTACGATCTGAGGCCCATTTATCGATATTTCAATTGAATACGTCTGATTCGGTCCGAAGCTTCAAAATGGAGGGTATTTGCTGCCCAAATTTTGACGGTTCCGAGAATGCTACGATGAAATCGTCTTAAACCATACACATAGGGGTTATTCCTTAAAGGCAGCATACACGCTCGTAAACGTATTCGAGATTACAACTGAAATAGAATGGTATGGCTCAGATTACAACGCCTTTGCTTTTTAAAGCGTCAAAAATGACCCACAATGCCGTTACAGGAGTAGCAAGTTTGGCCCCGCCAGTATTTTCACGACCCCAGTATTTGCCCTTTTTCTGTAACTCAAGTTTGCCGCGTCATCTTCAACGTCGATGCTGTTGTTGAATCGCCTTGCAAGTGAACCACACACGTTACTGAAGGCGAGGATGACCCAACGACCCTGCGTTGGTGGAAAGAAAAGCGCAAATACAGGGGGCGTGAAAAAACGGGCGGGCCAAAAATGCTACTCCTGTAACGACGCTGTGGGTCGTTTTTGACGCTTCAAAATGCGTAGGCATCATGTTGTAGGCCATACGGTTCGATTGACGTTGTTAGCTCGACCACGTTTACGAGCGTGTATGCAATAATTTGATTTTTGGGAAATGTAGTGAAATAGCTGTAAGTGTGATTTTACGGTCGAGCTTGAACCACTTATTGATAAGTGTAGTGCAGAACGAGAGGTCGCATTGGATTAGCTCTTCCGTAGAACTTATCAAAACAAAATCACGCGTGGTGTGGATCGAACAGTTGAGTTTACTTAACTTAACATGCGCTGACTGCCGCATTACAGCTCCCGGAAGAACATTTACTGCTTCCCATATCACGCGTGATTTTGCTTTGATAAGTTCTACGGATAAGCTGGTTTAATGAGACCACTCGTTTTGCACTACACTTATCAATAAGTGGTTGAAGCTCGACCGCCAAATCATACTTTCAGCTATTTCACCACGTTTCCCAAAAATCAAATTATTCTACTTTTTGAAAACTTCATGAGAAATATTTGCTCCCTTTTTCACAGAGTATAACTTTGATTTTTCGAAAACATGACAATGTCAAATCAGCACTTTGCCAGGAACCTAAACTTTAAGGAATTCCATTTGTTTTCCCTAAAGCTTCCCTTTCTAACGTGATTTTGTGCCTGGTGGTTTTTCTTCGAAATGAACACCCGTCCTGCACATCTCCTGCACATTCACTATGACCTCACTCGCTTGTGATGTCCTGCACACTTGCGATGGTGTCCTGCGCCCTCCCACTGGGGTATCGCACATTTTCTGCGGCGTCTTGCGCAATCCCCCTAGGGTCCAGTACAGTTTCTACGGCGTTTTGTGCACTCCCACTAAGGTGCCACACACATATTGCGGCGTCCTGCGCCCGTCCACTGGGGTCCCAGACACTTTCTACGGCGTTCTGCGCACTCCTTAGTCACACCGTGCGACGTTCCGAAAAGTACTTCCAAGGCCCCGTCGTATTGTTTAAAGCGTGACCCCGTCTATAGCCTAGTTTTGACTGCATCGCTGCTGTTTTTCTTCGCAGCGATTTCACACCCGCTGCTACAGCGATGTAGCAGCGGCAGCGATTGTGTTCATAGTGCATAGCCTCACGAATGATCGAATAAATTCAATCAATCAGTGAAATTAATGGCTGGTAGTTATCAATAACACGTTTCGACCCGCAAACACTGACCTTGTCATGTGAAAGGGTCAACGTTCACTAGACGAAACGTGTCATTCGCTGGCAATCGCTCCATCACTGCCATTTTGGCCGCGATGGAGCGACGGTCAGCGACTATTGAGAATCGCTCTTCAAGCAGCGATGCAGTAAAACATGGGATTTCATCGCAGCGACCCAGCGATGTAGGACGTCTGCCACGAAACGATCACGATGGAAGCGCCTTTCTATTACGCGCGATGGAAAAGGAACAGTTGTCCCTCGCATGGCCGCAGCGACCACCTGCAGTCAAAACTAGGCTTAGGGACAGGGGCTCTCTACACACAGAGGGCGGAGTTGTCCCGCCTTTTGCTGCTCTTATTCTACTCGGGACCACTTCGCTCGCATTGAGTGGCGTGACGTTTCAAACTGCAAAAACCGGGGGGACAGCTCTTCCTTCGTTGTGTAGACAGCCCCTGTCCCCTAGGCTTAAGGGAGAATACAATCCTAGGGTGCGTTCCAAGAATGTTCCCACGATATCGAGGGAGGGCATATAGCCTTTCCATGGCCGCACTTGCTTCCCATAGCCACGAATTGTATCTGATAAATGTTTCCACGTCGCCGTGTCTACGTTTCCATGGAAAACTTTAGCCGTGGGAACGTTCTTGGAACGCACCCTTGGGCGGCAGCCTATCAGTAACGGTGTTTATCTTCATTAGTTCATTTTTACGAATGAGTAGAAGCCGAATGGTTTATAATAACATGTTTACATGTTTTTGATTGTCTTGGCCCTTAATGTTCAAGTTCCGCAAAAATTGAGATATCAAATTCAAAACTCGACAGGAGCTAGGTGCAATCGTAGCAAACCTCCTGGCCAAAAATGAGCTTTCTAGCTCAACGTTAAGTGTTCAAACAAGATCATGGATGCCAACTGAGAAAAGAAAAGATGAACACTTTTTTCGACCAAAATCACGTGGTTTTAACAATTTTTCTTTAATCTCAGGTAACCATTCCGGACCATTTCGGGGTAGTATCTTTAACTTTTTAAGCTATATCCAATGCAGAAAAATGCTTTTTTCTGCGATTCCTCTAAACCTCGGTTCTAGAATCACGTCGTTGCGCGATAGCGATTCTAAGCCAGATCGATGTGCGCTTCACCCACACCACAATTTGGGCTGCCTAACATAAATCTGTGTTGGGTTTATCGTGTTTCCTTGGATTACGGTATGTAACGGTGGGTATACGGTAGCTAGGTCTCAGATTTGACTCAAAATTTCACTGTGGGTGTTATTTGGGACGCTGAACACGAATATGAGGTCCATTTTTCGATTTTCAAAATTTCAGTAAGTAAAGGCAGTTAAAAGACATTATGTTTACGATAACCTACAGTAACCCTGAGTCTCGCGGAGAGCAGACCCCTAAATTCGGGTTCAGCGCCCTAAATAACTCACGGTTGAAGGTTTTGAGCCAAATCCAAACAAAAAAAAATCTGAAGACCCCTAAAATTCCATGATGACCTTACCTTTTCGTGAAGAAATGGAAATGCTCTTTTTGAAATCTCCGAAGGCATTTATAGAATTTCAAGCAAGGGTCACTTAGGTACTGTCGCAAACCTACAGCAGCGACAACACGGTTTTCCAAATTGATACAGGGTGGGTAAAGCAATCCCCAGTTAGAGGCTGCAGCATGGTCACATTTCTTGGCGATCGCTCTACAAAAGGGGCTTTAAGATCGAATTCGGTAGCGGTTTTTGATTGAATACAGAGGTAGCGAGGAGCCTCGGAAATGTTCGGCTGGTTATGCCAAGCTGTGATATAGCCCCCGCTCCCTGCCTATTCCTGCAAAAAAAAGGAACCAGACTTGGTTTTTACTCCGGAAAGTGCCTTTAAAATCCGTCTTTATCTGAGACAATGCCTTTACGCTAAGCATATTAGCGCGCCTAGAACACAATAACCAACTCCCTGCAAATTATTCCAGTTTTATCTCAGTTAGTCGATTATTCCAATTTTATCTCAGTTAGTCGATCTCATAGAATATATTATACAAAGTTCATACTACACATACGTGAGACGCAACTATATGATGTCGAAAAAGCAATCATCGGGCTCGTAATTAAAGTGAAGTATGTCTTATAACAAATTGATCTTCCATATACAAATCTCACAGAGAACTTCAAATCACAGCACATATCAAACAATTATCGAATCAGAAAGTGAATAAATTCCATATTTTGACAAGTGAATTGATTGGACAACCATCAAAAAACACTGGTAAGGCTTCGTCACAAACGAGTAAATCACACAAAAATCCCTCGTCGACAACTGAGAAAAGGGCAAAGCAGCAGCAAACCTTTCTTTACACCAAGGGCAAATATGCCTTCCTCAATCGCCTATATTAAACGTAACAACAAACAATTTGATCTATATACACGCCAGCAATAGTCATGAGAAATTCTTCGGAAACGGCGATAAATAAGGGAAAACGGAAGTCAGTCTTGAACACTAAGCTTCCAGAAACCGATGGTCTGATCACTGAAAAAGCACGTAAACATTTAGGTGGAGAGAAAAGAACAGCGAATTGGTTGAAGGCTGACAATCAAGAAATGTAACAAACCTGGATGCCGTGAAGACCATGCTCTTATTGGAGCAGACTGAGTTGATCGATTCAGGATGCGCCTTGGTGATCTTCAAAAGCGGTTTACACTGCTTGAAAGATGACGAATTCTCGAAAAAAAATTACCTCTTCAACAAGCTTAAATCGCCGCGAAGTGGTGATATCCCAGAATTTCATAGTGCCTTCCTTGCACACCGAACACAGTAATGGACGATCCGTGTTAGCCTGAAAGTGCTCTCTAGTACATACTGGTCGCTAAGTCTCCAATATTGCAACACAGAAATATTCATGTTAATCCGAAAGTATTCCACCAAATGTGGTCAGCGAAATTTCTCTTGTTCGCCTGTAATCTTTCGATCAAGTGTATACACCTTTCGTTGAATCTAGTCGAGCGAATGGATCAGGCGCGACCATCAGCGGCGCCCGTGCGGCATTCGCCACGATATCGGCCAGCACCGGCCTGGATCGCGCCCAACTATCTACTATCCCATGCCCATTCACTCGACTGAATTTGGGGAAAGGTCTATAGCACATCATTCAAAAGCTTGAAGGCACAGTCCAACCTCAGAATCAATTTATAGTTTTTTTTTCGCTTAGCTTGGAGGGGATTTTACGTCGCCTGCGATGGTGACCACAGGATCGCTTAGAACCAGAGAACCAGCTACAACAGAGTTGTAGCCCCTAAAATGTTGTGAAATCGGACGGCGGAAGTTCGTCGGCAAGTTGTCTCGGGCCTGTTTTTCCTCGTCGTTCGCAGCCATCGCACCGCAGCAGACCACAATATAAAGCTAGACCAATGAATCATGGAAGAAAATAGATTTTAATCGAAATCCCTGGCGCGTCTCGTGCTTATTGAGACCAAAAACCCTTAAGCGGGCGTAGGGAATGAGTGCTGATTTAGGGGAGGAGAGAATGGGTTCTTGACCCTTTCTCGCTTATTCTGAAGAGTTGAGATTCTGCGTTTGGCGGGGTTGCCACACACAGCGACCATACCATAATATCGTATTTTACCCAAAAGTTTCGACTGTGTCTTGAATGCCTCCTCTGTCCAATACTGTTTATCGCTAATCGAAAAAACGCGGTGGTTCGAATTTCACTTCAAAAAGCAGAGGATGTTTCAAATATCGAGGAATTTTATATACCTCTCGTTCTTCCTTTATATCCACCGCCGCTGTCTTAGTTCACAGATAATTTTAAAGCCAATAAAACCAGAATACAGTGCGAAAACGGGTCCACAGAATCCCTTCAATGAAAGGATTTTCGCATTTTTCGGAAAGATTTCAAAAATGACGATTCATATAATATCTTCGTTTTCCAACTAGTGCGCCCACTTCATGATTGAGTGTAATGGAATGTTTTATCTGACGATACTTATTTCGCCTTTTGCTTGCCTAGTTGTTTTGTACAACTTCATACACTCAAAACATATGGAAACGGTCTCACATCAATACAGCCATTCTTTAAAATTTTGACCTTTTTTCAATTTGATTGTCACCTTTTAATTTTTGGGAAAAATTGTGTGTTTTTTGGAAAAAAGATAGGTCGCAATTCACAGAATGATTATCTACATATGAGGCACTTTCCATATTTTTAGAGTTGGTTGCCCTAAAGTCTTTGGATGGGCACGTGCTCAGACAACAGGTGCGGACTGACCGCTGGCAATCAAGGCCTCTCCGGGCGGTACGCCGGCAAGTTGCGGGCGGATCGCTGCTCATCGTGGCCTCGGCGGGCGGATCGCTGGCTATCAAAGCCTTTGCGGGCGGATCGCTGCGTTTTGGCGGGCGGATAGCGGCGCCTGGGAAACTTTATCACGCTAGCGGGCGGATCGCCGGCAAGCTCTAAAGCGGCCATCCGCCCGCAACCTGCCAGCGATCCGCCCGCAAGGGCTTTGATAGCCAGCGATCCGCCCGCTGAGCTATGAGATGCAGCGATCCGCCCGCAACTTGCCAGCGATCCGCCCGCCAGGGCTTTGATAGCCAGCGATCCGCCCGCTCAAATTGTACACGGTGAAACTGGTCAATCAATGATGAGTGGATTGGAGTTCATTTATTGATCCACTGCCACGCCATAAACCCCATCCGCCATCTCTACTTCAGTGTCATAGTTGTTTCACTTCTATATGTCGCTTTTTTCTTGATGTTGCTTAATTGTTGAGTGATCTTATAATGCTTACCTTGTATTTAGCTCATTAGAGTACGTGTTCTTTAATTTTCCCAGTTTATCGCAAGTATCCTAATTCTGGGAAGCGGTTGTCTTTGAAAAAAACATATGGTGTATGCTAGAAATGGAGAGAAAAGCGCTTCGCTCAAAAGATGGCGGAATAACATCTACGCCGCGGCTATTTAGAGATATGATAGAAACCATACAATATCGTTAAATTCTTGACACAGATGGTGCTAAGCGCGTGAATGGAAGAGTCACCGAGTTTTCCCCGCCTCTCCTGCGCTTGGAATAATTTACGATCATCCACTGACGGCTCACTTGGCCTGTTTTCAGTTCGTCGCTTTGAAATTATTCGAAAAATTATTCGAATATATTCGAGTCGATTTAATTCGAAACTATTCAAAAATCGGACCTCAAAAAAAGAGGCCATTCGAATATATTCAAAAATCGGACGTTAAAAAAGGGAGCCATTCGAATCTATTCGATATTCGGTCTTTTCTTTCAGGGCACAACTATAGTAAACTGGTGTCAACTTTGTTTTTGGAGGAAGCGAGCCTCCTTCGAGGGAAGTAGATATATGACGCATTTTTCAGGCGCAGGAGTCAGATGGCAGCGGCGTCCTCGGTTCAGTTACAAAAGTTTGCGGTGCTTGAACCCTATCTGGAGGTCCCTCTCACCCGGTGAAGGCCCCAATAGAGGTTGGGAGGAGTCGTCGCGCCGCGTGTCGGGGTGCCGGCCGCATCGTGTGTCGCTGTGCCGGCCGCGTCGCGTGTCGGCGTGCAGGCGGTGTCCCGGTTTAGCGTGCACGCTAGCTGTGTGGGCGCAGTGTTGAATTCGAGTGATGAGGTTCTCCAATTTGGATATGTGGACCGTGACTGCCCACATTTTTGAGGATTTTCTATGGGAGGATACGAAAGCTAAGAACCCGAAAGCCCGAGTTTCAAAGAAGTCGAATTACGACATTTGAAATGTACGGTCGGCATTGATCCTAAAGAGACGTTCTGTTCCCTAGTAAACGTTGGTGCAAGCTCGATGCCATATGCTAATACATAGGTGCACCAAGTTTGTGCCAACCTTCAGTCAGGAACGCATGGTAAATAGAATTTCGCTATTTCGAGACCCACAATGCAGGTTTTTCTGGAACTTAGGCAATGTAGGGAGCCCTTACTAACTT
Organism: Aplectana chamaeleonis; assembly: GCA_029168955.1. Lineage (NCBI taxonomy): Eukaryota > Metazoa > Nematoda > Chromadorea > Rhabditida > Cosmocercidae > Aplectana > Aplectana chamaeleonis. The sequence goes on along the minus strand of JAPDOI010000030.1, from coordinate 1,330,338 downwards.
TGTGAAAGTGCCGAGTGAGCCAAATTATCCGCTCTCGCACGATGTGATTTTACGTCATTTGCCAAAAGATGAAAATGCGACTAGTTGTAGCTAGCAACACGTTTCGGCGCAATTTAGGCAGTTGGCCGTATTCATGAAACAGAGGGAGCCTCCCGGGAAGGTCCGAAGTTCGCCCAACGCATACACTGGCTGCTTATAGGAACCATTCCGGGAGGCTCCCGTAGTTTTATGGATATGGCCACAGAACTTTTCAGGGTGATTGTGAACTGGCGCCCTGAAAGGATGGTCGCGTGAATGATTCCACAATATCCAACCTGCGCCCCATATTGGAGCACAATCGAACCGCAAAGTACACTACTCGCGCAGCTGATGAGCTTCAAATCTCTACTGCCCTTATCGGAGTTAAAGGCATCGTTCGCGCTGGAAATAAATTTTCATTTTTCAGGCTCAATTTCATGATTGAGTCCGGTAGACCACACTGGTGAAATGTGGCGCGTCAAAAACGTTGAGCAATGAGGTTGGAAGGGGTCAAAGATGAAGATCCGCCACCAATTTTCACCAGTCATCTAGTTTTTTTTTCCTAGAATGTTGGTGCGACCGTAAGACAACATGAAAAATAGTTACGGCACGAACTCCACATGCAGAAAAACTCCGAAAATGACAGTGACGAGGTCTTCAAAAGCAGAAAAACTTCAAAAAGGATTTTGACGCGAAATTCAAATTCGTATTTACAATGTGTTCCAATTGACTTTTCTTTACAAATGAAGGTTTTTCATGGGCCCCTTCGACATTTTCGTTCACTAGAGAGGCCAAGCTACACAAAAACATGAAAAAATAATATACGGTTTTCTGCGCGTACGATGCCTCTAACTTTGGGTCCACAGCTGCAAACAACCGTAGTTGCAGCGAGCAGCTCGGATATACTAGCGCTGGGTCTACGGGGTCACAGCACTATCATTTAGTTCTCAGCCAGATTGTTTGTAAGCTGCGTGCTGCAACAGACCTTACCTGCGAATGCGGAGCGCTATTTCACTCCTGTTCGGACACTGCGGGGCGGGCTGGACGTAATTCTTTTGAGAGACTGGGGCATTGCATTCAATTTTTGAAGAGCTTGACCCACTGCCGTGTCTGGTGTTCGAAGAGGCCTATCGTACACCGGTGGGTCAATCTGTCGCGAACCAACTTCTAAGAAAAATTGTAAATTTTTCAAACATTAAAGGGTAGAATATGAGACACGGGACGGAGTAAACAAATTGATTCATTATTATGTGGGTATAAGGCAGTAGATGAGCAGTACTGAGGTGTGCAGAAGTACGGCCGGCACCGGTTGCCCACATACCTTGCGTTCCTTATTGTGACTTGGCGCGAACTCGGTGCACGCAAGTTATGTATAACATAGGCACATCGGCTTTGCTCCAAGAAACAATAAGGAAAGCAAAATATCAAAGCGATCTGTTGTCGACAATACGCCGGTTGGGGTCTAGGGTGCAGCACAAACTTCAGGGCTTCAGTTTCTTGGGCAGTAAAAAGTTTTTGACCGGATTTTTTGGCCCAGGTTTTCCTCAACATGTTTAGGTAGTCAACTCTTTGGGTTGATTAACACTGCGTCATAGGCGTTTAAAGGCACAGTCCAAGCTCAGGGGCCAGATCTTAGATTTCCACATAATTATGAAGTAGACCCACCCAGTATAACACCTGCCAAGTGAGAGCTCTCGATTCCACGGAATAAGCGAGATATAGGAGGAAGCCAATCTGTAGCGCCCACACCAGGAAGCCACTTTGGCACGCCCCTTTACGATCTTTCGAGCTGAACAGTGGCGAGATGAGTGATAATTTCCGATCAATAGCCCCGTTTTTCCCTACATTCTCAGCCTCCCTCTTTATTCAGGTCGGCTCGCATCCATAGGTTGCAAATGACGGAAGTTACAAGCCTCGGACAACTCGTCCACCATGCTTCCGCAGCTCAATTTTCGAGGGGCCACATCTCCGTTCTCAGGGGGCCTTGTACGACTAGAGAGACATCATTGGAATCAGCGTGAGACCATTTTCAAGATAAGAAAGGAAACAGAAAATCGATTTTGAGGTTGGACTAAGCCTTTAAGAATTGGTCCCCGACCCCAGGGATCAAAAGGAGAAGGGGTTCAAATTACGAGTACATCGCTGACAACTGGCGGGTAGATCGCTGATAACTGGCGGGTGAATCGATGATAACTGAAGGGTGGATCGCTGATTACTGGCGGGCGGATCGCTGGCTACTGGCGGGCGGATCGCTGGCTACTGGCGGTTGGATCGCTGGCTACTGCCGGGCAGATCGCTGGCTACAGGCGGGCGGATAGCGGGGGGATGTCGATCCGCCCGCCAAAAGCCAGCGGTCCGCCCGCACCTGCTGTCTGAGTGTGGTGTAGTGGCAAAAAGCGCTCCTCTCCCTGCCACCGGTCGGTTTCGATCCTGGCCTAAGGCAAGCCACGTCTTCCATCCCTCTAGGGTCGGTAAAATGGTAACAGTTTCATATGGACAGATAGAAGCACTGACTTAAAAGTCGACTGCCACCCGCAAGTCACTGTATAGACCCGAAACATATTCAAGCCTCAGGGATGGGGGCAGACATCTAGCAAAGGTACAAAAACTCACCCCGACAAGATCCATTCCTTGAATGAAACTGTTGTGAGCATTCAGTTCCAGATGGTCTCTCTTCTGATCCATCAGCGAGAACTTCATGATATTCTAAAAAAAAACATAAAACATACGATTGAAACTGCGTCAAGATTAAAAAATCATCAACTGCGTCAATGCAGCTCACAAAGAATGAAAATTCAGAGCGGCTTGATTTCACCTGGGTTCGGTTTCGCTCATAGATATTCTTGGAATAGGTCTGCATTTTCATACCCCGGTCACAGTTGGTCGAAAAAAAAAACAGCCGTGGCCGCCTGTGTCGATTCGCATCAAAAACGTGGACGAGGGAGGTTACAGAACGTCCCACCTCATCCATGTTTTTCATGCTTATCGATCGGGCTGGCTATACCCAAGGGGCTTACTACATATGACCGGGGCCTTTAGAAGTGTTTAGGAACGGTCGCGTAGATCCATCGCTGCGGAGGGTACCTCCCTACATATTCCTAATCAATCGCGCCTGGTTAAGGAACCCCGCAATTTTGATGGCATCGTGACAGATGCCGACGGTCGCTCCTTCGCGTTGGGGAAATCGCATGTTGTAGTCGGTCGCCGCTCCGGAGCGATTATCGGCGATTATGACCTTCCGACGTAAGATGATTATTCAAGTTCGCGGCTATAAATCACAATTAGTCCGATAATTCACGCCTATTTTTAGTCTTATTCACTTCTGCGCTTTGCTTTCTTTTCTCTCTCCGTCTCTGTCTGTCTGTCTCTCTCTCTCTCTCTCTCTCTCTCTCTCTCTCTCTCTCTCTCTCTCTCTCTCTCTGGTAATTTCAATCCTTTGTTTGGCCGCCGTGGCAGGTATGAACAGCGATCTCGCCGGATCACTGCTGTGTTCCAACGCGGCGGGATTCCCAACCGATCGATTGAAAATACTAGCGAACGGCTACAAACAGAGTTGAAAGGCCACTTCTAGGCCCAAATCGTACTTTTCGCGGCGACAGTGCAAATCAGGCATATCGATTTTGGGTCGATACTAATAAAAAACATTGCGTCGGGCCGCAAGGCGCTGGAAGTATGATCCCGGCCTTACCAATTTATCGCCGATCGCTGCGATAACATGCTTCAGATGGGCATAGAAGTGCTTCGCGATCACGATTGATTCTCATGATTATCATGCTATCGCAACGCTCGGCGATGCTGCATCCGTATCATCGCTGCACTTTGACCCTAATCCAGTAGTGAAGGTCACACACAACAAACGACAGCTGGCTACTGTCAAAATTCTAAATGTAGAGCTCTTTCAAGATGCACCAAACCTTAAGCCGGAAGGTAACGTTCTTAGTCTTAGTCACATAGAGTTCGCGTCATAATTTTAGTCTGATGAATGGACGAGGCTGCGACCGACGGTAGATCACCGCGCGCGCGATCGAAGCCCTATTGGCCTGTGATGCCGTCAACACCGCGCGGCCAGCCGCCTGGTCCATACGTCAGACTAAATCGAATACGAAAACCATATATAGGGCTTTAGATCACGAGCTGAAAACGAAATATGGCTACGAACCTTGTCCTTGCTAGCCGTCAGCAAAAATCCACCGTACGGCACCACACATGTGACATTGTCGTAGTGTGGTGGATTGAAGTCAACCGTCGATTCATACACGCCCTCACCTAGAATAAGGCTCTGTTATGACACAGGGAACTCATTAGAAATTTAAGGCAGGTTCCGCGTTGAAAAATTGCCCGTCTTTTTCGCAGAAAGGTATGCTTTGGATCCCCCTAGAGAAAGGAAAGTCGGTGAAAATCTCGTGGATCAGCCGACCCATTGAATCACTCCGCCCACCCCATATAACCGTTGTCCACCGTTCGCTTCACTAAAGGAACAATTGCCAAATTGTTGAGTACTTTTGATCCCGAAATATTCTAACATACAAGCATGCGCATTGAGCGGTCTTATTTCTAAAGAGTTTTCGGTACAAGAAAGTGAAAACGAAGTCACCTACCTAGAAAATTCAAAGCGCTAAATCATTTCCGTTTGAATTGTCAAAAGTCCACAAAGGTTTTTGCACCAGTGTTCGAAAGCTTTGAGGGGACTGAAACCTTGGTATCCTCTACTTCGTGGGCTTACCTCCCAACCCTACCTACCTGTTCATGAACCCGACCCCAGTTTACTCCACTAGACCGCCGCAACCCTGGTTTGTCGTTTATAGATTACAGCCCGAGCCATCTGCAAGCAACAGGCTAAAAAGCCTACAACTCGCTTACATGCCTAGTAAGTTTCTGGAAACAAGCCAGGTGGAATATCGGCCGAGACAAAGAAAAACATAATACCTCCGGGGCTACACTGGAACATTTTAACGTAGTGATCTCTGGAACCAGTGAAGATCTGTGGTAACCCATCGGGACCCTCGGAAACCGCCAAGCACGACACCTCGGATCTGAAAAAAGCAACATAGTCGAAAAGGCTTTGATGAGATGGCGAAAATATAGCAAAGAAAAACCTCGGACTATTGACTGCTGAAACAAGTCTGCCGAACGATGCCCACTTCTCAAGATTCCAGATACGAACGTCACCACCAAATGTTGTGAAGAGAAGTCGTCCTCTTGGATCGACTTCAGCCGCATTCACCACTGTCTCAAGGAATGGCACTGTATTCTGCCGTGATCCCGCTGGTCCTCCATCACCTGATAAATTAGCTTGAGTATAAAAATTTGGGCTGGCTAATAACAAGAAGTGCACAAATGATTGCATTAGAGCCATAAGGGCCGAAACAAAAGCGCATTCACCTTTCTCATCAACAACAAACCACAATGAACCTAAACAGTGATCTTTCTGGGCCCGACCACAACGGTTCGGTGTAAATTTTAGAGGACCATAAAACGCATACCGTCGTTTACTTGACCACTGGACTGCAACACCTTCAAACATTCCTGTGTCCGTAAGTCCCATACTCGTATCTAAAACCTTAGGAACTTCCTGACAGCATTCGATATTTTGAGGAGGGCTATGATTAACCCCCTTCTACGAACCTGATACATTGACAGAGAGATTGCCAGCTGAGAGTTTGGTATGAATCGTACGGCTAGAACATTATTCGGATGCACGCCTAACGTCCTGACTTCACTGCCTGTCTGTAGGTCCCACAGCTTGGCAGTACGATCTGGAACACAGCTTCCATACAATTGCATACAGCTCAACCGCACGTTGGGTGTCGAAAAGCCAAACTGTTGCAGACAATTCAAAACTACATATACCCTCTGGCTATGGAATTTTCAGTCAGTCTCTACCACTAGCAAGCAGACTAGGCCGGAAGTGGTTTGAGGAACACACTAGAAACTCTCCACCGACGACGTTGCGGTGGAAAAGAAGTCTCCCATCAAGCCATCATCGATGTCTGCCGTCAATTATTTCGCAAGCCACAATGCTTCGGCCCAACGTTTTCCAATAGAGATTGACAGAGGTGCTATGCGCGTATCTGAGGTCCGTTTGTGAAAAACGAGTGTAAAAATACCCCATTTGTGACCTGATGAGCCGCCTAAGCCGGCTTCACCGGTCCCGGCCAATATGCACGTTACATACACATTACTCAATGTGGTTGGAAAACTCCCCGTTGTGGCCAGCTGTAGCCCGCTTGAAGGCAAGGTCCGGCCAGATTTTGACACCACCGAAATTCGGGTTAGATAGATTGGGCTGGTCTAGCTGGACATCGTCCAAAATTTTCACAAACTTTAAGTCCGTATTTCTGGAGAAAACAGCCTGAAAGTAAGGGATTGCGGTATTCACAGCATGATAATCATGGCTGGAATGACCGATAATTACACAGCATTTTTGAAGCATGCGTGGACAACTGCTAGAAGATGGACGATGGCCACACTTTTCTGGATCGTCGGCTCACGGAATTGGCTTCAGTAACTTGAAGAAGATCGGTTTTACGCAGTTTTCGCATGTTCCTTCGGACTACCTGTACCATGAGAACAGATTCAGCGGAAAATCTCAGAATCTAAAAACTGCCCGGACCCTGCCCTTAAGTCGACTGTAGCCGGCTATAGCCTAGCCAGCTACAGCCGTTCCGTCGATACGCATGCAATAAGTTGTACATGGAGCAGCATAGGCTGGCTGAAGTCGCCCGTAAGCGATGACGACGATGGCTTGGTGAGCAGGGTTCTACCTGTACATTGAAATATAGCGAATAAATGAAGGTATCGTCCGTTTTATTCAATTAGAAAGCTGTACTCAACAACTCTTCGCAAAATCAATCGATCGATAGCCATCTTCGCTTCATCCCTCCACCAAGAAGAGTCGCGGCTTCCTATTTGAACTACGCATACCATAGCAGTGTGGATCACATCTATGGGATATGGAATGTTTCATTATCGGGGAAAAGATACAGCCAAGGCCGGCTCAGAACGGCTCAGGCAGGCCACAACCGGCTTTCCACTAACTACGCCGGGGTCTGCAGGCCAAACTAGCTCCACAGCCGTTGCACCCTACACATTGTTGCTCTATTCCTGATAAAAACAGCATACCCTTCGAACCGGACAACAGCAGTTCATCAGTGGCTGCCACGGAGAGCACAGCTTTCGAATGTCCTTCCACAGTAGCCGTCCTCGTGACAACCCGGTACTGATTCCCAGTACTTGGTCGGACTGATACGATGCGACCTTGCCTTCTGAAATCATGGACTTCAGCATAGCGAACAAAGATCTGCCGAAAGTGTGCTTCTGTCATGATCTGAGCTCAGAAATCAACAGGAAATGAAATACAGAATGTGTTCAATATGGACATACATGATCCATGGAGCTTCCTATATCATTCACAATATAGTGCGTAATCAACTGAACTGTTTGTGAGCTAATCCAACACTACGTGAAGCTAAAGAAACTCAAAGAAGCACAAAAAGCGAGATTCACAGCAAATTGTCAATTACGGGCCGCATGAATGGTTCTAGAAGGAATCATCCCACATCTCACACTTCCATGTTATATGGCTTTGATATTGGAAGATTGCACAAAAGCAGATGCGGGGACTGAGCTCACTTTTAGGGAACAGCGTCGCACCACGAACTGAACACAGCAGCATACTGCACGCGGGAAAAGAAACCAAATTAACCGAACAGTGAGAATGCAGTCTGCGGTTTCATTAAGTGCAGTCGGTATTCGGAACGCTACTATCACCTGCACTCTTCAACAAATTCACACTAAAGATCAACTTGTTTTGAATCAGTCGAGAATCATCTTCTCTTGAGTGATCGATTTTTTAGCGTTTCTTCAGATATTGTTCGGATTGATTCGATTCTCCCGACATCAAGTAAAGTCAGATTCTGTATAGGTATTCAACCGGATATTGAAGAGCGATTCGATAAAATGGAATGTATGCCACTTTTCTTCTTCTTCGGCGTTGGACGAACTCCAATACTTACACACTGGGAAAGGGCGAGCTCCGGACAATATAACCCGTTTCTGAGGCGATGATAGCTGCGATTAGGCTCAAATGGTGAACTACACTACGGTGCAAGTATACAGAAAAGTTCATGCCTAACGGAAACCAAGAGGTGGTGAACTCAGAAGCTTCGAATCAAGTTACTTGCAAGATATCCGGGCAAAATCAAGTTACGTGTGGCTTACCTGAGTTTTTCAAGTTACTTGCGAGATTGGGACTCGCAAGTAACTTACATGGGCATAGCCATGATACTTGTGACTTTTGAATCTTGCAAGTAACTTACATCGGCCCGTCAATCCTCGCAAGTGGATGATCACGTCGTAACTTACTTAACACGTGTACAGCCGGTATATACATAAGAAGACGTCTCACCTCACTCGAGTCCTCATTCGGCATTCTGATGTCGGCCCTGGAAGGCGACTTCGAGTCGCTCTCCGGAGACCAGCTTATTTTTGACCGCTGGGGGATAGGGGTATCCTCTCGGCTGGAGGGGAGGGGGCGGTTCTCGCCGCGGTCCTCGGGAAGGGTGGTTATTCGCCGCAGACCTTGGCGAAGATTAGGCCTCGTAGTGGACACAGGCGGAGCTGTTTCTGCCGTGGGCCGCTACCATCACGATGTCGCAAACCAATGTCACCTGCATCTAAGGAGTAAGTTAAATGTCACTTCTGGGTAAGTTACTCGTTTACTAGAAGTAAGTTACTTGTGACATAGAAGTAAGTTACATGAAGACTTCACGTAACTTACTGAAGAGTAACATTTAACTTGATTCAAAACTTCTGGGAAGGTGGATAAAAGTTGTTTTCCCATCTATACAGATACAAAGCTTGAAACACTTGCAGCATTTTTAGACTTTTTTCTTAATACAAATTTTTTTTCTTACAAATATTTTGCCGTACTAAAACTGTTATAACTTGGGTGGTGCTCGTAATGTGTCCACATCGCAAAAAGGGAGTGGGGAGCGATGGATTTTGAATGGCGGTAATCGGTGTACATATCCTTCAATCAGGGCCGTTCGCTCCTCCTCCGCCGTTACCGTGGTTTGAACACATTTAGACCACCTGCCCTATAACCTTTGTGAACGCGATCTACCCTTAAAAGTACGACTGTATATGGTTCAGGTCCGGGGTAGTAGGCTTAGGCACTCTCCAACCCCAAGGAAGGACTATTTCAAGAAAGAATTGGTATATGAGCGAAAGACGTAGTGGACGAATCCCTTAAGCCTAAATGTTTATATCTAAGTTCGAGGGAATCATCGATTTTGTCGTTCCCTCACAACTAGCAATTTGTTGTGAAATAGATTTCCTCGGATCGTAAAGTACCTCAGCCTACTACCCCGGACGTAAACCATATGTTTTCGTAGTTTTACGGGTAGATCTCGTTTACACAGAAAGTTATAACAACTTTAGTAGGGCAAAATGTCGGAGTAAAAACGTTTTTTTGTACAAAAAAAGCAGGTCTAAAAATGCTGCAAATATTTGAATATCATTTCTGTATGAGTGGGCAAGCACCATTTTTCCACCTTCCTCACCTCGACGCGTTATTTTTTCAACCTCAGGACCCGGTCAGTGTTGGTGCTATATGCAACTGTAATCCGCCGTGGTCTGCTGTAACCTGCCGTCAACCGCCCGGTCGCTACGTATGGAAAAAAATGGTGGGGTAAGGTTGAGGAAATCACCTGGTGTGGCTGACGGGAGCCCACTGGAAACGGTGACGATGGTTACATGGCCGACAGGATTGCATCTGTTCAGAGAAATAGTCAAGGAGAGTAAAGTGAAGAAACGGAGGAAGCAGTGTGGATGGCTTCCTAGTGATATGCCATGTTTCATTATCGGCCCACCCAACCAGCGTTTTTTCTCACCTCCGTCATCCACGTATTGCATGAATATCAACCACGTCGGCCACACCGGGTGATTTTCTCAACCTCACCCCACCATTTCATTCATACGTATCGACCAGGCGGGTGCTGGCGAATGACGGCAGGCCACACTTGGTGTTTTTTCACCCCATTTCCAATGCTTGCGTGTATCGACCGGGCTGGCTACGTCTGCTCAACTAACTCTGACACGGGCCGCGCGGTTGGTAGAGCCGGAGGACCAGCATCGGCGCTTCGAGGCTTGCCCCCAATACAGGCGGACTCTCTCACTGCCGCTTGTCTTCTGCCTGTCTCCTTGCTGGGCTACCGCCTGGTAGGTAGTGGAACGCCAAAGCAGGTCAATAGGCTTGTGGTACTTGTGAAACACATTTGTCCAACATGTGGAGCCGCACACGTTTACATTACCATCTCAGACAAGACTTCTGTGCGCAGCAAAATGTTCCCGTATCAAATGGCCATCACTATTCATCCTATTGCTTTTCTATAAGGCCGATCACACCTTTTTATTTGTTGTTCACCTTGGTTTCCAAAACTGTAATTGGCCACAATAAATGAATAAATAAACTTAAAGGCAGTGGTCACGATGAAAAACGTTATCTAAAAAACTACAAAAATCAGCTTAGATCAAAAACAGCTGAAAAACTATGAAGGTAGCGCGGTGAAAAACGGTCTACAAATAGAGTTTCTAGGGCCCAAAGAAGCTAGTTCGTGCACACGTGCACAGCGATGACGAAACAGATCGCAGTCTCATGCCGAGCAGTCAAAAATCATCGACATTCAGAGGACGAAATAAATGCAAATTTAACGAATAAAAACAGTTGAATAATGAAAGCATCACTTCAGTCAATGTTTTTGACTAGATGTGTACATAAATTCGAAGGTTCATTGATTGACATTCAATTTCAAGCTAGCTGATGTTCTTGATATAAGAGGTCATCGATGCCGATGATGTGGAGAGGGCTCGTCCACCATCAAAAGACAAGAAAGTTCAGGTTTCAAATTCGCCCCAAAACAGTGGTTTTTTCGTGATTTTTTCTTATAGGTCCTACTACTCGAGACCCACGAAAGGATTTGGAGAGAAAAAGACGACAAGCATATTTGATCGCGACCACTGCCTTTAAGAATTTCGATGGAGGTCACTGGTTGGCATATCCATGAAGTTGCTAAGTTAACGCCTGAGAAAACATAGGGTCACAATATCAGGAAACTTCTGCAAGCACTAAAAGACAAGAGTCTAAATTTAGTGTGGCAGGTGTCAATAAGTACGCATCTGATTAGGCAAAAAGTAGATATGTTGAGCCCTTGAAGCGCTGAACATGACTCAATCCTATCATTCTAGAAGTTCAGTTGCTAAGTAAGTGTAACGTTCTGAATACCAACTGCAGGTACCATAGTCGCAGACTGTACGACGGGGAAATTACTGTTGAAAAGATTGCATTAGCACTATAAACGGAGAATTAGTAAAAAAAATATCAGACTATTTACAGAACTCGCACTGCACTCCCAACTAAGAATTAGCTAAAAGCAGGATTTCAAGCAGTAATTAGGAGAAAAGCCAGCGTCTGTTAATGATATAGCGGTAATCCAATTAGGTTAGCTGGTCAGTGGAAAGTTGTGTGAATAGCCGTCACAAAAATCATGTTAAGAGTAATGTCCGACCGATTCAGCAGCGACGATGGACTCGCTTCCATCAACCACGACGGAGTCAGGCGAGCGAACACCGACTTCGCGGAACGTGTCGGATCGCCGCTACCTCTCTCGCGATACGATGGCGTCCCGGCATCTTCGCCGCCCACTGGAACTTCTGCCAACGACGGTAGACGTGACGAGGAGAGCATCCGGCTACCCAGGTTACTAAACAACCACAACCACTATCAAGCACAAAATGGTTACATCACGACAAAAACAAATCACGACGTCAGTTAAATCTATTACACTCGGTTGGTTAGAGTACTCTATTCCCCTTGCTTATCTTAGCTGATGCCCATTTTGTCAAACTTTTAAAAAATTCAATATTCAACTTACCGTATTTCTTGTATTTTTTCGGCCGGAGACTTTTTCATACTTTTCATAAAATTATAACAACCATAGTATTTCTTGATTCCATGGGTGGCACTGAATTTAAGGCACTACCACTGTTTCTGTTTAGCTTGGACATGCTATAAAACCCCTGCACACGTATTCAGACTTATTCAAAAGATTGCCTAAGGAAGGGACACCCTATAAACTTAGCTAATACGCAAATCACATGAGCAGGCAGAAATTTCAAAGAACGCTCCCCCATGCTATCCATCCGACTTAGAATACGGGCAAGGTACGGCTTCAGCTGGGCAAGATCTCTCCCCACCGATGGGTAACAAGATGCCTCCGGATGAGCGGCCTATTATGCTCTCTCAATCCATTAGGCCAGAATTTACGGAGCTTAGCGAAATTCGCTAAAACCCACATGCTCTTGCGTCGAAGGTGCAAGGGTGCAAGTTTTACGGAATTTCTACGTAAAAACGAAGGCTAAATTCGCTACCCTCTTTAAAACGTCGTAATTCTCATCCTTTGAGGCGCGTGATGCCTCAGCCTCCGTCTGCCCTCTGCTCTTTCACTGTCTCCAACCTCCGATCCGCAACAGCACGCGTGGGAACCATGAAAATTTCGCCAATTTTTAGCCCGTATATTAGCCTCGCTAATGCTAAAACCATAAATTCTCACCGTAATTGTAGCGAGAATTTACGAGCTTAGAAAAAAAAGAAAAGCAAGATAAGGAAGAAAGGGAAGAATAAGACAAAGAAGAGAAAGAAGAGGGACGAAAGAAGAAAAAAGAAGAGATGAACAGGGATTTTAGCGACTCCAGTGGTGCTCGACCATGAGCCTCAATGAAATGCGTGCTGACACCTTATTTCCGATACTCATCTTGACGCTTCGGAGGTCAACCAACCGTTCAGAAAGCATTGCCAGCGGAGGAAAGACACGTGGACAAAAGCTGCTGCAACGACAGAAGGACGATCAGATGAACAGAAGCAGATCAGGCATGACCCTGTGATCGGCTAATGAGAAGCGTGGCCACCCTGCTTTCAGCTCCGGATGAGATTGCACGTCTTCTTTAAGGAACCTACGCAGGCTCGTGCAGTTGTATTCGTGTACAGAAAGAACTTTCCGACTCATTTCCTATCCGAACTGGTGATACGACAAGAATGTGTGGCGTCTCCATTGTTGTTCAATTCTGTAGTTGACAATATCATACAGGAGGTGTTCAACGGCCGGCATGGGGTTCAATTTGCTGAAAATATATTCGTGCGTTTGTTGATGAAAGTGCTGTTCTTGCTAATGATTATGTTGAGGCTACCGACTGTCTGCACCAGGTCGCGTCAACGGTAGGCTCGTATGGACTTACGATAAATGCAAACAAAACGAAGGTGATGCAAGTGATGAGCGAGCAGCCGCGTTCCGTGTTTGTGATGTCCAGATTTAGCAAGTAGACCAGTTTAGGTACCTGGGCTCCACTCAACAAAACAAGACCTCGTCAGCAGCCGAAGTTCACAGCAGAATCAGCCAGGCCGCTTCTGCTTTTGGAGCACTTGAATGGTTAATGTGGAGGCGTCATAACGTTGCAAATGGAACGAAACAGATGATATACTATTCGCTTGTCTTGCCAATAGTACTGTATGGAGCTGACACGTGGACACTGCTCAAATCGAATTTCGGGAAATCGAAGTTTTTCAAACGCAATGTCTTCGAAGGATACTGGGCGTGTCTCTACGCGACCGGGTCACAAAGTAGAATATCCACTCACGTTGCGGCGATCAACCCGCAATCGAAAGCGAAGTCAGAAAGCGTAGGTTCTGCTGATTTGGTCACGCCTGTCGCATGCCAGTAGAACGCCTGCCTTACCACTTGCTCTTTAGACGACCGATAGAATGGAGAGTACAGCGATCGGCACCCAGAAAAACCTGTATCGAGCAAATCGAACGCGATAAGGCGAAACGCAAACTATCTGTGGATGATGCAAGACTAATGGCACAGGATCGCTCTGCGTGTAAGGCATTTGTCCGTGAAGCACATCTTCCCATGGCACTCATACCGGAATACTGACTCTGAGGTCAGCCTCGGCAGGCCGTCAGCTAAGGGGACGAGAAGGGTAGGGTAAGGCCTTAAGCTCAGAACTGAGCGCGCCGCCATTGGAGCCGCCGAACACAAACTAGCCCTTGCGGCCCTCTTCTTGCACCCCCTATGCTGCGGTCCCTCAATTATCAGCACAGCGTAAGTCTGATATTGCCGCTGAACTTCTTTCGACATAATTTCGCAACAACTTCGCCCAAGGTGCGCCCATATGTTTTCAATTGTTGGAATCCATTTTTGGGGACAACAGCCAGCTTTTCAAATGATCTGCTCTTGCAAGAAGTGGTTCTATGCTCGTTATAGGAAATCACGAGAAATGTTGGACGCCACCCAAGGAAACATGGCAATGTACAACTTGTGGTTGTTCCTCGTTCCCATTTGTGGCGAGTTTGACACAAGCTAAATTCAGCTGAACGTCTTTGTGCCGCTAAAGCTATCTTAGTCCACGCATCTTTCCTATTCTGGAAATATTTCCGAAACGAATGAGCTTTCCATAGTGCCGCAATGGTCACTGGAAGCGGTATGCCGGCGAGCACCCTTTTTAGTCTCGTGGTTCAGTGTGAAAAGAGTTGGTGAAATCTCTTCTCTTCATGACTCACTAAAAGGTGACCAGCCCTGCCTGCCAGGACTACGCATGTAGCCGTGTCTTCTGATCGACCACCTTCCGGGTACTTGTAAGAACCATATTTTAGATGCACGAGTAATGATAAAACTTTCAACATTTTTTCATAAAAGGAATTCAGAAAATGTTTTCTGCCCAAACTTCTCTCAAAAGGGATATTTGAGGCGCTGAACACGAATATGGATCACATTTTAGATAATTCGAACGATAAAGACAGTTTACGGCAGATAAATGTTATTTTACCTACAGAGCTCGCAACTTCTACGCCCATAACTTTTTCTTTTACTATTACTCGGTCCGCTAGGATAGGTTTTTATGACTACCTGGGAGGTAGTCGATCAGAAAAACCTGGTCTCAGGGATATTTCTGGCGACCAGGTCTGGTCATTCCCTTGCCAGTGCCTTCCTTTCCCAAACGGAAGGCTCCTTCATTGTCATTGGTCTCGAGAATATTCAGCAACTTCTACACCAGGTTGTGTGAGTAGTTTATCCTTTTGTCGATTTCTCGATGGATCCTTACAAGCCCAGCTGAGCCCATGGCTTAAGTTTTTTGTAGTCGGATAGCATGGTATAGCGAGACATAATGATGGTTGTCTGTATAAACTTTCCTCGGAGAGGTTGCCCAACTTCTATGTATTTCAACTGCCCTACACGTTCGAATGTAAAAATGCTTCGAGCACTCCTTTGCAGATATCATATTAGCGTCAAGAATATAAAGCATCAACCCAATGTCTAGAGTGGCATCATTTTGTCTAAGCTCATATCAGTGTCGCTACATAATTGCGATCCACGACACAGTAAAAGTGAATAACTGGGCAGGATTGGGACGCGTGTAGCCCGAGCATGTTGAAGGCCTAGTCCAACCTCAGGGACGAAATCTGAGACTTCTATGAAATTGTGAAGTAGGCCCTCCCTGGACGTGCAAGCTCTCAATTCCTCCGAATAAACGATGTATAGAAAGAAGCCACACTGGCACGCCCATTGCCAGAAGGCAGCCTAGCACACCTCTACAGACGACGTTTAGAGCTTTATAGTGTCTGGATGCGCGAATGAATTCAATCTAGAGCCTCGTTCCTCCCTTCCTTTCCAGGCTCTTCCATCACTCAGGCTTACTCCCACGCATCGGCCGCAAACTAAGAAAAAACCAGGCCTCGACAACTCGTCCCCAGTACTTTCGCCACTCAAATTTAGGCAACTCTGGAGGAATGATAACTCTGTTCATGGGCGGGATTTGTACGATTCCAGAACTATCGCTGGGACCACCAAGTGATCGTCTTCAAGATAGCCGGAAGTTCGAGAAAACATTTCCTGGGTGCACTGTACAAAAAAACCGCAACTCAGACAGAGCGAATTTATAGGTCTCGTGAAAAAACCACTCACAAAGATCGTCACTTGAAGCGGACCCGTAGAGCGATGCGAGCGAAGCTGTCTCTTTGCTCTGAGAAGAAATCAACCATCTTTTAGGGTCACCGTTGTTCCGCTCGGAGTTAGATCCGGTAGTGACTTAGTTACTGTCAGGAAGAGCATTTGGGCCTTAGCTACTGACAGGGAAAACACACGACCCAGAACGTGACCGCTGACTTATCTTTTTTATTTCTCCACCTGTTCTCAAGAGGATAGTCTTCCCCGATGATATGCTGCTTATCACATTCCGCAGCAAGAAGGTTTATCCCGCCACAGACTGCGACAAAGAAAGCACACCCGCCATGACTCGAAGAGGAAAAGCTTTCCTCTTCAAAAGCCATGGGGAATTCACTCAGTGGCCAAAACCTTCCTCCAGAGAGTGACTTGAAGTAACCATCCAGGAAAGGCATCGTAAGGTCGACTGCTGCCTCTAAGAGATCAGACACCATACATACCGTTTGAGCACGTGACTATCACAAAGCCGTTCAGAGAATACTTCATTCTGCGTCACTGAGTCTCCCGTCATGGCACCGTAGACGCTCCAAGAGCAACCTGACAGGAGCCTCGTTGCTGTAGCAATCGGGCGGGAGGCAGTTGCTGGGTTGGTGGTGACGCCATACTTCGGAGGATCCGGTATCGCTTCGGGCGATGGTTTGAGCAGGAGGAAAACTGCGAATTAAGTTGAGATATCGACTGTTGCTCGGCAATACTGACTAGCTAATGTCGCTTGGAGCCAGGAACAATATTCAACTCTAATCGCACTTACTCAAGCGGCGGCTGACGCCTGTTGCTAGTCACAGACGCTCTCTGCTGAGGACGGAGACGCTCTCTGCCATGAGGATACGGTGTTCGTCACAGTTCGCAACGAAGAGGCTAATCCAGCCACACCCCGCAAGAAGGTCCCCCAATCTCTCGTTACGGTACCACCGGCGTCTGAAAAGCAGGAGCCGTGCAGTAGCAACAAAACGGGAACAGGGATTGCAATCCAACCCTCAGGTGCTGTTCGGGCGGCCCTCGTCAAAGTTGGCCGAGCGACTGAGTCCCACCCGGTCGATACGCACCGAAATAGTAACAGATGGGTTCAGAAAATCCTCCCGATGAGTCCGTCCTCGACCGTCTGCGTGCATGCGCAATCCACCAGTCGATACTAGTGTTTCACGCTCGAACACGGGCAGGGCCAATACAACCGAGGGGAGCCGCTTACGCTCCTTGGGTGCTTAGACAAAGTGGTCACTAACCACATGATTCCTTTCACTCTTCCTGAGATCATCTTGACAGTTTTATCAGTGCTTTGGACCAGCACAGCACTTTTAGGCCCCCGTCATAGTCGGTGGATCTACTGAGTCCCACCCGGTCGATACGCACCGAATTCGTGGGAAACGGGTGCAAAATATCAACCCACTGAGTCCAACTGCGACCGTCTGATACCCGCCGCTATCCCCCCGGTCGATACTGATGGTTCTCATGCGTACAAGGGCGGGGCCAATGCACCGACTGAGTCCCACTGAGTCCTACCGAAATCATCCTCACCCCACCCGGTCGATATAGGTGTTTCTCACGTGACTTGGGTGCATTTTTTCGGCCGACTGCGACCTGCCGAGTTCCGCCGCATCTCGACTCTCGTCGTCTGCGCTCTGCCATACGTACTGCTGCCGCTGACTATCGATTGCGTGTTTCGCAGAGGAACTGGTTGGCGCTGGGGGCAACCGGACTCAGTCGGACTCAGCAGGTTTTTCCACCCTGGATTCATTCGGACTCGGTCGGACTCAGCAGGTTTTTCGACGAAGTCTGACGGTGGCCTAAGAGATCAGACACCATACATACCGTTTGAGCACGTGACTATCACAAAGCCGTTCAGAGAATACTTCATTCTGCGTCACTGAGTCTCCCGTCATGGCACCGTAGTCGCTCCAAGAGCAACCCGATAGGAGCCTCGTTGCTGTAGCAATCGGGCGGGAGTCAGTTGTTGCGTTGGTGGTGACGCCATACTTCGGAGGATCCGGTATCGCTTCGGGCGGTGGTTTGAGCAGGAGGAACACTGCGAATTAGGATGAAATATCGACTGTTGCTCGGCAATACTGACTAGCTAATATCGCTCGGAGCCAGAATTAATATTCAACTCTAATCGCGCTTACTCTAGCGGCGGCTAACGCCTGTTGCTAGTCATAGACGCTCTCTGCTGAGGATGGAGACGCTCTCTGCCATGAGGATACGGTGTTCGTCACACTTCGCAACGAAGAGGCTGATCCAGCCACACCCCGCAAGAAGGTCCCTCAATCTCTCGTTATGGTACCACCGGCGTCTGAAAAGCAGGAGCCGTCGTTGCAGTAGCAACAGAACGGGAACAGGGGTTGCAATCCAACCCTCAGGTGCTGTTCGGAAGGTCCCCGTCAAAGTTGGCCGAGCGACTGAGTCCCACCCGGTCGATACGCACCGAAATAGTAACAGATGGGTTCAGAAAATCCTCCCGATGAGACCGTCCTCGACCGTCTGCCTGCATGCGCAATCCACCAGTCGATGCTAGTGTTTCACGCTCGAGCACGGGCAGGGCAAATGCAACCGAGGGGAGCCGCTTACGCTCCTTGGGTGCTTAGACAAAGTGGTCACTAACCACATGATTCCTTTCACTCTTCCTGAGATCATCTTGACAGTTTTATCAGTGCTTTGGACCAACACAGCACTTTTAGGCCCCCGTCATAGTCGGTGGATCTACTGAGTCCCACCCGGTCGATACGCACCGAATTCGTGGGAAAATTGTGCAAAATATCAACCCACTGAGTCCAAATGCGACCGTCTGATACCCACCGCTATCCCCCCGGTCGATACTGATGGTTCTCATGCGTACAAGGGCGGGGCCAATGCACCGACTGAGTCCCACTGAGTCCTACCGAAATCATCCTCACCCCACCCGTGTTTCTCACGTGATTTGGGTGCATTTTTCGGCCGACTGCGACCTGCAGAGTTCCGCCGCATCTCGACTCTCGTCGTCTGCGCTCTGCCATACGTAGTGCTGCCGCTGACTATCGATTGCGTGTTTCTCAGAGGAACTGGTTGGCGTTGGGGGCAACCGGACTCAGTCGGACTCAGCAGGTTTTTCCACCCTGGACTCACTCGGACTCGGTCGGACTCAGCAGGTTTTTCGACGAAGTCTGACGGGGGCCTTATGAGGTATTCTACTGGATGAATACAGTGAACGAGTTTTTCCCCCTTGAATTTTCCCAAAAGAACCTTCTGAGTGCACAGCACTTCGTCATTTTGCACTTCCCTAGAGGATCGCAATTACGTAGGAAAACTGAACTAGAACGAAGACAATTGCATGACATCCCACGGAAGCGAAGTTTGTCTCAGACAATTACCCGCTAGGGACTCATTAACTGTTAAACAACTGCAACACGAACAATAACAAGATCGCACCCTTGAGTAGTCTGTGTTGTCGGTCTTGCAGACAACTGACCACCTCGTATTGGCCTCGGCGGCAGATTTGCAATCGTATTTCGAAATTTTGAGTGTCTTCTGAATGTTGTCGACGTCCCATTCAATGAAGATGGATTTGTCAGTGTCGATGACGATGATGACGGCAGCAGAAGCGACGCAGAATCACTGAACCCAAGAAACACTACACAAGCTACAGCACGATTAAGGCACTCAGTACTGAGCGGAAATGCGTTCATAACTCATCACTAATGCGAGGTGACGGCCGCTAAATAGACGATTTGAATGATTTTCTGATTGTCGTTTCATCATGGTGACAGGGTATGAACACATTCGACGCATTTGGCAATGCTAAACCAATTCGTATGGAAGTGCGGCAGCTACACTCACACACAATGGCTTTATGATTAATTAGTATTATGGAGGTTCTGAAATCGAAGACATTGGCACACAAACAGCCTCAGCCATACCAGCTCGATCAAATCGAGGGAACGCTGTCTCAAGAAGTATGCCAAATGATTATGGAGGCTTGATCCCAGAACCTCGGGTCACAACGGCGACACTGGGGCACAAAAGTCATCTGACAGAAAACACTTGATGTTGACCCATAGAATTAGAGGGCGTGTGTGTCAGTGCAGCCATCGAATCTCCATAAAAATAGCTTCACACGAACTCAAACAGTCGAACCCCAAATCGGGCTCGAAAGCGTTAATGATGTGAAAGCATGCATTCTGGAAGACACGGCCAGTCAAAAACACAGTCGCCCTAAACAACTTTCAAGGATAGCGATAGCGATGGGACAGAGTTTAGCACCATCGACAAGAAAATGTGCATGGCGGGTATGTACTTTTCGCCATCGCTCGCAGCGAAATAGAGCTATGTGAACAACATGCCGTAAAACCTTTTTGGATGTCATTTGAATTACGCCATAAGGGTGAACTGATTTTGTCCCAAATATTTTTAAAGGCAACGTTCACGACACAAATCGAGTCTGAATTTTTGGCACATAGGCAGTTGGGGGGGGGCTTGTCATAACCACAGCGTTAAAAAACGGAGAAAAAAGCTCTATAAGGCCTCCTCAGACAAACAGCCACTCGGAGCGGGCCTGGAGAGCAACTCGAGCGACGCTGTCTTTCCAATGCGGGTGAAAATTAGCCACCTATTAGAGCGATCGCAGTTCCGCTTGGAGCGATATTAGGTAGCATTTAGGACAGCGGCGGTTTTCGAAAATTTCCCCACTGCTAATTTTTCTTTATTCCCGCCTCTTCTCAAGAGGATGAAGCCTTTTAAGGGGATAGGATACTTGTCATAATCTGTGGGCAAGGAGGTTAATCATGCCAAAGGCCGTAACAAGGACACCATCCCGGCATGATCCGCAATGAGAAAGGCGTCCTCACCGCGGGCAAAGGGGTATCCCCTCGGCCGCCAACAATGGTTCCCCATAGTAACCACAATTCACCTATGAGGAGTGGCCTCGGAAGGTCAACTGCCCGTCTCGACGAGACGAGCCGTCTTTTATACCCGCTGATCACTCCACCCGCACGTGATCACTCAAGGAAAACCAATCCTGTGTCTCACTATCTCTTGCGATGGCACCGCGGTCGCCCCGAGAGCGACCGAACGGGAGCCGAGGCTGCTATTCCGATCGGACGTGAACCTCGGTGACATTTCGACACTCGGTCGCTGTCCGGGCGGCGACGTCATAATTGAGAGGTGCTGGTCCCGCTCCGAGCGATGGTTTGCCTGAGTCAGAGTCAGGGTTAAGCAGGATTGCGACTCGACACAAAGGGGTCGTACTCAGAAAGTCAACGGGTCCGACCGCAGATTTCTGTCGGGTCGAACCCTCTCCGTTTCTGCCCCTCACTTCTTCCAACTGGAGACGACGTGGGGAGAAATAAATCTATTCTCCCCCCACGTCTTCTCACTTTGGACTTACGTGGAGGAACAATGCTAAAGCGGTCCGACCCGACAGAAATCTGGGGATGAACCCTGTTCGAGCTGAGGTCGGACCCGGCGAATGTCTGAGTAGAAATCCGGGGAAAAATTGTGAAAAAAAAAGAAACTTCAGGGAGGCTCGTAAAAATTTTGGATCAAATGTGGATTTCCTTCAAAATACCTGGCAAATCAAAGGCAGCATACACGCTCGTAGACGTATTTGAGATTACTACGGAAATATAATCGTATGGCTCAGAACACAAGCCCATGCATTTTGAAGCGTCAAAAACGACTCACAAAGCCGTTACAGGAGTGGCAAGTTTGGCCCCGCCCGTATTTTCACGCCCCCCTGTATTTGCCCTTTTCCTCCAACGCAAGGTTGCTGGGTCATCTTCACCGTCGGTACTGTTTTTTGGATTGCCTAATAAGTGAACCACACGTCACTGACGGCGAAGATGACACAGCAAACCTGCTTTGGAGGAAAAGGGCGAATACATGGGGCGTGAAAATACGGGCGGGGCCAAACTTGCTACTCTTGTAACTGCGTTGTGGGTAGTTTTTAACGCTTCAAAATGCATAGGCGTTGTGTTCTGGGCCATAAGATTCTATTTCCGTAGTAATCTCACATACGTTTACGAGCGTGTATTCTGCCTTCAAACTAGAGTAGCAATAGTCGCCCTGTGCCGGTAAGATTGCAGTGAGAGAACAACTGTAGCAGAGATAGTAAAAAATTTGAAAAATTTCAAAAAAATCTTAGTCAATGGGGGGGGGTGTGATAGCTCCACCGGAATCTGGCGCAACGGTCTGCTCAACCCTGTTCAGAGTAGGAATATGTACAATTCACTCGCCACGACCCCCCATCGCATGGAATCTATAGAAATGGAGAAATGGCGAGTAGACAGCACTCCAACTTTGAGGTCTTATTGAACCACTTTGGGTCCGTTTTCACGATTTTTTTCAACGTCGATCTCATAGGCCACTCAGGTGGCAAATCCTGCTGCAAAATCAGACCGATTTCATAGTAGACACTGCCTTCAAACACGAGGGGATGCATGGGGGGGGGGTGAATTCCATCTTTAATGGCGTTAGAAGTTTCTTGATTAAGCCGTGACTCCAGCGAAACCTGACCTGGGAATCGTTTTAAATAACCACCGGTTCACGGAAGAATAGCACCACTATCTAAATGCTTTCGACCGGGTGATCAAGAATCTTAACCAAAAACGTTTAATTCCTGGCGCAGTTTCTAACGCGCCGAAGCAGCTTTGGAATGCTAAATTACATATAATTTTGCAAAGACCCTGCGTGCTACATAACGTGCAACATACTTCTTTTGAAGAAGAAACCTTCGTCAAAACGGCGACATCATTCCGAGAAAAAGTGGCAGAGCTGATGCGAAATGTCGTCATAAGCGCATGACATCCCAAGATTGCCGGGAACAACCGCTGTTTTTACAAGTCGACTAATCCTAAAATATCACCAAAGGAACCGAGGTTACTTGGAGCGATTCCGTGGAGAGTGATGATTAGGCTGCAGTTAACGATAAGAAGCACAGAACTGAAGCCGAGCAACATGCACAAGGACCTTAAAAACGCAAAAGACAGATCTTTTTGGAAATGATACGCAATGGCCGTAATGTGTCCTCACGTCAACTTTTTCGAAAAGGGGACGCGCATGCAAAATTGGACGCCAGGACGGCTTCTGAACGTTTAGGCCAGCGATCAGAAGGATGCAGTGGACACAGCAAATGTCCACGCCAGATATAACCTACATTCGCGATTTCTTTTCCTTTTTCTCCTCTTCAGGCGATTCTATTCTCGCCGGTTCCTTTGGTGACGATGGCGGCTGTTCGGTGCTTGTTTCCGTAGGGTACAACATCTCATCCGCTGTTGCTGTGTGGCGTCGTGCTTTGTAGGGAAGAGGATCGGACGCATCTAGAAAATAAAGCTGATACTTGAGCATATGTCAAAACATAAATATTATATTTCACCAAAAACAAGCTCTGTCCGCAGTAGTAACATCTATCCAAACAGAAAACCAATCCAAGAAATACAAGCCGTTCAGTATGTAGAAGGTTGCGCATAAGTTTCCCGCCACCGATTTTGGTGAAATTCGCCACAATTTTTTTCGCTGCCGGAACCCATTTTGTTAGGCAGAAAAAACCGACAGTACAAATTAACAGGATTCGCAAAACTCAATAAATATGCTCTGTCGAGATATGTACGCCGCGACCGATATTAATTTCAGCATATAATTCGAGAACCATCAGGCTTTTCTTGAATTGAGGAGAGGCATCATGTAGAAAAATATTCGTGCTTTGGAATGGCGTATCACACGGTCAAATGACCGACGCTGAAAAAATCATAAAATTGACAAAGTTGAGCAATCAAAAACTTTTCTGAAAACCTGGTATTCCTTAGATGATCAATAATCTACGTTGTTAACGCTCACTTCTCATATCAAGACAACCATACAGTGTTGTGCAAGAATATTACTTTCGTGATAAACATTTTTTTCTCCTTCTGAGTCAAACGCCAATAGATCAGAAGCCACAGCAGAAGCAACTTCGGTATTGTTCGAGAAATCGCCGATGGCATTCCATCTCTCCATAACAGAACAAAGTCAAGTTCTTGTTTTTGATGCAAAAGGCCTAAGGAAAGGTTCCGGGCAGAATTTCAATTCCGTGATTCCCCCCCCCCCCCCTAAACCCAAACGCAGCCACAGGTCATCGCAGGAAACTTGCGAAAACCACAAGAAAAACGGAAGAGTTGGGATACCTATGTAAGTTTGCGCAGCCCAGAAATGGAGACAGTCATTGGAAAATGTTTTATTGTTTTGATACTGACAGTTAAGCCGGATCTGAATGTGGTTGTGAAGATTTTCGGCGACCCTAAACACTATAAAATTGGAGTATTAGCTCACCTGGAGCATGAATATACCTAGGAAAAAAACCAAGACATTTGACTACTCCAGCAACTAATGAACAAGGTCCCTCAGCTTCTTGGAACACGGCCAATGTTGCTTCACCGTGTCTGCGCCAAGTGATGGCTTTGTAGAGCAGTGCGACGAGAAGTAAAACGAGACTGTGACACAACTTTCAGACAAGGGTAAGCCATGGCCAGGGTCAAGCTCATGTTGGTCCTCGGACCAGCGTGGGACCAACGGGTCGTTATTTTTTTGGGAAAACTTGAGAATGTTTGGCGGTGGTCGTTTTTTTTCGAACCCATGTGGAATAATGTCTGTATCGCTCAAAAATCGAATCTTGTGGTACAATTATCTGGTGCCATGATTATTCGCCATGAAGTAGTCAACATTATCGATGGAACAAGAGCAACTTTCTTCACCAGCACCCCTCTGAACCTGGAAAAAATCGGTCTAAAAATCGAAAAAGTGTCGTCTGCATACATGCATGACCTAGAGCAGGAGTGGAATCTGTAGACAGATGTTAGGATACGTTCCTTTTTTCCAGTTTTAGAATGAGCTCATAAGACCGATTCTGCGCCGAGTTTTGGACGCTCAAGTTATGGTTGGTCCCACAATGGTTCAATGGCTCTCAATATTTGTTCATCATTGATGATACTTGAACGAAAACGAGCTCCATTCTCATCTAATCGCCCAAGTCTTTGGAAGAAATAGGTCAAATATTTGTAAATCAGTGACGTTTACCATCTACCACATTTCCCACCTTTCCAGGGGGTCGCCTTTTTCACCAAAAAAGTGTTCCTTTCGGGGGGTCGTTGTTCCGGACCACCCGGACCGACGCTGTGCCTGACCCTGGGCATGGCGCTGTTATCGGCTCGTGAGAGGTGCGGCCCCCTCCCTCCTTCACTCCAGAATGGAAATTCCTGCAACCCCTCCCTTACTGCTGCTCCCTCCGGGTTGGAAAATTGTGCGCACTCCCCCCTCCCCCTTGGGTAGTGAGTGTGACCTTCAGATCAAGGAAAAATTGCGTTTGCAAATATATGACGAATATTTTTACATTTCAGCCTATATTCGAATGTTTTTTAGATTTAATGTTGTTCTGTTTATTTTTATAAAATTTTGTACGGCTGGATGCCAACTACTTTTCGCGTGGTGGATGGCGCGAGCTGTGGCCGCTCCTCTCGCAACGCACACACAGATGCGCCCCCTCTGTGAATGTCACAGCGAGCCTAACACTGCAGGAAGCCGACCTTTGCCAAGGTACATTGAAGTCCTTTTTCTCGCTGTCTCGTCCGAAATATGCTATCAACCTTAGCTTCATTCCAGCTTTCAGTGAATCGAATCATCTAGGTAGTACCAGCGCAAGCAAATGAACTCACCTGTTCGACTTGGTGAAACACTCCCATTTCGCAGTGATGCCAGCGACGGAGATCGGCTCTTCTTCAGCGCACTCTGTTCGAGAATTCCTTCGACATCGTTAACTGAAACAGTACAATAAGGAGCGCACATGAGAATAACAAAGGATGACATCAAAAGTACAATCAGTTTCATACAATCACCATTATAGTCATTTTCTTGCATAATCCTCAAGAAAAATTCAAGGGCTCCAAAATAATCACGATCTGAATAAGATACTGAATACTGATTTCACCAGACATGAGTAGTTTTTATTTCCACTGAAATATTCCATGGCATAAGGAAAGGCAATTTCCTGCACCGGGGAAGACTCTTAACTTAACCCTGCAGAAAATTCACGCTTCTGTGACCACCCAGCTTAAGAAAAAGCTCCTTTTCATACATATATGTACCAATGAAGTGAGGGTGTCTCCTGAATATAAATGAACACCAACGCCGAAAAAAGCCCTGCAAATAGGACCTGCGAACTCTGAATACTTCTCTGAATAGTGCGCCAGAAGATGATAGCGGACCGTGAATTACCAGTCTCCCAAATTATTTGTAATCCATGCTTTTGACCGTCTTCGGTCGAAGAACTTCTAACCGCGACAAGGCAGTAGCCAAAGTGCTACTGAAAATTCATATGGATAGGATATTTAGTAAGTAGATACCTAATATTTTTTAGGAGAAAAATCGTCTCCACTCCACCTCTAAAAGAGCGAAAGTTTGAATAAAACGCAGTGGTGGAAAATGACGAAACCATGGACAAAGGTGAATTCGTTAACTGCGAGTGAAGGCAGTGTTCACGACAAAAAAAGTCGGAGTTTTCAACGGAAAACCAAAGGCCGAGGCCCATTGCAACAATCTCGAAAAAAAAAACGGCTGAAAACCAGCCATAAATAGCCTCACACAGCCGCAAAACTTTAATGTGACATGCCCGCCACGCCCACCTTCTCAACGGCCACCGAGGAAGTGGGCGTGGTGGGCATGTCACATTCAAGATTTGTGGCCGTATAGGTCTATTGGTGGCTTGTTTTTAGCAGTTTTTTCGAAACTGTTGTTGCAATGGATCTCAGTCTATTCGATTTTCGGAGAAAACCGGATCTTCTTTAATGAGAACTCTCCCTTTACGGAGAAAACGGAAAAATCAGGAAAGTTTTCCCTGCTGGAGCTATCCCTCCCTTTAAGGTCAGGGAAAACGCGCGGGTGCAAGTTAGAATGTCTAACCACTGTTGTCTGCCCCCCCCTAAATTGACGAGATTTTTCATAAAAGCTCGCTTTGCCGTCTTTCATTTCGCTGCTAAAGTAGCTGCTAACTACTTTAACAGCGAACAGAAGAAAGCAAAACGATCACTCATGAAAATCTCGTCAATGGGGGGGGGGAGAACACCAGGAAATAGCTATTTCGACCTGTTTTTGTACGCTTTTACTGCAGCTTCTCATTTTTGTGAGAGCCACATTTCACGAAGACAGCTCAACAACCGTTTTTATCGGGAGCTCTGCCCCTAAAAACCCCTACATGGACCCCACGTTTTCAATTCAGCCTATTGAACTAACGGGGCCGCGACGGTAGATCGTCGCGCGCGATAAAAAATCCGTTGGTCGGTGATGCCGCCAACACCGCACGGCCAGTCGCAATGGTCGCGCCTGGTCCATTCACTAGACTAAATCTGATATGGAGACCACATACGGCTGTTCGCCTATGCACGTTCTACTCAACTTTATAGAGAATAGAACGAGTTGTTCTCTGGATACGGTGGTTCCCGGATATGGACTACCCAGAGTTTTTACAGCTCCCGTGGTAAAATTATGATTCTTGTAACTGTTCTTAGACCATGGAAAACGTAGCTATGTTCCTCAAACGTTGCCAACTTTGTAACTGTTTGGTTTTTTTTTCGTTTTTTTTGTTTCTTCACGTGAAGTACGCTCATATAAGTGGAGTCTACAGTTAGGTCCGCGGCTTGCGTCCTCAAGAAAAAATTTAATCTCACAGGCGGCTGGCGCAGGTGGTTTAAATCTCACCAGCGGCTGACGGTACGGTACGCTGATATACTGCGCTCTTCTCTCCGCCTCAATGGATTTGCGGGCAGGCGCACCCGACCACCGCGCAAGCCGCGGGTGAATAATATTTTTTCTTGAGGACGCGAGCCACGGACCTAACTATATCTATTTTTTCTGCATTTTCTAACGTTACTATTCTCTATAAAATGTTCCTGAATGTCGCAGTTACTGCTGTGGTGATAAACACCCCGAGTTTCACTGTGAATCATGGCCTTCAGACTAATTTCACGCAAAACTGGGCCATGACATGGTCTTTCAGGCGGTTATTACCAAAACGAGTTCGACGAACACACAAGATTACTTGCACTGTTATGTAGAAATTAATTCAAGAATCATATTGTGTGGAAAGATCCCGGCCTTCGCATTTCGACCGCGTGAGTTATATTAACCCGCCGCTCAGCTTCCGTCTTGTGGAATCCCACTATGAACTTGATTAATGGAGTGTATGCATAGACAAGTCACAAATTCTTGTCAAGAAATGAAGGTGTGTACGTTGCCTGCGACAGCCGCCGACCATTTCCGATTGAGCGACCAACGTGTTGCTAACTGCGAATGGATCGACGGCCACGAGCTATTGCAATCAATTCATTTTCTCGATTAATACATTCCTGACAAGCGCTTGGTCAGTTAGTTCGCGAAGAGCTCTGAATAGATCCCTGTCGATATGAAGACGTCGTAGACTTCATTTGGTGTGACCACAGAACGTCTATTTTTCTTCTGTGAAATCCCTATGAGGTAACCCTGCTTCATTCATCGGAACAGCTCTTACGTAGTGGTGAAGGATAAATACGATACAACATTCTTATTGTAGCGATGCTTTTTCTGGTTGTACGTGCAGAATGTGTTTTTTGGCTCTCGGTTTACTCGGGAAACCTCGCACGGGTGTCGCTCAATGACGATGTAGGTAGTATGTTCTAACACAATTTCCTTTTGGCATCCCGACTCGAGAGGAGCACATTTTCCTTAGTGCACGTATTGCTGAGAAGCTTGTTAACGGCAGCAGCAATGGCACGTTTCACGTAGAACGGGCTGGCATGATCAGAATTCTCCATTTATTCAAAACCCACGTCACATCTGGATATTCTACTCACCTTTCTAGTCATCCCAAAAAGAATATGAACTCTGGGACATTCCTAGAAAGCTCTCAATTTCAATTATCACCACCAGCTAGCGGTCGCTTTTTGACAAAACCTCCTCAGCTCCAGTTATATTTTTCCAAGGCGCACCGCTCCGCTGCTGGCGATACTCGAAATCGAGGACCCATTAGGAATGTCTCAGAGTTTGCAATCTAAAAAGTGTCGATGTCTTATCATTGCTTCCTTTCCATGACTTCTTACGTTCAAAACTGGAAACGTCTCTGTCACTTGTTTTTACGTACAATACTGCTGCTAACACGGGAAAAAAAGGGGGGAAATGATCATAGTTGGCAAAAAAAACGCGTCTTTTGCCCGTTACTTGCCTTGAGGAGCTCCAATCTAAATTTTGAAGAAAAAACCATCCTCTTCAGCGCGACCTGTTGGTTCTAGTCATATCAAGACAGTCCGGAAAACTTCACGACGAAATCCTTTTTTAGAAAAATTTGTTTCATCATGTAGGAACGTGAACTCGCGCACGGTGCTTTCTTTACGCTAGCCACCGCAAGCACATTTGCACGTTATCGCATGAAGCAACAACTTTGCCCAGAAGCGGGTTTCTTCGCGATGTTTTCCACACTTTCTTAATATCATTGGAACCAATACAATAGGTCGCGCTGAAGAGATTGCGTTTTTGAAAATTTCGACTGGAGCACTTTAAAGCAAGTTAAAGGCAAAAAACGCATTTGTTTGCAAACATTGCCCATTTCGCCCTTTTTCCCAATAATAGCCGCGGTATTACATGACCCCAACCTCCAAGAAGCGATATAGACTTTTAATGCAAGCAACTCAAAGCCCGCCTGATTCCACCAATTCTCTCCATCACAGGCTTTTCGGTAGTAGGGCATTCGATTCGATAAAATTGGATAAGTGAAGAACAGGACACTTTAATTTGTGACATTTATTAAAATCCTCTCTGTTATATTAAAGACATCCTAGATGGTTTTGTTTGAAATATCACATCATTATGTTACCGATGATCCCGGTAACACTGAGAGGACCTTCCTGTATATTTTCATAAAAACGTTTCCGTTTCTTATATCATGATCGATGGCTGAAAATAAGAAATTTTCGTTCGTTGGCAAGAAATTTTCTAAGTATTTGGCACCATATACACTAAAGTTTCGCAACACCCAACGACTGGGCTGATTTTTCTCGTACTTTTTGGCAAAAACCAAATGTAAACTGGGTTCTTGAAGTCTCCGCAGAGCATCGTATTTCGCATGGGACCCTGTACCAAAATTGACTTTTAGGATCTTAATTTACAGCGACTACCTTGGAATTTCGGAAGCGAAGTTCCTTGGGGTGCAGTCTTCAAAACTGGTACAATCCACGCCAACGGAAAAAGCCGATGGTGCAATTTCGTAAGGCCGTACCTGGCTCGGTTCCAAGTTTGCCATTAATCGATAAGGAAGCAGTAGATAACTTTTTTGAATTAGGATTTTCTGTTTCTTCCATTCTTTCGGATTATTTCTGCGTGTATCTACATTAAAAGCTTCAGGTGTAATGGTATTGTGTGTGGAGAGAAAACCTACAGCTCTTTACGTTTCCGGCCTTCTCCAAAATAGAGACAAAAATTTAAAATTTGCCGTCGACTAGGGAGATTAGGTGCACCTCTGTGAAGGTCGCGCCATAATCAAGGCAAATTTTCAGTGAGTTGTGAAAAAAAGCATCGGAAACGTGAAACGATAGATTTTTCCCGTACACACATTATCAATACACCCGCCCTTACTACTACATATAGATACACGCAGGCATATAACAGAAAAAAATGAAAAAAAAAACAGAAAAAAACCTTAACTCAGAAAAAATTGACAGTCGTTTTCTTATCGAGCAATGGGAACTTTGGAGCCGAAGCACCTATGGCTGCAGTCAGCTTAAGCCTAGTTTTGACTTCAGGTGGTCGCTGCGGCCATGCGAGAGACAACTGTTCCTCTTTCATCGCGAGTAATGGAAAGCCGCTCCAATTGTGATCGCTTCGTGACAAACGTCCCACATCGCTGGGTCGCGGCGACGAAATCCTATGTTTTACTGCATCGCTGCTTGAAGAGCGATTCTCAATGGTCGCTGATCACCGCTCCATCGCTGCCATTATGGCAGCGATGGGGCTATTGCCAGCTAATGACACGTTTCGTCTAGAGAACGTTGACCCTCTCACATGACAATATCAGTGTTTACGAGTCGAAACGTGTTATTGATGACAACCAGCCATTGAATTAGGACTTCGTTAAGGGTTTATTAAGGTTATGACACTACAGCTCAAAGATAGCGTTCCCGAGAAATTTTATTTTCAAGCATTTTCTAGCTAACGAAGGGTCTAGTACTTTATGTAAAGGCTAAACTAAGGAAGAACCACACTGCTCGGAAACCGTCTTTCTGGACCAGAATAGGACGAATTTTCACTTACAAGGGACATCATTAGAATCCCAGGCGAGCGAATTGAAATACCTTGCGAGTATGCCCATGCTAGTAAGAGTAAAAACTGTGAAGGTTCCTTCTTTAGACGGAAATCTCAGAAAAAGTCACAGCTCAGAACGGTAGGTGCACCCCACAAATTTAACCTCTCTTTTTTACACATGCTCCGCTCCACAGGCTATTTGAGGTGCTCAACATGAAGTTGAAGCTTGTTTTGGTTTTTACGCGGTGGTAGCAAACCTCTCGAAACCGCCACTTAACACGAACGTCAAAGTGGCACTTTAGTGCAATCTGATTATCAGAGGGTGACATGATGGGCAGAGGACTGATGCTTCGACAGCTTGCCTTCAAAACAATGTCTAACCATGGATTCGAACCAGCGCTCACCACACAAGAGACTCGAGTGTTACCACTGTGCCATAGTAGTGGTTGACGTGTCCGGCATTGCGGCCGTTCTTACACCCAAACCCCATTCGAACGAGCTCGAAGAGCGACGAAAACTTGAGGGCGATTTGCTCTACCACCCAACGACGTTGTCAGCAATTCGACAATACCTATTTGTTTCATATAGGGCATCCATAACACCTTTTCGGATGCTCAAAAAAGTTGTTCCCTATACCCTATATGCGATAAGCAGACTCCAATAACTCATAAGCGATTCATCAATGTTATGGCAGGTTGTGTAGAATTTCACGAACTCATCCAATCAATGAGGATGAGTAGATCGACGTGGGGAAATGCGTTCTTTGTGCATTCCGCTCTGCGAGTGTTTTCTTTCCCAAACATGTGTTACACATACACGAGGCACAGTCAAAGTGGAAGCACGGTCAGAGTCAACCGATCTGCTTGGTCTCGAAATCCCTATTGATAATGATTTAAATTAATGATTGTATTGCGTCGAGTAATCATCTCCTCGCCTGTTATTTTTTTTTCAAGCTACACATACCGTAGTGAGCAAAAGTATCAGAACACCCACTTCCAAACGGCTCAGTCTTTCTCGTGAGTCTCTCTGCTATAATGAAATATTTAAACATTAATTTTCAATGTTCCATGGAGCTTCAATTTCTGCTTACAGCTCTGTATTTAAAGGTGGTCTTCACGACAAATATAATATTCAAGTTCGACTAAAGAAGAGGGTTGTTCGGCCGCAAGTAGACGAATAATGACAAAACAGCAAAGACAAGCTCTCAGAAAAAGCTAGACCAATGGTCTATAACGAACGTACAGGCTCAGGGTGCCGACGAGCTTGCGCGCCCTGCTAGTTCCAGCAAGCGCTCGCTAATGGCGAAATGTGCGCGAATGGATCAAGCTGGACGTGGGGAAATTGCATAGCAATTTGCCATCGAAAACATCCGCAACGCCACAAGCTCATCAGAAGGGGGCGGGCGGGTATAGCAGGCGTACTGGGCGGACGAAATCTTCAGTTCGCGGCCGTTTTTGTAGATTTCTGACACGTTTTCGCTGCTTTCTTCGTGCTTATCCACACCAGCACCTGCCAGAATTGTCACATTCACACTGAAAACTTGAAAACGAGATTAATGGTGAACACTGCCTTTAAGGTGGCTTCTGAAACGATTATTCATGAGATCTGGATTTTTGAACAAACTTTCAAGGGTTTGGGTAGTGTGAGGGCAGCATTTCGAAAATTCTCGTTATGAACGACAACCGCAAAATCTGTCTTGTTGTGACCTGTGGTCGATGGTATTTTGGGAAAAAATTAAATTCAGTAGGTCTATCTTGAAAGGAGTTATGGCAACGCGGGGCTCTGTGCGCTCAAAAAGCGCAGCTAAATGTCGTTTTTTTTGGAAAAAATTGCTCGGATCAGTAGGAGATGTTTCCCCTTAGAACTCGATCAAAACCTCCTATCACAACACCATAAAAAAATTTTCACGGAGCTCATCGAATGGGTAATCAATGCAAAAATTTCGGGCAGTGACGGAAGCCGCACCGAGAAATCCCACAAATTTCAATAAAATGTGAGCAGTGCTGTATCAATATTTCTTTTCTAAAATGTTTTACACCAAAATGGACTTCACAAAGGTGTTAGACTTCTGATATTATTAAGATTATCGAGGAAGAACACCTGTAAAAACACGTCGAAAGCAAATCGATAGAAGAACGAGCGAGAACGGCTGGCATCATCTGCGTTTAAGACAGTCTTGCTATGATGGTGACCAAAATCTTCTCGGGGGTAGAATTTCGGAGATGGCGATCCCACTGTCTCACCCTCTCCTCCCACGTACTATTTTGCCGTCCTCTCGCGCAGAGAACGAGATGGCGCTCTCGTCGCCATTATGGGGACGACAGGAATGGCGAATATTTCTCCTCATGAGGTCGACATAATGTCGACCTCTCGTGTAATTTTTGGATTTTTGAGCGTTTTGCAGCTCAAAGAGCAATTCTGCGAATTTGTGCCAAAAACTTAAGATGTCACTAAAGTGGCATCCTAAGCTCATCATCATGTCAAGCTCTCGCTTGGTTTGCTACCACCCCCGAACGTTTTCGCTACATTAAAGGCACAGAACACCCTCAGCCGTGAATTTTGTGATTTTCATTTGATTGTGTTGTGGACCCCTCCTGTATAAAACTTGCCAAGTGCGAGATCTCAATTCCTCCAAATAAGCGCGATATAAGCGACCACCAGAGGCCCGACGCCCTTCACTCACCACCACAGGTCCAGCCCCCTTCCTGATTTTCTACCTCGATATCGGCTAGCTGGATGGATGGAATTCAACCGAGTCTACGTTCTTGGGTCCATTACCGGCCCTTCTCATAATCCTGGCTCGCTGTCGCGCAAAGATTGCGAATGGAAGGAAATACAGGCCTAGAACAACTCGTCAGGCCATTTTTCGCCCTCAAATAACAGGATTTCTTGAGGATCCATAACTTCTTTCGGGTTCTTGAACGATTTCAAAGACACCACTGTCAGATCAGCGTGTGACCGTCTCCAATATAACCATGGAAGGTGAAAAACAGTTCTCTGGGTGCACTGTGCCTTTAAGGTAGAAAAATGGCAATATACCAAACATGTCCTACCGCAGTCATCGATGAGCCCAACTAAACCTCATATTCCACTTCAGCATCTCAAATGACCACCTGGACCATGTTTTGGTGACCAAATTTTGAAAAAATGGAGTCCACCTACAATTCTCAGCTCATAACTTCTTGAGATCTATGTTTGGGGGAGGGAGTTTTACAGTTTCCAACTAGTAGGACGGGAATTATCGCAAGGTACCTACTTCACTTCGCTCGCTTCGGACTACGCCTGTGGATGATTTCCCTTCAGCTGAATGTTAAGGATGGATGTGTTGACCAATATGTTGAAATGATACCTCTCAATGTTATCAGGCGAGCTTTCTTGTAGACTCCCACTCAACAGTTCCTACTTATTTTAGTAACGGTTCTGATTTTCCTCAACATTGGTTCTCTTTATCATCTTTGAGAGATGGGAATTTTGGAGGTGCCGCTTTAGGCCGCTTCCCACTTTTTTCTGATCTCCTCTTCATTTACGTTTCATTCATCACCCAATCTCTAATTCGCCGCAGGAAAGCCGACAAGTCTTATCTCAAGGGGATACTGATGAAAGATAAGAAACCAATCCTACAACCCTAATCTTTCCTGGACTCTTGACGAACATTGTCTCGACAGCGCTAATCCTCATCACGAGCTGAAAACCCCTCGCCACTTCATCGTTCGGGCATCACACACTGGAACGATTTGCCCGAGAGGAACATCGACCTCAATCACGAGAGAAAACGGAAAACTGCGAGCCAAATAGAGAGACCGATTGAACTAATTACTGAGGCAGTTCTCTATGATGTTCTCCTATTAATCCCTCTAACGGCAGCACATCATTACTGCGTTCTCTAGAGATAAATAGATCGGTCCTCGTGGGCTATACGAGCGCACTCAGACACGAGAATAACTCGTTGTGTTCACGACTAGGAAGGTACTACACCTCATTAGAAAAAAAGCTCTCCGCCTAGACAACACAGTTATCTCATGCAAAGCCGTCCGCAAAGCTCCCGCGCGACGCCTCAGGCGACGATCGAAGACCAGCCGCACTATTACAAAATATCATCCGCCCATTCGGACACGATAGGGCGAGAGCCCATTCAACGGGCTCATCGGATTATGTAAATTCTCGGTGATAGAAAAATCGGCTCCTGAACACTACGATGAACACATGTCATTGTAAGCACAACTATTCTAGACGGATCTCGCGGAGCAGGTGACTACGTTTAGTAACCCTTCCAAGCTTCCCAACGAGACATCGTTGGAGACTCCCTATGCCTACAGCCGCGAGCAGCTGACGGTCCCTACTCGATCGAAGTCATCAGCAAGGGTGTGCGCGAAAGCGAAAAAAAAAACTGAATATCATTTCCTGCAAGGGCGGTGCGTCCAAAACAGACGAAGAAGTGCGTCAAAAATGACGTGAGACGGACACAAGGTGCCAAATTTGTAACAGCCTTGCTCCGGCTCCTGATTGCATTCATCTGCTCATGGATGTTAATGGTTGCACTACGTACATAGGCGAGGGCGTTTGTGGCAGTGTTAAGGAAGCAATTTGAATTTTTTGGAAAGGCAATTTGTTTTCAAAGGCAAGGTTCGCGTCTGGTCGCAGAGTTTGCCAAAAATTGAGGTAGTTTTCGGGCCATTCAGAGCATTCAAATAAAAAATGTTAATATAGCATAGCTCATGAAAACTCTTTGCGCTTCTGTGGCGGCGACGTCACGGAGAGGGGGGCACGATAACTGTATCTCTAGACCATTGTCACCGTCGGCAATAAGCCCTGCCATAATTTTCGGGACCGCTGATAGACTGTCTATAGTTTCTGACGCTTCAATCTCCGATTTCGGGAACTGAAACCGTCACTGCGTTCCCCATTTACGTTCACTTATTGTCAGAACTGACCACTGCTCGTGCTGCCAGGTAGTGCGATTGCGTGGCCAAACTCTTTTGGGAGCAATGTCATGGAGAGGCAATAGGATACAGTTTAGACCATTTCCACAGTTGGCGAGAAACGCTGTAATTTACGGGACCGCAGTTTCAGGATAAGGGATCAACAGATTTCCGATTTCTGATACGGTTAGCCAAATTCTTGAACGGGATCCGTCACCAGACGCAGCAAAGGCGTGGAGACGTTGAATTCAACTGATGTAGACAAAGCTGGAGTGATCTTTTATCAAAACTACCAAACATTACACAGGTGCGGTCTTACAGTTTCGAAGGCAAACCTAACTGTGGCCGTATTCTTAAAAATACGGGAGCAACCTTCCCGGTAAGCTCCCGTAGTTTCAAGAATACGGCCACAGGTTCATAGTGACTTATTATTTAGTACCCCCTTTTGTATCATTTTCTTAGAAATAAAAATTAATAGATTCGTTTTTGGAAAATTTTGCGTTCTTTCAACGTTAAATATTGAGAAAAGGAGTTTACGGGTAGCGGGAGGCCTGCAGTCTAGCACCCTTGCTGTGAATTTCCAGAGCGCGCTGGACCCTGGGTTCGCTTGAAGGCAAACATGGAAATTATTACAACTTTTCTTTGAAGCCTATTCCTCAGCTTGCAAATCTTTTTCTTCAAAATCACGCGAAGACCTGCTTCCTCCACAGCTTCAGTTTTTTTTTCGGATGAAGAATTCCAATTGAATAAATGACGTGTTGCAAAATTATTGATGAGAAAAAGTCTTGAACTTATTGAAACACTTCTTGCTGGCTTGAGCAATGATTAAGATGATACGATGTAAACCTGGGACTTGGTCCAGAAGCTTGTAATTAGATTTGTATAGTTTGACCAATGATATGGTTGTTACCCTGCTCACGCATTGTATTTTGTCATCTTGGCTTCCATCATACACAGGAAGAGTAAAAAGTTTCAGTTCCCTACAGCCAATTCTGCCGGTCACATGGGACAATTAGCCGACGAGGGAGGCTTTCGATGACGTGATTCGTTTTCCCGGCCACCCTTCTTCACTGACGGCCGCCAGCGACCACCCTCAGCGAGCCCTCATTCGCCATCCAAAAACAATCGGACATCGTGAAGCGTGCTTTGTCACATCCCCGCACAGCCATTTCACCTTGTCAGTAAATGGCAATATGGCCACAATGGATGAGGCCTGTGGAATTCTTGAAGAGCTCTGTACTTTGCAGTTCGCCACAAGCGAGAGTGTCATTTTTGCCTGGACATGACCAACAGCAGTTATGTTTCGCCATGATCGACGGCCGCACCTGGTATCAAAACGGAGAGTTCTTTAAAAATGCCGTTTAAATAACCTATGCTGAGTCCGCCCCTACCACGCCCTACGTAAAGGGTCAAAATGTAGAAAGATTACAGCACTACATAAGAGTGATTTCAAGCTCAGAATGGATTCTGAGTCCAGGATTGGATCAGAAAATTATTACGGTAGCAGCAGAAGCCTTCAAACGCAACAAGACAAAAAGTGAGCCGCTGAAGCTAACCCGCTCCAGAGAACAAGAAAATCACGTCATTAGTACAAGGGGCCTAACAATCGCAAGAAGATTTTCTTATAAGCAGGGGAAGGTCGGATAGAACGCGTCTGAGACCCGTTGCTGAGCAAGACTAAGAGCTGTTCATCAATGGAAAACCCTACAAGATAGAGTCTGAACTCAAAGTACGAGGAAGAAGCCCCATCAAGTTCTCGTGATGACGATGCAATTGTTGGTAGAAAATCAAGTGAGCAGCAAGTGAGCAGCAAGACACCTGAGCGAATAGAAAAGAATTGCGCGTGGGATGATGGACGATGCCAGCGATGACGACCAAGGTGTACCATTAGACGATATCAGCAGCGTGTTGTCTTGCCAGCCTGAGCAAGGCTTTGGCACCATAATCATTACGAGCCCCTCTCTCTTCGGACCTCGAAGTGACTAGCCCCATTCTCCCCAGCATGGTTCAGTTACTATTCGTTAACGCATTTATGGTAGTGCGCGAAGACATTTTAATTTTCAAGATCGAAATTTTCTCAAGAGTAATTTTCTTGGTTCTCTAGCAAAACCTATCTCGTTTTGGGCTTTTCTAGAGTTTCATTTCAACTTCACTTTTTGGGGGTACACCTACGATGTGTTAAAGGAGCCGAACAAACTACCGCCAGAACCCCTTTCTATGGTTTTTAGACCGACTTTAATATTTCTGACCGCTTTTACCGATACACATGGCTATGAAAAAATCTTCTTATTCTTCCCCTAATTTTCTTTCATGGTATCGCTTGAGAAATCAGCAATGCTGTACTGTGACACGATTGAGGAAACACACCCTTCTACAAATAATCCACGAAGTGCACCTGGATGAACATTCACATCTGTATTTGAGACTTTTATCCCGTCTTGGCGATAAACGAAAAGGATATATCTATCTTAGGTTTAATCGCGCAGCTATAATTCCTCAAGGCTGTACAGGCTCGAAAAGCTAGTGGAACTGAAAAAGCAGCGTTCGGAAGCTATGCGAATGCTGACATGGATTTCATATCAAAATGCTACTCAGGCAATCCGTTAATATTGTTTCAAAACGAAGGGTTCGGGGTGCGAATCCAAAGGCAACCGAGAAGACCGTAATTTTCTTTGGTAGGAAACCGAATGCCCTGAGTTTTTCTTAACGCCGGCCTAATTACTTCTCTACATCAGCGCTGCATTCCATTAGCTTTAATGAACAATTAGAACCGGAGGGTAATTCAATTTGTCTGTTCATTGAGGCACTATGCTTTCGAGTGCAGAAGGAATGCCCCGAAATGTAGGCATACGTATCACAGCATGCTCATTCTGTCGAGGAAATGCATCATTCGTACACGTTGGCATGGAATTCGCAAAAACAGCTACAATAATCCACGTCATCAAGATGGTTGTTCGATAGGCTCTTTCTAATACTGGCTGAACGCGCTCATGAAGGTGAGGGCTTCAATCTCGCCTCATCCTACAGGGTATTAAGTCGTATTAGACAGACAAATCGCACGGAGGACGTCCTCAAGTGAAAGAAACAGCCGAATTGGCCTGTATTTCTCTTCATTCGCAATCGAGCGAGAGCGAGCCAGGATGAGGAGACAGTCCAGCAATAGACTTAAGAACGACGACTTGTTGGAATTCATCCATCCATCGAGCCGCTATCGAGTTCGAAAATCTGTTAGGGGGTTGGGCCTGTGGTGGTGAGCGAAGGGGGTCGGGCCTGTGGTGGTCGCCTATATCTCGCTTATTTGGAGGAAATGAGATCTCGCACTTGGCACATGTTATATTGAAGGGATCTACTACACAATCAAGTAAAAATCTTAAAATGCATGTCTGACGGTAATGACGGCCGAGCAGTTTCTTTCGAACTCAATGGGTTCAGAATGGGTCACCCTTATTTCGACCTCTTGGGTGTACTTCAGAAACAATTCTGAGAGAAAAATCCTTGCCGAATCCTTACCTAGAGATAGGTAGCGTAATTCACGAAGCAAACATCAAGGTTCGGAGGTTAAATGGCTCAACCAGTGTAATTTTTATCACGCTTCTCTGCTCTCTACACGGTGGGTGAAAACTAGTCCGTCCTAATGAGAAGACGGTCCGCCCACGCGGTCGATGTGCCCCGTCGCAAAGGCATTTTTTTATGATGCGCCTTTCCCTCGTTACAAACAACTGACTGGGACACTATTCACTATTCATCTATTACTTCTGCTAATCCATTCAACAGTCAGAAAAATGCCTTCGCGACGATCGCTCGACACGCATGCCGACCGCGTGGGCGAACAGTCTTATTTGGAAGAGCTTTAAGTTGAGGACGATGCTGCACTATTGACTGTATGTTTTTCGAATATATCCTTATCCCCGTTTTCAGTTATTCATTAATTCCTGTTTTTTTTTCTCTGTTAGTGCGCTTCGGGTAACCCTTTAATCAGCTCATTCAATATTTTAGTAGTCGGTTATTAATTTATAAATACTATATGATCTCATTAATTCAACTCCTGACTAATATATTAATCAAGCACTATCAGTTTACATTAGTGTTTTATGACTGTCAGTTGAAGATAATTTGAATAAGGATTCTTACGCCTCCATCTTTGGACATTTAATATCGTTACCTGCCTTCAACCTAGCCAGTGAAAAGGGTAGACCCTTCAAACAACTTGCCCGCACCCTAGTCGAATTCGCAATCCAAATAATGTCCCGATTCATCTATGCTCAGCTCCACCGCCCTCCAGCCAACAATTAGAATGCATAGTTGATAGTGAAGCGCGAGAGGACGCAAAAGCGAGGGCGTAACTCGGACAAGCGATTATGGAAGATATATGACGGCAAATGACACTGGCAAAGAGCGAGACGCCTTCATTGTTTACAGGACACTCGATGATGATGCATGACGTGAGCCTGCCATAAGTGGCGCTCAGTGGCTGAAGCATCAGCCTCTGAATTGACATCTTCTCATGGACACGACGTTTTTATGTACAATACATCCTATTCAGTGGTCCGATGAATGCAAATTAGCAAATTACATACTTCCTAGAAAAGGATTTGCTCAAAGTGTTGCCTAAAGGCAGTGTTCACGACAATCTTCGATTTTGAGATAATTTGCTGAATCGATTGTTTGGCCCCCGGGTAGAACTGAAATGACGATGACATCGAGAAAAACTCACCAGAAGGGCACGAAATCCTTTACTCTCACCACGCTTCTTTACTCTCACAGGAACTGTTCGTTATGAGGATGAAACATTTTGTAGACCCGTATTTTAAAATTCTCAACTATAAGTTGATTCATTCCTTCTTTCGGACCCTAACTGATACTGTTTTGCCTAAAATACGCTTCCATTTTCGGTTAGTCCCATTTTTAACCGGTGGCAACCACCGTGAACATGTTGATCCAACCAGACATCTAGTCCAGGCTAGAGAATAATGTCACTGAAATGAGACGTTTTATTGCGTTTCTCGCCGTTTCTTCGAAATTTTGGTAACACTTGGAGGCCAACTCATTGTTTTGAGTGGAAAACTCGGAAAAGAAAGTCATCGTGAACACTGCCTTTAAACCAGCAAACAGTCGGCACAGATCGCACTGATACTTCCTTCGCGCTTCTTATTGTGTGTTGGAGCGAACTGTCCGCCCACGCGGTCGGAGAGCGTGTCGAAAAGTCCTTCGGGAAGCATTTTTTGACTTGTGAATTCATAAGCAGAAGAAATAGATGAATAGTGAATAATAACCCAGTCAGTTGTTTACACCCAGGAAAAGGCACATCTAAAAAAGTGCCTTTGCGACGACTGCTCGACACGCACGCTGACAACATGGGCGGACAGTCTCATTTATACACTTTATGTTATAGGATATGCGCAGTTTGCGCCAAACCATAATAAAGAACGCACAATATTAGAGCGATCCGCGCCGACTGTGCATTTGATTATCGGACATCATGTATGTGCCTTCAACTTTACGAAGAATTCATTGCGATAGACGTTTTTTTCTTCAAATAAAATGTCGCTTCTTAACACGGTTATCGAGCTGAAACCTTTGTGCTACTAAACGCGTCGGCACTCCTGGCCATATCCTGTTGCGTGTGTTTATTTAAGCCCATGGTTTTCGCTTTGTTTGTGTTTGGCATTGCTTCTTCTTCTTCTTCTTCTTATTATTATTATTATTATTATTGCTATTATTATTAATCATGTAGAACATCCTGCATGTTACTTTCTTGATTATTTACTTCATAGTTGTTCTTGGCGCGTTCTCCTGATCACAATGAATGCATAAATAAATAAAAACCCCTCGCTAGATACAACTTTTTCTTTTTCTGCGAAATATTTATAGGTCGTGCTGCTCAACGGCTTGAACATACAATTTCAAAACTGCACAGTATTCTCGATCCCATTCAACGCCTTGAACTTGCACAAATGTGGAAGCTCGCATACTTTAACTAATCAGCCCCAAAAACGTTTTTAGTAGACTTTTTGACCCGTAGTTAACCCACCACTCAGTCAGGATCATCTGAGTGGGTGATAAGACGAGCCTGAAATGATTCAGACAGGGCTCAGACGAGTCCGGAATCGTATCGTAATCGTATCGAGCGATAGACCACTTTCAAGCGGTCGGTCTCGCAAATCCCTGATGATGGGAACATGATGATACCTGTGATGATAAGAACAGCCGGCCATTATTCTCTACGTGGTCGTTCACTAATCGACCAACTCCATGCTCCGTTCCCCAATAAATGGAATGCTGT
The DNA here is from genome assembly GCA_029168955.1 of Aplectana chamaeleonis. Classification (NCBI taxonomy): domain Eukaryota; kingdom Metazoa; phylum Nematoda; class Chromadorea; order Rhabditida; family Cosmocercidae; genus Aplectana; species Aplectana chamaeleonis. Next base: position 1,287,802 of record JAPDOI010000030.1, on the reverse strand, counting down.
TTGTTCCGTGGAAGCTGATATTGATACCTTGATATGCCGGTATCTATGCTGAATTATTCGAAATACTCTTTTGCTCCTTAAAGAGGTCTCGAGCACACTCCTAACCCGGCACGCTGCTTCTTTCCTCTCTAGCCAAGAAGTCAGTCAGATCTGACTGAGTGATTCAGCCTATCTTGATTGTTGCTGACTTTCTTTACTTAATTAACCTAAGTCGCTATCCTACAACACGCACGTCTGAAATATGTGCGGCTCGTCTGAATTCTTTCCAGAAAATGTAGACTGCATTCAAGCGGTCGGTCTAGCGATTCCATGATGATGAGGACTTGATGATACCTATGATGATAAGAACAAACGACCCTTATTCTGTACGCGGTCATTCCCTACTTGACCAAATCCACGCTCCTTTTCTCAATAAATGAAATGCTGGATGTTTCGTGGAAGCTGTTTTTGATATTGATTAGCACTAATACATTGATGAGCCGGTATCTCTTATAAATTATTTAAGTTACTCCTTTGTTCCTTAGAAAAGTCACGAGCGCACTCCTGACTTGTCACGCTGTTTTTCTCCTCTCTCGCCAAGAAATCATTCCCAGACGACCGAGTCTACTCAGTCCTATCTGACTGACTGGATTCAGCTCATCTTGTTTGTTGCTGACTTTTTTCATTTAGCCTAGATCGCCATCCTACAACACACACGTCTAAAATATGTGCGGCTCATCTGAATTCTTTTAGAACACGGATTCAGTTAGGCTGAACTGAAATTTTCGCCAGCTTTACTACGTGCCTTCATTTCCACTTAGTTTGACAATCCCCCAAATACAAGCGGTTCGAAGTGAACAGGTTTCTTTTTCCCAGCATACGGATAATACAAATTATTCTTTCATAATCATATTCAGAGCTAGTTACTGTGTTTGTTTTGTTTGTTTTCTAATTGTTTTTTTTGTTTTAATTTTTTTATTCAATGTTGAATTTTTATGGAAACCTTTCAGTTATCTGATGCAGAGCGGTCGAGCAGTAGGAACTCAAAAGCTTTGTCTAAGCTATTGCTGGTCATCCCGCTCATGAATTTCAACAGGGCCTCATAGGAACACATCTAACATATTCTTGACCACCGATGTCATCCATTCCCCTGATTTGCATTCCTAACACTGAATTCCATGAAATTTGTTACTCATTTAGCGTCATATTCTGCACAAGCTCCCACAACACTTTCGAATACACATAAACCCCAACGACGATTGTTAATCAAGCAGCAAATGAAAACGTCCTTCAATATTCATGAAAACGACATAAAAAACCTGACATTGGCCTGCGCTGTTCAATTTGGGGGGAAAACTTCTTGTTTAATCCTATTAGCACACAACGTCCCCTGTTTTCGTCCCGTGGATCTAGCCAGAGGCAGTTCGATCGCCGCGCAGAGCACTGCGACAAGAAGGATTAAAGCCCAGTTAATTCGGCACACTAAAAGCTTTAATAAATCATCAACTGCATGTCGCGCATTTCAGTCACAACAGTCTGAAAGGTTTCTCATTAAATAGTCACGTGTCTGACATTGTATCGAGCCTTCCACCTTCACTACCTCATTTGACATTTATTCGTGTTCTAAGCGCTTATCGACGACCATATCGCGATTAAATCGTATGAATAATGTTCCACGGCGAAGAAAGCCGACTTCAGAGCTGTCCATTTCTGAATCAGCGATATCTTATTTGGAAATAATCGGACCGAAGGGGACGCGGCTAATCCCAAAGACATCTACGAAAGCATCTGCGGGCATGCTTGATGTCCGCGAAAGTGACAGCAGCACTTAGCATATTACCGACATAATTGAGCACATAATTATCCGATAAGCAAATCAGACACAAATCCAAGGCAAAGCTTTTTAAATAATATCCTAAAGTGTTTCATATCGATACGCACTAAACGTCTGTGAGCAGGCATCTTAGGCTATTAACACTAACTTGTTTTTCCTAATCTTCAATCAAAGGCGTCACACCTCTTGCAAGCACAGGTAAAATAAAAAAGTAGGCTTGAACGGCCTCTAGTACGCCGTCAATGCCATTAGAAGAGCCCAAACTATTTAGGACAATAGTAATTGAAAAATCCTTGCTTCGGGCGCTTCCAACGGTGTTGGCGCTACGGTAGGAGCCGAGCAAGCCTATTTACGTCCTTATCTTAACCCCGTCAATGAGATTGCATGTTGCCTTCAATCACAAGGTTGCTGCAGGTCAGCAGAAGACTTCGAAGAGATGGCCACTAACGCAGCAGAACTCATAATGCCTGTCACAACTCTGTAGAACGAACCCACGCAGCTCTCATGGGAGCGATGTATGCCTGGTCAGCTTTCAGAGTTTTTGTTAGTGCAGCCGTAATAAAAATTGCAATTCACTAGAAGACAAGGGTCTATGCTACGGCATGAGATGTAATGTATCACAGTAGGAAGAGGTTTATTACCTTCACAGATCCAGTATAGGGTACTTGGTGGGGGGGGGGGGGAATCTAGCACAGGATGCCGCCCATCCTCTGCAAATAGACCCCAGCTCAAGGAAGACGTGGGACTAACTACGGAGGCACAGCCCCACCTCGGGATCGTGTTTCGATTTTCTGCTTATTTTAATGACGGTCCCGCGCTGATTCCAATAATTTCTCTGGAACCGTACAAGGCCACCCTGGGAATGGAGTTATGGCCCCTCAAAAACTGCCTAAACCGAGGGGCGAAAGCGTGGTGGACAAGTTGACGAAGCTTGTAATTTCCGTCATTCACAACTGATTTATGCGAGCGAACGTGAGTTAAAGGCATCGTTCGCGCTGAGAACTAATATCCATTTTTCAGGCTCAATTTCATGATTGAGCCCGGCGGACCACGTTGATGAAATTTTGCGCTTCAAAAACATGAGGTTCTGAAGTTGGAGTGGTTCAAAATGACGATCCGCCACCAATTTTCACCAACCATCTAGCACAAGGAACAGAAGCGCCACCACATGCGCGGATGATTCAGCGTTTGAAATTTTTAATTCGTGAAATTCTAACATCCAAACTTGCCCAATGGATACTTTATTTTACAGAATAAGTTCCAGTGAACAAGAGGCAACAGGAATTCACCCACCTAATAAGTTTGAAGCAAAAAACACATCCGACGTTTGCGAAAAAAAAAACTTCAGACGCATTGCACCAGACACATCGAAATCGACGGAGGGGTGGGAAGTGAATAATTCGAGACATTTCAAAATGAGTTTTTTCGCAAAAGTCGATCGTTTTGTGGAGCCTTTCCACTCTTATTCTGTATGTCAGAGAATTGCCTGCGCAAAAACATGAAAAAATGAGATACGGTTTTTTGCGCGTACGATGCCTTTAAGAGAGAGGCTGAGATTGAAGGGACGAACGGGCTATTGATTGACAACCATCGCTCATCTCGCCACTGTTGAGCTCAAAAGCTTGCCCAAGGGCGTGCCAAAGTGGCTTCTTGCTCTGGATGCCCAGGGTGCTCTTCCTAATTCTCGCTTATTCTGGGGAACTGAGAGCTCGCACTTGGCGGATGTTATATAGGGTGAGTCTACTCTACAAATATGTATGTACCATAGAAATCTCGCATTTCGCCACTGAGGTCGTACAGGGCCTTTAAAGGCAGTGTTTACGATGAAATCTGATTATCGAATTTTTCTTGGTTATATCTTCTTCTGCTTCGCTGTAGTACGATCTATACGAAAAAACCACAAAAGAGCCCCGTTTAAAGGTAAAACAGCAATCTAACGTCGGCCCATGTTTGCTGTGGCACGACTCTAGTGATGCTTTGTAGTACCAGGGATCATCAACTCGCTCGAAACTGTTTATCAATAACTTGCTTAAGTTCGCCGACTTGGCATTCTTCGAGCTCCATTCTTCACATTTAGTTGACACTAATAAAATCGTTAGTTTTCAAGAAAAATGTTTCTGTATACTCTTAAACTACTTTATTAGTTGCTGTGCACGTCGCAGGACTTTGACGAGGCACAGCAAAAAATTCCACTTTCTATGGGCGCTGTGAACCTGAGCACGGATTGGCATCTAGACTAAGGTTCACTTCAAGTGAACTCCAGTTTTGGATTATCACAGCGCGGAGCGGTGGCTTTTTCGTCGAAACCTCCCTATCAGTAGTTATGACTCACCGAAGCTCGCCGCTCCACTGCTGGTGATAACCGAAATCTACGGATCAGTATGGGTTTTCAAGAGTCTATGTGCCTTAATAACTCTAATCTTAGCGCATTTGTCGCCGCGGAACCTTCGCAGTTCTTCAGCTGTTTAAGATCAAAACAGATATCTGCAGTTTTCTCGAGTACTTTTTTCATCGTGAGCACTGCCTTTCATGAACTCCAATGAAGTTTTCAAATCTATGTTTAGAACTGCAGAGGACTTCTCTTAACCGACTTATGGGGTTTCCTCAATTACGCGGGTAAGGGTATACCCAACAATAAACATTCAGGATGTTCAATTCGAATCTGGCCCGAAACTTGTTTCTCGTGTTTATCAAAAAACTCTGAGACTAACTTCATTGAGCGCCCTGACCACAGCTCTACCTTTCATCAACTGATGAAACCTACATGATTCGGTTTAGAAAAAATCATCAGCAGCGTGGATAATATGATTGTAGTTTTCGACTAAATCTGATCCCCTAAAAACAAAAACGAGGATTCGGAGGTGGGGGAATCCAACCATAGTTATCTGAAGGGTTGCTCTTTTTTCTTAGAGCTAACGGAGAAGTGTCAAACGACAATCTCGCTGTCTGTCTGTCAAATGTCCGTTGAGTGGTTGTAAAACTGTCATCAGTTGTAATGGAAGAACTCCCGGAGATAGGAATATTTTATATAAAAAAATTGTATAGCAAAATCTTCAGTTGTAAGAGAAATCCGAAGAGAACTTCCTGGCTCGGAAAGTAGCCTAAAAAACCTTATGCTTGAACAAAAGGTCTCCCACTATCTTGATATATCCCAAAACGCTCATATTACTCACAACAGAAATTGGCTCTATCGCTGGCAGAATCACCCCTTCCAAACGAAGTTGTCACGCCTGACGCCTTTGAGTACTGCTTCGTTAGACAGATCCCAAAAAAAGATAAACCTATAACGCGTCGTAACTTCTATGCGAGATGAAGCTGTTTCCTCCCATAGCAAAAAACTGCTCTGCTTTATTGAATTTCTCGAAAGCCCCTTCTCCGGTATTCATTAGAAATCCAAGCATACGTGTGTTCACCTCAGGATTAAGAGTGCAGTCGTCTCGAACAAAACACTGATGGACACTATAGTTGTTAGCCCCGTCGCTGATGCACTCCCTCGAGGTGCGGGTGGAAGGGGGAGGAAGGAGGCAGTCACGTTTTGCCCTCCGCAATCTTCTATTTAGAGGCGACCCTGCACAACTCGTTCAATATCTCTCAACGACCATTCGAAATCTGAAGTTTGCGAGGTCTTCAGGATATGCTTAGCGACAACAGGCCCTCGGGCGCAGATTGACGCAACAGAAAGGGCAACCGCCATTTTGCACGTGATGAACCTCTGCAGACGGGTGGCCACGGATGCAGAAAAAAACATTTCCATTGCCAAACACGCACATTATAAAGAGACGAACAGAGTAGGAAGTCAGCAAACATTAGCACAAGATAGTAAACGACAGCTTCTGAATCAAGCTCACGAAGTCCATCTAACCAGCTTCTCACATACTCGTCGCATTCGAGGAGTGGCAGATACGCTATAAACTCGAGTAACCAGTCGCATTGAAAGGCGTCATCACATGGGCGCATGTTTCTATCAGCCTCACATCAGGAGCACGTCATGCAAATAAGGGATGTGCGGCGATTGCCGTTTGCCGGCCATTTTTGGACGATTTTTGTCGATTGTCGTTTGCCGTTTTTCTTCTCACTTTCCGAGAAAATTCGGCAAAAAGTGCGCAATAGATAATAAACGCCGCGATTAGGACACGCATTGTAAACCCGATAAGCCTTGCAGCGACCAGCTCGAATGTAGAGGGACAGACTATACGTACTCTAAAACTTCAAGCCAGTTGATGTAATCTGCCTTCCGGTCACGTCAAAGCAATTGCTAGTACTGTAGTGTCACGCTCGTCTGGGCCCTCTTGTCTGGGAAGCACCGAATTCCCCACCCCCTACTTGTTGGGGCTTGAGCAATTACCGTAGGGCTCTTCGGGACAAGAATTACCATCCAGAACATTTCCAGGAGAGGGCACAAAGGTTCAGAAGAACGCTGAATGGCTCAATTTCTTCCAAATATTTTTCAAAGCGTCGTGTAGAGTATGTTGAACTTCACTGGCAGTTTGTGGGCTTATGCTTTTTGCCATCTGCTATGCTCACACTTGCGCCGAAAAACATGCAGCCAAGTTGAGAGTTGGAGTTCTGAGTTGAAAAAGTGGGAGAGGGTGTAAACGGCGTGGGGAACATCCGCTTTGATTAAATTCGCTGCTTGACTATAAACTGGATGCACGGAGGCGGGGGTGATCAGTTGGGAACAAGGGGTGGCGTACAGTTTGGGAAGGAGGTGGTTCGAGGTAATCGTGGTTTTTCAGGAGTCGTATTTTTTGAAAGCTTGAAAAACTGCTCAATTGTATTTGAATTGTCTGCGCGCAGTTGGGAAGAAATTTGAAAGGTTGGAGGAGGAGAGATGCCAAAGATGAAGCAGTTTTTCAGGAACGCTTCCAAGACTGTCCGAAAACGTGCGTTTAATTTGAATTTGTCCACGTAGTTATCTTTTATCTAAATAAGGTCAAATACTAAACACACCGTGAGGCACGCCCAAGAGTACGCCGCAAACTCCGAGGAAGTTTGCCTCGGTTGTGCCAGGATAGTAAGGCGACCCTCAACTGTGCTGCGAGTGTTACGCGGTAGTGTAGTAGCGGCTCCGCAATCATCACTGTGCCGATACGATTCTGTTGCAGTGCTTTGAGCCTCGACAACGCCACGACATTGCCACGATAGTACCGCAGCGGTACCACGTTAGAACCACACCGGCTCCGCGAGAATACATCAGCGAGCCCGCGTCGACTACGATGCACTGTCCTGTGTAGTTCCGCCTGTTCAGTCACCCAAGTTTCATTCCCCACGTCCCGTATCTCCTTGCCAGCACTAACGGGGATACCCTCTGTTCCTATTAGACAGAGTAACTAACAACTGTAGGTGCGCATTTTGTTCCTAAGCCTCTCCCAGTTGTACTATGACTCATAATTAATTTCATACGAGTTACCCTCAGTTCGTAAAGGCGCAGCCACAAATCCAGAGCCGCAGCGGCACTTTCGCGGAGCAGCTGTGGTGCCTGTAGGAACCGGTGTGGCTTTATCGCGGATCCGCCGCTGCAATTTCTACCAGAGAAGCGGCGCGGCTGCCACGCTCGTTAGAAAATAATAGGAGCAAATAAAAAATAGAAAATAAAAATAAAAATAGGAGCACAGTGAGCTCTTCATCTCTTTGAATGAATTTCAAGTGCTCACACTCTTAACTTGGATTGCGCGATACCTTGAATTTTGTGAATGGAATTGTAACACGAAGCAAATGAATGACTTCTACATATTTCGAGAAAGGTTGACATTCGAGAACCTCGGAAAATTACTATTCTTTTACCACAACATTTTTATTACCAGTGCTCAATAGAATGCTCTTTAATTTTTATTACCAGTGTTCAATAGAATGCTCATTCCGGTGCCCTTTTTTTAAATCAGGTATTGTACCAACATTAGTGGTTCAGCTTCTTGTGGTATTATTGAAACTCCATTTCTTGTCTGATTATTGAAATACCAAATAAGCATGAGAACAAAGTATTTTTAACCGGTACTTTTAGAACATTTGTACTGTTTTTGTACAGTTTTTTTTTATTTTGCCGTTTGTCGATTGCCGTTTGCCGATGTTTCAAAATCGTTTGCCACACATCCCTGATCCAAACGCGATGCTTTCGACTCCGCCCATTCCTTAGGGTTCAAGGGTCAAGGACCGAAAAAAGGCCAGCCCTGACGTAGCTCGCAACATGGTATAATCCTCGCAACGGTCCAAGACAGAAAAGATCGCCTCGCTGTGGGCCAAGGGAGAGACCCCTCAGCGGCCAAAAACCGTCCAACCGCTGTCCCGAGGTCAATTTCTGGGTGTGGCCTCGGAAGGCATAATGCGCTTTCTATGAGAGGAGTAGCATTAAATGTCAAAGGCTGCAGTAGAAGTTCTCGGCGTTGGTAAATCTCTCTGGGATGCGCCACACATTTGACTTTCAATTCAGAATCATAAAGGTTTGAATGTGTCTCTGGCCTAAAAAATTGGTAGCGCGGGGCCAGCGGATATTCATGTCAGCGCTCTCATACTCCCAGGCAGTCTGGCACCGATTTACTTACCCCTGAGGAACAGAAGGCTTGGCTGGCTTTGGGCGACCATCGATCACTGGATCGTGTGCGTGACATTGTCGCCTGTTGCAACTGCTTAATACGCGCCCCCGCTTGATGTGGATATCGGTTGATTATCATTGAGCCTTATATGTAATTGCCGTTGAGCAAGAGATTATCAGGATAACAGGTGAAGACAAACGATCAAGTGGTCCTATTATCGTCTAAAACGTCATGTGCTCTAGTTGAATGCGTATTGTAGATGAATTGAATGTCTCGTATGTCGGAGCAAGCGCCACAATTTTCAGCAAATTGAAAGAACGTGCTCTTTTCACTGTTCTCTCAGCGTGGCGTGCCACTGGTCTAAGCGCGCGAGATGACTCTTTCACTTTTCAATTTTTCTGTTGGAAAACTGTAGTCTTTGCATCTGTTTTTTGTGTTGTTTTTTGCTGATGTAAGGCGCACCTTGACAATTTTTATACGTTTTGAGCTAACGTGAAGCGCACTTTGGGTGAAACTATATACGGGAAAACACATATACATCTTCAGTATATTTCTTCTTCTATGTTCAAACCTATGAAGTTAACCTCTAGAAGCCATTTCGAGCCTGCCATTTACAGTATGCACTTTAGTGGGTCGGTCAGGTGTGGCTCACTACTATTTACTCTGAAAATGAATGTCGTATCCATGGAATCATATCTATTATTAAACGCTTGTACTCTATCTATATGATGAACGGGAGCGACATCTCCAAATATGGCGAGCGAATCAACTGCTGCACTTTTCTCCTAACACTTCGAACACTTTTCTTTCGAACCTCTCGAGCATATTTAGGAAGCATTAGAGACGCTGAAGTGTTAAAAGCCCACATTCTGAAAGGACAGCCTAGTACTCCTCCGTCTTTCGAGGTCAAAACAGGACAATGTCTGTATTATAGGGGACTAACGAATTCAATGGATATGAGCAGAGCTAGAGCTGGCATTTACATTCTTCATCGATTTCGTCGATTCCCATTCGATAGTTCTATTACTCATGATTTTCGGCCGTTTTCTCAAGTTTGGCTTTTTATCGTCTTATCCGTAGGCGTGGACAGATCGGTGCCTCATGATTGCTCGTGTAAGCCATACTGGCTCGTTTGCAGTGCTTCCAACGGCACTGGCGTTGTGGTAAGAGCCGTAAGAGTCTCTATACGGTGGTATCTCATGTTTGAAAGCGCAAATAATGCCTTGAACACCATTTTTATAACTTTCTCACCTCCATTGGTGACGTGGTAGGGAACTGGTACAGCGGAGCCCAGATTTTTAAAGTTGAAAACGAATCGCGGAATTATGGGCTTGCTTGAGGCTACTTTTTTCAGGAGTTGTTGCTAACAGCCCCGGACTATTATGGTTCAGATGAAAACTCAAAGACTGCATTTACAATAGCAACTTTATTTCAAGAAAGCTTGAGCTATTTATTTGTCAACTACATATTTGGTCCCTACGAACCGGGACACAGCAGGATATACGCCCTTACTATTCTGACGGGACGCTTCGTAAGTGGAGACATAACTGTCACTACTATGTATTGAGCACCTCTCTTTGCTGAGGCACCTAAAAAGGAACAACAACGCGGCGAAAAGCCACACCGATACGGGGTACATGCCGCCGTGCAGTATACCGTGTAGCTGCGGAACCTAGCCCAACAGGACCGACTCATTTTCTTTGCCTTGTTTTTTTTTTGAATTTTGAATCTGAAATTGTTTCTAGGTCTGTCTTCCGTTTTTTTTGTTTCTCTTCTTACGCGAGAATTTTCCTCACCTCTTTCTAATTTTAATACCTATCCGGCTCGTTCGTTTTGTGTGTCAGGTGCCTCAAATTTCTGGTCTACAGCATTCGCATTACGGCGGCGTTGTACGTAAGACCGGGAGGGTGTTTGGAGTTCTCGACCAGCTGTGGCAAAGTTCCCGTTGTTTTGTACGAGTATAGCGAAGGCAAAAGACAGCCTTTCCGGGTGGGGATTTTTCCGAACCCTTTTAACCGATGTTGATGCATATAAAATGTTGGGCAAGTATTAAGATAGCACATCTCGCAGAAGATGCGAGCTCAAAGTGTCAGGCCAGAAAATGTCAGGTATTAGGTCGGAAGCTTATCGATAGGGTTTACCAACCATCAATGACGTGAGCCTAATTAAAATAGCTCTTTTGATGCGCGGGTATTTCCTCAATTTCAGATTTCCACTCTCCGAGTGTAGCAGACGGAAAAGAGGAGGGGTTTGCGGATTTCGGAGATGCTGCGTTAATGAGATCCTAGTGGATCCCTCTAGACGTATTTATCGCCTTGCACTACCTAGTTTTTTTTGAAAAAAAAAAGAGGGCAAATAAATCCTCAAGTCAAAAATTCTTCTCGAGTGCATGTTGGCCCCATCGCAATTGAGCATTTCGATTCCTGCTGTTCCCAGACATGATGTCCAGTAACCAGACATCACCTGACATCGTCGAGGAAGCTTATTCCGGAAGGAACAAAGCAATAAACGGCTGATGAGAACTACATATCACCAGATAAAAAGAAAACAAGCCACACTTACTGAGATTCTTATCCGAAATGACAGTAGAGAGCAGCTGCTCGTTGATGAACGACTGCTGTTCCAGCTGCTGGATACGAGCCTCGCACTCCTGAAAAATCAAAGGTAAAAACAGATGTGGTAACCGCAGACACCACACAAAAACCCACAACTAAAAACAACTAGAACAGATTCTATTGACAACCTCTTCAGCCTATAAAAACATCCCGCGAACACTTTTTCATTGTAATCTGTATACTGTCTGTATATTGAAGGCAACTAAGTAGCCTGCATGCTATCACACGCCTTTCAGGAGCCATATGCATGAACGCGCCGATTGGGGCAGGGGCAGTGCAGTCGGCGCCTTTGAAGATCGCCGATGCTCTTAAGACAGGACACGTCTATCGTGGTTGGTTACAAGTCGAGACACGTATGTCGTGCCCCAGTAGTATTTCTAGCTGTGCAACAAGTTCCTAGCTGGAGCGGCTAGGGCACAGCGAGAAAGACTAAGGGGCACGACATACGTGTCTTAACTTGTAACCAACTACTATAAACGTGTCTTGCCTTGTAAGTATCGGCGATCTTCAAAGGCGCCGACTGCAGTGCCCCTGCCCCAACCGTCGCGTTCTTGCATACGGCCCCAGGTCATTTGCAGTCCAAGGCAACGAAAAAAAGCGATTGTGCGGTTGCGTATTTTCACAAAATTAGAACTTCTCTGTTGTTTCAGTTTTTTTTTATTTCAGTTTTTTCTTGTCAATCCTGCGTGTATCAATGATGAAGACTCCAGGTGTATTGATAATGTGCGGTGAGGAGGAAAACTAACAGTTTCTTAACGTCACCGGTTTTTTCTTCAAACTTCAAGAAAAAATTACACCTTTGCTCTCGGTTATGGCGCAACCTATAGCATGCTTAAAGGAAACACGCAACCGCAAAACCGCCTTTTTTGTTGCCGTGGATCGTAAACATTATGCGTTGGTCTTCTCATCTATTTTCAGAAGAATATCCTACTTTGCTAGTAACTGCACGATCTGGTGAGACCAGTACATTTTGGAGCCTCACAAATTGCTGGCCCGTATTTTCTACCAGGCGGCGTCCACTTTTTTATTTTCGTTCAAGTGAATTCCATTCATCAGAGTGCAAATCGATTGCGAGTAACGCTTCAAGATCCTAAGCGAGCAAAATCCATAGGATATTAGAATTTCCTCGATTAGACGCCTCCGCTAACTCGTGCTTCTTCTCAACAAGCATGAGGCCTGCTTCATCAACATCGTCTTAGTATTGCAGAGACACGTACTCTTTGCAGCAATATTTTAGGTCATAATACGGCATGTGGATTGCGGCTTAGAGCGAAGCCCATCAAGCTAATTTTTGATCCCTAACACCTGGAGGCGTTTATTATGTTGTCATGCGAACGTGACGGGAGCACATTTTGATACCGTAGAGAACGGAACACCACTAGGCACCCAATATATTATCGAGCGACCCGTAACTCGAACCTGCAGTCTCCTCCTTTCATTTACTTTGTGACCGTCACAGCATGAGCTTCACCCTGTTCCTGTTTTGGTATTTCCTCCGGAGGCTATGAGATGTCTGACCAACGATCAATAGGACGCTCAGAATCGGTTGATGGTGCATACTCGAGGCTTTATTAAGAAACGAGTGAACCATGCCATTAATGACATAGTATTGAAACACCTTACACCCAGCTTCGCCCTTTTGACAAAAACATGTTCACCTTGAGGGTTCAATATCCACTTTAGGTAATGGACTCTGCCAAAAATTTCCTTTAGAGGCAGTGTTCATGATTAAAACTGTCTTCGAATTTTAAGTGGAAACCAAATGTATCAGGGTCCATTTCAACAATGATAGCGAAAAGACGGCTAAAAAACGAATCATTGAAAGCTCTTAAACTTGGATGTGTTATGCCCACCCCGCCCACTCCTTCAACAGCTAACAAAGAAAAGGGCGGGTAGGTCATAGCGCATACAAGTTTAAGGGCCGTATACAGCTCTCTACGCCACGTTTTTCGCCGTTCTTTCGACACTATTGTTGCAATGGATTCCGGCACACTCATTTCCCAATGGAAGCTAGAAGGCCGTTTTTATCGTGAACACTGTCTTTAAAAAAGGAGCAAATTTTGCAGTGTTCCAACATAAAAGCAACAAACGAAGCAAACATGTTTCATTTGTTTCCCTACCGGCACCACGCACGACATCAAATCTTTCTTGAGACTCTATTGTAATCATTTGAAAACATGGCTGTACCATTATGTGAGCAGGACTCGTTATTTTGCTCATACTCCAGCATTATATTGCGGAATGTCATTCCACGGAAAAATGTTTTCAGCAACTTCATTTCCTAGCGAATGAGCCTTTCACAACCAAAAAGCTCTCATTTATGCTTTCTCCAAAATACTGAACAATCTACACGATAGCCCCGCCAAATTAGACACAACTATTGCATTGAGATCGCCTTATAACAGAAAGGCATGTTAATAATGAGGCGGCTAAAGAGGGCACAGGTTTAGATTGGGACGAGGAACGAACCTTTTCGAAGCCTACGGAACACTGCGCTAACCATAACCATGTCGAAATGAATGTTTTGGAAGTTCCAAGGAACAAAAGCCAATTAATTAGAAGAGAACAGTTCCAGCAGGACCAGTTAAATGCCATTAGGGATTGAGTCGTTGCTTGAATCTCAGAGCGTCTATTAGGAACAAGCATTTCGGGCTACCTAGTGTTAGGGTGATATCATTTTCTCACAGGACTGTGGTAACCGGAACTCACTTTTTGAACCGAAAAGCCCAATGGAGACTGCAAAATATACCTAGTAACGAGTGGTGGCGCCTATTGCTCTCGATCTTTCGAATGGATCTCGGGGACTGCATTAGGGACAGGAATCAGGGATATGGTTTCTGTTTTCCGCCTTCCGGTCACCTTCGCAAATACTTCTTCCGGCGTTTTGGGGGAAAATACGGAAATAATCGAGAAAAAACTGACGGAGCGAAGAGTTTCAGAATTTCGCCATTTTTCTATTTCCCCTTTCCGCCTTTCGATCCATTTTGGCGCATCTGTTCAGAACTTTCCATTTCCTTATGGAATTTCTTTTCAGTTTGCGCTTTCCATTTCCGGGTGATGTTCTTTTTCAGACATCCCTGCGGAATACACCATCAAGGCATCTACGACTCAAGATGTGATCACTGAACTCCACGACCGCAAAAACTTCCTCCTCACACTTCTCTTTCCAAGATTCTGAATCTGATTTACGAGCTTCCTGGAGACTCCCCAATATGCATAATCTCAGCCGCTTACTAACAATCCCTTGAGCATCCGCTAAACGAAAAGCAAGTCGTTCTCGTGGCTCGAAAATCTCTCTCCATCACTCTCTTCGAATGTCAATATCAACCTTCAGACAACACACACTGAAAATAGAGTTGGAACCCCAGTACGCCCACAACGATGGCCGAAAATTGAATCAGCCCGCGGCCAGACAGCGTTCGAGTGTTTTCAGTTCCAAAGTCTCACTCTCATCTCACATCCTAAGTGTTTTCAATTGCAGATAGAGATTCTTTCCTACTCTACACATCTTCAGTACCTGTAATTACGTACCTTATAGTAAGTGTTTGCGTATGTGAGTAGAGTTGTCTTTTTCATGTCGGAAAACATTAAACATACAGCACCAACCTATTCTCTAGAAACTACTCCATTTTGCAAAACTATCGTCTCTGTTGGACTTCCATCAGTAGGCATTTACCCTGATGTTCGCTGAAGCGAAAAATAGATAGGAAGCGAGGGGATGCGAACAGAAAGCGCCACACGATGATTGGCATTTTCTAGCGCCGCAGCTAATGGAAAATCTGGGTAATAGCATAACATGAGAACATCAAAGCATAGAAGTTTCTGAAAGACACTCTCTCAAGCTGAGGTCGGTCGAACCCTTTTCGAAAAAGGTATAGAATGTAGCTTTGGTTGACATGGAATGTCAATTCAGCAGATGCATGCATAGTTATAAATCCTAAAAACATGTGGATTAGAGTTTGATGCCATTTTTTGTCAAGACTACATTTCCACTAAACCAATATTTACTTGTTTCACGTTTCGTGTTAGTTCTGTTCATCCACCCCACGTCAACAGATTTAAAACGACTCCATGAGCGCGTACATCTCCACTACTGACGTCATACCTGCGCTTTTTGAGGACTATTTATTACAAATTGGAGTGAACTTCATTTTCCAAGGACTACAAATCGTTACTGACGTCTGTATAATCGCATTATTGTACTGCTGCAGTGTTTCCCCCCATAGCCAGCCTTCACTATCGTTTCGCTTCTGGAAACCAAGCGCTCACCAAAGTGCATTCGCTCGGTTAACTCTACTGAGCCAATTATTTCGGGGAACGGTCGAATCAACAGTAGCAGTAACGCTCACATTCTTCTTCTAGTTTTTAGTATCAAAGAATGCACCTTATGCCAAATTGAGTGAATATGATCCGGCCTAGCCAGAACTTATGACCCCGAAAGAGCATTGATGCGGTTTCACCTCAAAATTTGGGTTGCTAAACTCCCTGCAAGGTTTCAGGGATTAGTGTTTTGACAGTTGCAGTTACAGTCAGCACGGATCGCATTGGAACTTTGAGTTCCCTCTTGACGGTGTAGTTTGCGATCGCGTGACGTCTGGCGCATATTTTATAACATACGTACGCCGAAGTCGCGCCAACGCAGACTACACCGTCAAGAAGGAAACAAAACGGTAAAAGCGATACGCCCCGGAAGAAGTCTTCATCCGAGCACTTTTTTTTACAGCACCGCGCTTAGGAGGTCTCCAAAGAAGAGGAAGTTGCTTTTAAAAACCCTCGCTGTCCGTAGGAGGGAAAACCATTCATTCTTGGTTTTAAAAATGTTAAATGCAATCTTCCACTTGCTAACCCAGACACGTTCGAATACAAAAGATTTTCACAGCACCACTCCTAGGAGGTATCACGGAAAAAAGAGGCCGCATTTGAAAACCCTTGAATATTTTTATTTTTCCTTTTTTCCAAACTTTTTTATACATTGTTCCTAGATCTCGCACCAAACAAAGCGGCATTTTTTCACCATTCATGTAGGATTGGAGTATCGTTCGCGCTGGAAATCAATTTCCATTTTTCAGGCTCAATTTCATGATTGAGCCCGGAAGACTACACTGGTAAACTTTGGCGCGTCAAAAACGTTGGACGATGAGGTTGGAAGGCGTCAAAGATTAATATCCGCCAACAATCCTCACCAGTCATCTAGCACTTCTTCCTAGAATGTTGGTGCGACCGTAAGACAACATGAAAAATAGTTACAACCCGAACCCCACATGCAGAAAAACTCCGAAAATGACAGTGACAAGGCTCCCAAAAGCAGCAAAACTTCAAAAAGGATTTTGGCGCAAAATTCAAATTCGTATTTACAATATGTTCCGATTGACTTTTCTTTACAAATGAAGGTTTTTCATGGCCCCTTCGACATTTTCGTTCACTAGAGAGGCAAAGCTACACAAAAACATGAAGAAATAATATACGGTTTTCTGCGCGTACGATGCATTTAAGTAAATAAGGGCTGTTGCCACCTGGACACCCCGGCAGAAATGTATGATCGATCACTGGTTGAGAGATCGCCGCGACGAACACACGTGGCACGCATGCAAGCCAGGAGGTAATGATAGTCATGAACATCGATCAAGTGATATCACGTTAGATCGCTGCGCCGCCGCTATCTCTCGACCAGTGATTGAAGATGCAACCGTCAATTCCGATTCTTCAATATAAGAATGTGAAGAGAAAAGCACACGTTCTAACCCGTCATAATTTGTAAACAACAGAATCTAACTCGTCAAGATACATAGGCTACACCACTACTACTGTGTACGTTTCTGCTAGGGGGGTCCATTGGGAATGACCCGTAAACAACAGCAGAGGTGGCATTAGGAATCACGGTAGCGCGCGCTGTCGCCGATTTCGGGCTACTACGCAAGTCGGTGTCTCATTCTTCGCACACTCCCTCTTCCGCCTAGCGCTTTTGCGCTAGACCTGACGCGCGCTACCAGTATACTTAACACCACCTGAGGTGTCGGCTTCTTTTTTCTGTTTCAGAATTCTTGTAACCCCGTATCTTCAACAGCAGTCATTGGTATTCTAGGAGTCTGTAATTTCTATAATGTTTAAATTCACAGTATTTCGTCAAACTGCTCAAAAACATTATGAACTAGAATAGTTTTTCATCGTGAACACTGCCTTTAAAAATTTCCAGCCCACCCCCCCCCTCCCACCATAGTTCCGTGGCACAGTATACATTTAACCCTGCACCCAGCCCAACCTAGCAATTGGTTTCAAACTTACGAGTACTTTTTTCTCAGAGTATTTTCTTTTTTTTATCGTAATGAATCCATGGGCTAAGGAGGAACGAAGAGTTGTGATTAGCGGTGGACCGCGTATCCTCCAGTCACGGCCCTTTACTCCTCCCCCACTATTTTCGCGGTTTGGACACATTAGGGCCACCACCCGTTCTTATGTTTTATGTAAGCACCGGTTCTGCTTTGTTTGTATTTATTTTGGCTCCCTTTAAACGGAGTCAGATGATGGCAACTGAAACTTCCCAACGATTTGTATGGTTTCGTTACATTGTTCTCATATCTTTGTCCCATTGATGTTCCCGAATTCCACACTGAAGAGATGAAACATGCATATTGATTTCTGCGATGCTTCAACTTGATGTCAAAAAAAAACGAAAATTCTGGAGCAATAGCAAGAGTATAACAACGGCACGCACCCATACCACGCATGGCCTACACACGACATATTCCACACATAAACAGTTTAACGTGGGTCTTAAAAACCTCTCTCATTCAATTCATGCTCCAGCAAAGCTCTTCTTCGACAGACTTAAAGATCTGCTTGTCACAGAACGTTTTGCAACATATGTCTCTTTTTTTCCATCTCGAGTAAGCCTGCTTGTCACCTAGAGAACTTTCTAGGTGGGAGAACAAAACACTTATCTACGACGTTTTTCTCGTTATTCTCCCCACAAGTTTCCGCTTCCTTGCCGCCATGCCCTTGTAGTGATTGTCTCATCTATGCGCGTCATAATACTCAGAGCCGTAGTTAGTGCATTCACGTGTCACTTATTCGACAACAAAACAGATGCCCAGAAGTTGATGTGAAGAATTGAAGGCAACGAAACTGGTTAAGATCTGAACTCGATACTACCTGAGAACCTCAAATACTATATCAGTCATAAAATCTTTGATGATTTTTTCTTTCGCCAAAAAAGCAGAACTTTTTACCGGTACTGTAGGTAAAGACGCAAGCTCATGCCCACCTCGTTGGGAAGGTGCTCACGACCAAGCGAAGATTCTACCACAGAATCCATTTCTCCCTCGAGTGCTCTCAATTTTGTCCAACCCCCCCCCCCAAAGTTGTGTTTTTTCATCGTGTTCGCACTTCGTTACACACTGAAAGTCGATGTTGATTGCTCAGCAAAAAAGTGGAAATCTCCACGCTCATATGCCACTGACGATTGGCTGCCGTTTGTACCTAACAGACTTATCCTCACGCACTAAGCAGTTGATGTTCTGATAGTTTATTGACGCAAGCAGACACATCTCATACTGGTGGACAGATTTCTCTCTATTTCTGTCTTCATTTTTTTGTTTTCCATTCTGATGATTCTCAAGCGTTTTTTTTTGTTAGTTCGATCATTCTGCACTTCATGACTAGTATCCAGTCCGTCATTTTGTGCATGAAATTGGCAAAAGCTGTCCTCGCAAGCTCAGCCTTCAACTCTCATTACAGCATTGACTGAGTTGTTGTTCGAATACTCCTCGTCTTTCTATTCAATCCTCGAGCAATTGAGGAATAGCTATGAATGTATCTGGGGATGAATAGATTAGTAAATTATCACTTGGCTACTATTGGACGACATTCGGCTATTGTTAGAGGACTAAATAGTATCGTCCTATAAACAACATCATCGGTTCTCGACCCTCAGTGACGAGTAGCGCCCGCTTGCGGCCAATTCGACGGAGGCAGCTCTCAACCAGCACGTGTTCCCGTCTCATTCCGCCCCGCCCTCGAGGGCCTGCCATACACCATTCTGACTGGAACGCCACACTCTACCACAGACTTCTGCTGCTACAGACTAGTCATTCTTCTGATCGATCAACACATCAAACGCTTTGTTTACCTCCAGAAGTTCGAGATCATTCTACAGCAGTTTTTGCTTCAGCAAACATGTACTCCCGTCCGAGCTTCTGCATGGGCAGCGCCACCAACACTCAGATTAATGCTCAACTGAGAACCAGCGATAAATTTGGAATCGCCCTTGTTTTGGGAGGCTATAGAGCTGACGGGACTTTCAACCAGCATTGCTAGCTTAATCGAGAACAGGGTGAATCAGACCGTTGTTCCGGATCCCGACGAAGCTAGGCCGCCCCCATCCTTTGGTGACTATTTTCGAAAAATGTCAAAAATGTTAACGCCCCCGCCCCCTCCCAGGTTTTTCACACACCCCAAAAATATCATTTTTCCCTAAGTTCGAAGTTTTTACGGAACCCGTCCTTTATTTCCAAAATTTGAATTTTTACGGCCTTCCGTTGTCCAGCCAGACAGTGACCTCTTGACCCTGATTGAGCAACGCACAACATTAGCACCCACTCACTTCCAAGTTTTCATGAAGCGCATTATGTCTGACATTAAATCAAGACAACTGATGGGCCTGCACCTCCAATCAAAACGCTGAAAATACAAAATACGACCGCTCAATTCTATGAGCCTTTTGCAATTCACTAACCATTTTTGGGACCAAGGATAGAGGATCAACCATTTTTTGGGCTGCTCGAGGGTTCTCCCTCTAAAGTGGGGGCGGGGGGGGGCGCTCACCTGAACATCTGATCTGACACTGCTTTTAAAGGCAGCATACACGCTCGTAAACGTGGTTGGGATAACAATGTGAATCGAACCGTCTGGCTTACAACATAATGCTTACGAATTTTGAAAGGTCAGAAACGACCCACAATGCCGCTACATGAGTTAGAAGTTGGCCCCGCCCTGTATTTTCACGCCCCCTGTATTTGATCTTTTCCTCCAGCGCAGGGTTTCTGGGCCATCTTCGCCGTCAGCGACGTGCGTGGTTTACTTGTTAGGCAATCTTCCAACAGTACCACCGGTGAATATGACCCAGCAACCTTGCGTTGCAGGAAAAGGGCAAATACAGGGGGCGTGAAAATACAGGACGGGACCAACTTCTAACTCATGTAGCGGCATTGCGGGTCGTTTTTGTCACTTCAAAATGCGTAGGCGTTGTAATCTGGGCCATACCATTCTATTTCCGCAGTTATCTCAATCACGTTTACGAGCGTGTATGCTGCCTTTAAACCTGGTCCTTATTTTGAGCCCATGTATTCTGAGAACAGTGCTCTATTTTCCCACGTTTTTCTTCTCGATAGCACCACCACCATTCTTTAACATCGGTATTTATGTCCTTTGAACGACCTACCTATAAAAAATCAATACATAGTCAAGTAAACACCTGGCTGCTGAATATTCACCTTAGAGAACGCGCGATGAATAAGTAATAAGCAGCATGCGTTTTGCAATCATGAACAGGACCTTGACTTATTAATTTTGTCATAAATTATTAAATCGGTGTTTTCGAACTATCAAATTTTGTGTGCCCGCACATTCCGGCATTGACATTATATATATATATATATATATATATATATATATATATATATATATATATATATATATATATATATATATATATATATATATATATATATATATATATATATATATATATATATATATATATATATATATATATATACTTGTCTATCCACTTTTATTTCATTACTTGTAATCATTCATAATAACCAGTAATTCACGCTGAGAGCCACAGTCGAAACAGGCGACCTGCGCGCTTCACACTGTATTGTGTCGTGGGTTTAAATCTAGTTAAAGGCAGTGTCCACGATAAAAATCGGGCATGGACCTGAAGTAGACAGAGTGTGCAGATGCGCCCCAATGCTAAAACTCAGCCGCGCTCGCGCTCAAATCCTAATGAAGAAGCGGACCAAGCTCTTCCTCAGAAAACTCGACCGCGAGCGGATCTCGGAGCTCTTTCGGGCTCGTTTTCGTTCGTTCTTTCACTCCTACCGCTCCAATGAGACCAAGGCATTTCGATTTTCCGGAGGAAAACTGAAGACGAAATTTATCGCGGACACTGCCTTCAAGAGGCAGTATTAACGCTAAAAAAAGCTATCAATTTTGTGCCAGCTCACACGCTCGCGAACGTGGTTGAGATAGGGATGTTAATAGACTGGTACGGTCTGTACTACAAGGTCTACGCTATTGGAAGCGTCAAAAAACGAGCATAAACAACCGTATTTTAGCAAACTTCTTCGAAATACTCGTACAAAGTACCCACCGTTTCACACAAAGGTGAGCAGGATAGCACGTTTTTGGAGGCTCAGGCCTACTTAAATACGGCGCTTTCGCTAGTTTTCTAAAATTTTTAACGGCGTAGACGTCTCGGTACGGGCCGCACGAGTCTATTAGTGTCCCGACCTGAACCATTTTGCTAACGTACATGTTGTCTTGAAAAATATCCGAATTAGTTGGCTGGGGCAGCTATAAGTCAAAACCACATGTTTAGGAGTGCATACTGGGAGCGTTATGCCAGTGGTATAGCAATCGATTTCCGGCTGCTACTGATGTAAACGCAATAAGCGTGCAAGCTTGGATTTGTTCTTCGGACACACTAAAAATGTAATCTGTAAATTGCCAGTCTTTGAGAGATGGTGCCTCTGGCTGTACATGGAAGTCGAAAATTTCGGCGGTCCAGCAAAACAGGCGCTCGCTGTCGCGATTGTATTAATCATAGCAATAAATCCGACTTGCTGCCCTCGTACACTTCAACACTATCGTGATGTCGTGCTCCTTCAGCCAAGACTGGTCGAACACACGATGCACCTACGTCAACCCACCCACACTCATCGAATCGCGTCGTTTGTTCACTTCACAGGCAGAATATCAACCTCCTCAAAGTCTCACTTCTCCAGAGTTGTAAGGAGCGTTAGGACGTGCCTGGTGGCGCCTTTTGACGGCCTGTGGCTAGCTCTCCAATTTCTCGCGCCTCAGCCTCCCTCCACACAGCGATCCCATTCTTGTGAGAGTGAGAAAGAAAGAAAACAAAACTTATGAGCAGCATTGGAGCATCAATATCATCGCGCCGGCCGCCCGGCGAGACTCCTTCTCTCTTGAATACCAACACCTTCGGCGTTTATTACGAATACGAAAAGCTCGCGCTGCTAGTATCTATGATCCACAAATATCCAGTCGGCTTGGATATAGGTGTCACGTGGCTTGTGATCTATGCATACCAACATCGGCTGCAAAAAAGTCATGAATATTACTTTCTCTTCTTATCACGACTCTTTATTAGCCGCACAAAACCTAATCGAATACGTGTGCCTGAAGAGAATATTAAAGCGTTAGAAAACCAATTATTCAATAAGACGCAGCTCATTTACCCTATCGAATCCATCTCACATGAGCAATCTTATGTAAAAGGAGACGACAAATGCGAAATATACTGCACATGTCTCTGAAACTAAATTACTCACACTCCATTGCTCGCAAACAAATACTCTCTTCCCCGCCTGGCAAGATATTACACTCCTCGAAGAACTCGTATACTCCACTACGTAAAGCCTAGTGTTTGTCTGACGAATTCGATCACATTCACTATCAAGTACAAAAGCGGAACATCGTGCTAAAAGGTGGAGCATCTAACTAACGTCACAGCATGATGATCAAACCAAGATTTTGCGGTATTAGAGCAAATATTAGACTGAACTTCACTATATCTGGATTCCCTGCACTGGACTACCTACACAATCCGACCTGCACTGTCAGGAAAAGCACAGGTGTATTTTGGAGCTTCTCAATGAAAGGAGAGAAAAGACCGTGGCGCTTTACAGGACCGCCCAAGGCCGACGGCCGGATAAACCCTCGTCGCAAATGCGCCGGTAGTGCGCTGCGGATAGTCCAAAGCGCCCCGCGGACCTTCCTGTGCTGAATAGGACGTCGGAAATCATGTTTGTCTGCAACTGCACACAAAACACGTCACTCGATTACACTGGCGCCGTAACCCCATTATTCGGCTCTTGATACTGTTACGAGCCAGAACTGTACTAACCACCATTCACAAGGAGAAACGACCCCACTACGTACCAGGGGGAGGGTCAGTCTCTTAGCGGTCAGAAGCATCCTCGGCCTACGGGGAAGGACTTTGGGTCACTTACCAGCGCCGGGACCAAGGTCCCGAGCAAGCACTCAGATGCTGCTCCCTCTACAAAGGCTGAGAACGTATTCAAAACGTTATCACGCGTATGTTTTCATTGAAACTCATGATAGATTACGTTGCGCAGTGGACCAGCCGCGTTGAGAATCGTTAGTCCTTCAGACCAGTCGCTGCCTACATCAGGAACCGCGGACTGTTCGTTGACATCCTTTGTCGCCTCGGGAGATTCCAGAATTTTGGGTCAAGCACTCCAGTTCCCTTCTTCAAAAATGTTGGCTTCCTCCCAAACCGCTCAAGACACTTGCCGTTCGCGAGAACCAAAATACCTTTTTTACATCTCCCTGTTAGAGGTTGCGAATCGCAATCGCTACGCCCTTAGTTCCACAATTCCGCGTGTTACGTCTATAGTAGCACCGAATGAGAATAGGTTCATGTCAATTAGATTTATTGAGTAATGTTGGTGGTAGCATATGGACGCTTATGTATGATCGACATGGAGGCGCATTGTGCAGCTGTAATGCACCGAGTAGATTTAACACCTCGCAACCGTTCTACTGATTACTGTCCTTCCAAAGCTGTGGTCGGTGTGCGTTTAGAGTGGCCGCTGTGAGAGCACTTTTGAGTCTTGTGAATCGATTACCAAGAATACTACACGAATAGAGAATAATATCCCAGTTAGCTGTTTGCACCCGTGGGAAGGCTCCTCCAAAGAATGCTTCGGCGACGACCGCTCGACACGCACGCCGACCGCGTGGGCCACAGTGCCATTCGGACAACTTCACATTTGGGTGCCCAAATCAACAGCACTGTGCTGGTCTCCAAGAAAGCGCTCAGCAAACCTTGTCAGCTTAGTTCTCCACGGCATAACCAATGTCTGCTTGAGTATGGTCCTGTTTGCAGATAGAGAAAACCAGAGTTCTTGTCTTTCCGTGCTTTGTTTTCGTGAGTTTGTTCAATTCACTATTTTCCCTGTCGCTTGCAATAGCATATTCAGGAATCCTTATTGAAAAAAAAATGTAGTGGCTCTCCTGGTGCCTTCCATCTCCTCTCGCTAGTCTATGATTAGGATTCCAGTACCCTTGCAGGTCTTCATTCGCCTCCGTAGAACATCGTTGAGCGGCTTTCATATCCCAGCATAGACATGATGATTACACGCATTTATCACATTCGCTGGCACAAATCCTCCTCTCCTGAGCGGCTGTTATCCGGAGCAGCGAAGCGCAAGTACTTTGTTGCGTGAGCAATAATTCCTTGCGTGAAAAAACAGCGCCCCGGGAGATCTAAAATCGCTTCCTACAAAACCAGATGACCGAATACTCCGCTTTCCTCTTCAAATACGCTATAAAATCCGAATTATCGTAAAGGTTCATTTATATCAATACTGAACGATGAGCAGAGTTCACACGATTTCTGAGCCATAATCTAAGTAACATAAATCTACAGCCTTCTACTCGCTCCTATCCAGGCCATGCGACTTCCTTACAAAGATGACTGGATATCGAAAACACGTAAACAAAAGCACGCGAGCCTTTTTTTCTTCCGCTCATGTATTCACAAAAGTTTCCATCTGGCCAGACCTGATTTCACAGTCATTTAACTCAAATGAAATATATATTCAGCTACTAGTCACATTCTCTTGCGATAGTTTTCCCATTTGTCATGCATTTTCAGCTGCATAAAAAATGTCCGGGCACACAAACCTTTTAATGGCCCATCTTGCGAATGAAGGCAAGCAAAAGCGTCCACGCATGCCCCAATAAACGACTGAATACATGTGTTAGGTAAAGAGCATTAATTTTTTTCCATAAATGTACTCAATTCGTTTCAATGCACTTAGCAGGCATGTTCCAGTAATTGAAAGCTCACAGAACATTGACACGCCTTTCAGCCGCTTAGCTCAATGCCAAACCAAGAAAACATGTACAAACTGAAGTTGAAATCGGTCTAAACAACGACAAGTTGACAGAGTTAGTAAGACAAGCGTCTCTTGCCCTCAAGTGTAGTGTAGTGTTGAATCACGAAAGCTTGGTTTTCGCAGAATATTCGAGTTCAAATGCCCTTTGCGTCGGCGACGCAAAAAGGAACGCACAAAGTGATCAGAAACCAACGCTTTCTCCGAAAAAGACATTTTTTTCAAGTGATCTCTATACCTTCAAATAGTTTCTTACGTAGGCAGGCTTCCTCAAGGGTTTGGATGCAGCACACGGTTTTGACCTAATTTCTGTCCCCTTTTAGCTATCCCCTTCTCATTAGTGTCACGGAAGTGACATGGAGCTCTATATTTCACTAAAAAGCGTGTTTTCCCAGAGCGAAAACTGACACTGTACGTCGACCTGTCTTAAACCGATTTTAGAAAATGACGGGTTTCTCCATGTGGCAATTACATTTTTGAAAAAGAAATCTATAATTTTATCCACTTAAATATGCATACTATGCATTTTTTAAACGTTCACTTTCCAATATTTTTGTTTTCAATTTATATAAACATCTTGGTTACTTTGTGTGTGAAAGTGTATACTTCTGGAACGATAAACGGAGAATACATGTTTGTTTGGTTTGCGAGACAAAGTATGTAATATGCATTCTAACTGTTTCGGTGTAGAAACATTGTGAAAAGCTCGGTGTCGTTCATTTCAAAGCGAGAAACTGTCAGAAGACTTGAAGGCAGCATACACGCTCAAGAATAGTATCGATTTTACGACAAAAATAAATGGTTTGGAGCTAATAGTAAGGGAAACTAACGAAAAAAACGACGAAAACTGGATGCAACTGGAGAAATGATTTGTTTTTGTTAAGGAGTGAACTGTTGGCTTTTTTTTCGGTTTTTATACTAGTTAGGTTTTAATACAATTTCTGCGTGTTGATTCTTTCATAGATTGATTTTTTATCTCTGAAAATGATACGAGCAGAGAATTCCGAGGTTCGAGTGGATATTTAGATCCTTAAAGGCAGTGTTCACGATTAAAAAGTTGCCCGTTTTTTTGGCTAAAAATTAAGCTTTGAGTCCCTCTGAGAAGATTAGGAACGGAAGTTTGACGAAAAACGGTTGGGAAATGGGTGGAAATCTCGTGGGCCAGCCAGCCCATTGAGCCACCCCGCCCGCGTTCTATAACAGTTGCCCTGAATTAGTGTTACCGTACGAACAGACACCGAATTTTCGAATATTTTTCATCGTCAAAGGTTCTAATATACCAGCATATACATTGGCACCTCTTATTTTTAAACAATTTTTGGTACAGGAAACAGAAAGCAAAGCCACATACCTACGAATTTTGAAGCGTGAAACCATTTCCCCGACGTCAGATCCAATGCGCTGTCCGCAGTCTCCCTGCGGACATCGCGTCGAACCTGACACACAAACAGGCATAATTTATTTCTTCAGTGATTCCTTTAAACAGTTTTGCTCCGCTATTCAAGAGTTCTGTGGAGTTTTTACCTATTAAACTCTTCTTGATGGACTTACCTACACAAAAGCATCGGAATCTATAATAAGGTTCTTTATCGTTAACACTGCCTTTAACCCCTTCGCAATTTTCATTTGGAGGTTACTCATTGATGTTTCCAGAAAATGTGCACTTGTACATGTGTACTCGTACTTTTGTCAAACTATTAGCACAACGTGTGAAAACAGTAGGGCAATTCTTTGGGTTTCCAGTTTCTCAAACAAAGGAACCTAGTGCATTGTAGGTGCTACTACAAATATTGGAAAGCATACATGACCAGTTCCTAAATAAGTACCACATGGCCAATAAAGGCATTATGCCCCACTTTGACAAAAAAGTCAGTATGAGTCTCCACCCACTTAAAGGCAGCCCACACGCTCGTAATCCTGCTTGAGATAACAACGTTCGAACCGTACGATTCACACCGTAATGCATTTTTAATCGTCAAAAACGGTCCGCAATGCCGCTACAGAAGTAGCATGTTTGGCCCGCCCATATATACACGCCCCTACAAAACAACGGTGCTGTGCCATCCCCACGGTCGGAAGATTGTGTGGTTTACTTGTTAAGCAATCCACAAACAGCACAGATGGCGCAGATGGCCAAGCACCCTTGTTTTAGGGGTCGATGCCAAATACAGGGGGCATGAAAATACGGGCGGGCCAAACTATCTACTCATGTTAAGGCATTGTGGATCGTTTTCGACGCTTCAAAATGCGTAGGCATCAAGTTGTAAACCTTACGGTTCGATTCACGTTTGCTACTTCAAGTACTTTTATACGAGTGTGTAAGTTGCCTTTATGGTATATCAATTTCGTCAACGAATCTAGGTTTTTTCGGAGGTCTCAAGACTGGGCAAGTGCGGACGACGAATCTTTGTGCTATACAGCGTTCTGTGAAATTTTATCACGAATGCTTACCCAAGAGATATTGACGTTTTTGTAGTTTACACCACAGCTTTACGAAATCATTGTTTTATCTCAGAAGTGACGGTTTTGCTAGTGACAGTCAATATTAGAGTTCCGGTGCGAGAGATAATTTCTATGGAAGTTCCACTTTAATGGACAATGTTAGGATTATAGCACGGTAATTACGTTGATAATGTCAAAGAGAAAGGAAGGCAGCGGCTTCAAGCTAGCTCATTTTTTCACCAAAAGGAATATTTGAGCTTTTGTCCGGATTTCGAAACACTGTTTTAGTAATACGCGAACCAATTAAACACATTTTCGGAAACCAAATGCTCCAACATCGTCAACTAAAACTGACCGAATTCGAAAAATCCATGATTTCAGCTCTCCCAAAACACAGATTACTCTAATTTTTCGAATAAACAAAATACACGAAAATTCTGATAATTCTTCGATTTGGAGCCGGATGTAAAAAGCAAACAGCTGTCGTTTATTTTCCGCTACATTTGCTGCCCTTTGGATACCTGACACGTGACGAGAATCGAAGCCAAATTACTGCCAAAGCATTTGCAATACGAACAAAAACCTCGCCGTCTCAATGTTCCCCATGGGGGACGGCAATTTCTGGCACACGCATAGAGCAAAGAGTGTATCGATGGCTCAACAGGCTTAACCGCTGTAGCTACGGCCCGCTATTGACCTCCTCGAAACACAAAACAGCCATTCCTCATTTTGAGCATGAAAGGCAAGTTGAAGCGCCTTGAGTTCCCTCTCTATAGCTTCCTCTCTAGAGTCTTCCAGAAACAAAAGTGACATCCTCTATGTATGTAAAAAAGAGCACCTCCCTGCCATGTTTACTTGTCTTCGTTTACACTACCGAGGATTATTATTGTGAGCTCCACTGGCACGTGCTACTCCACGTCACTCATTGAGCTAATATTACCACAAGCTGATGTAGTTATTAGCATTGACCTCTACTCACACTTTGTTTCAACAATTTTTTTTGTGATTCGAAGTAACATATTACTCTGCTACGAAGGCAATTTTCCCACCAAAAACTGCTTGGATCTGATGAGATCAATATTGAGTGAGGGGAAAACAGCTGAAATATTTATTATATAGCCCAAAAAAGCTGAAATAATGAATCGAATCTACATGCCTGAAGGCGAGCGTATTTATAGTTTTCCTCCAACAAAGCTAGTTCGCTATTCCGTAGGTAACAACCCATATTTCCATAATTGACTTCGCCGTTTTTTGATACATTTTTCCAAAAGGCCGGTTAGATACAGTCCACAGCAACAGAAAAAGGCCGTGTTGGGATTGTGCATTTTCACTCAGCTTACTGCAGTCATAACTGTCTCTGTTCCAAGTTTACAACTAATCGATAAGGAAACGGCTGATAAAAATTTCCGTCTCATGATTTTTCTGTATCTTTCACTTTTTTGTGTTATTTGTGTGTATCTAAAGACCGTAGGTGTATTAGTACTGCGTGTGGGCTTTTTTACGCGACTTTTTTTCAAAACTGAGTACAAATTCCGAATTTGTCGTCAAAGGGATGCCTGCGTGCGCCTCTACGGACATCCCAACATAATCGACGTCATATTTTGAATTTAACCCCCTGGCTTTGATTCGGCCTTTTTAATCCCCCGGATGAATCTGTTAACACTTATCCAACCCCGAAGGAAACGACTTGGTGACCTTCGTCGAGTGGTCGAGCTCAACCTTGTGCAGCGTAAGCAGCTCCTCCTGGCACTACGCCACACACCCACCAGATATGTATCTTCTTCGAGTAATTCGCAGTGGAAACACAAAAGTCCCATGCGGTGTGATCAGAGTACATAGTTTGAGGGGACGTGGTCTGTGAAGCCTTCAGAACATCCCATTTTCCACTATTTTCCCACACAACTCGAGACAACTTCCTTAGTCGAGATCAGAAAGGCCTTCTGCATACATCCCGCACCGCTTCACAGCTACAGTGCCCATCAGTCATAACTATTTCCGATCAATATGGATGATAAACACTATGTCTCGTCGTTCGACTCGGGGGGGGGGGGTATGGAGTAAGCCGTAACAATGGTGTTTTAATTCAGCATTTGAGCTTTGTGAGTCGGGAACATTGTGATAAAATCAGCTTCTTAAAACGACAACACAAGGTGATCTTTTAACAACTTTCTTGTTCATGATGTTCGAGCTGTTGTCATAATGATGAAATGTTAAGAAGAAATCCCTATTGACATTCATGTTGCTTTTTTCAAATCTAATAGTGTGTATTCAATTCGTTAGCCAAAGAATGTGCTTAAATAATGCGTTCGTTACATTGTTTCGAATGCTGTATATTGTGAAGTTTTGATCTTTCGATGGCCTAAAGCATCATTTATTTTTGTATTTTCCCTTTCCCACTCATACGTGCATGTTTCTCTATCTTGATTTGTGCTTCGGATGCGCTAAACTTTGTCCTAACCTTCCTGAGATGGTAGGGGTTGTACAGAAACGGACAGCACGCATTTCGTACTGAACGAACCCTGCGCTTCTACTGAGTATGTTTCGAATACTTGAAATTTCACCATTCAAGATCAATCCAATGCAAAGCGGAAGCTGCCACAATGTTTTCCTATTAGACACTCGTTGGAACTAATAGCATCGTGTAAAGACACTCGTCTTTCTGTGTTCGGCCAACGCTTGAATCCCGGCCAAAACTTGAGCTCCACTTTGTTTGCAAAGATTTTTGAGCTTAAGATTTGAGCTGCTCTTCTAAGTGAAAAGTTACAAAAAGGAACAAAACAGCGCAGTCACATCGCAAACCTTATTCTGTGAGTCGGCCTTAGCGGCGGCAACTGCGTGCTCCAGACAGGCGTTGAATAAATGCTGCATCAGATACTTGGCCTCGATCATATTCGAACAATGCTCGATAAGTCCTTCAATATTGCTCAACTCCGTCGACTCGTCGTTGTTTTCTGCCTCGCAATCCTGAAAAAAGGCATACATACGCCTGGTTAGGTAATAAATGACCGACAACTTTTTGCCCATTCATAACAGAGGGAGGAAACGGGTGGATGGGGAAAGCAGTCAACCAAGAATCCCAATGATTTTCGATTCTGAGCACAGACAGGAGACCCATTCATTCTTCATTTCCGTCAAATTAAACCGTTTACTCGCCAAATCTCTCGAAAACCCTTCCCTCATCTATCATCTTCAAAGCCATCACATTTTCCGCAAATGGACTTGTCCTTCGAAAACCCCAAGATGAAAAAGGGGAAGAAGTATTGACTCTCACTTAACACGGCCGTCGCCTATCCCCTAATTAGGAGAACCGCTGATATCCACTTTAACAACGAAAACATTCTAATTGACAGCGCAGATATATATCATTGCGATAATGCATTCTGCGCTTGTTTATGCCTTAGTTTCCACAGAATTCACATCGAAGCTCTCCCTCTTCCTCCCACATGCATACTTGAAATCAGCGAATTTCACAATTCTTAGTCCAAATGTTTGCGTGAGAAACAGATTCTCACGGAGCCCAAAAAGTAGGCTATTTTTGCTTGGAGCTACAGTCCACGGCAACGGAAAAGGCGGTGGTGCGGTTGCGCACTTTCGCTATGCATGCTGTAGTCATGGTTGGCTCGGTTCCAACGTTGCCTTAATGGGTATGGAACAGCTGATGGTTTTTAAAGTGCTTTGACTTTTTTCTGTTCCTTTAAATATCTCGTTTAAGGACATGGTGCGCTTGCGGGCCCACACTAAAACTACGGTGGAGAACCGGGCTATTCGCCAGATTTCATTATCGATCGACAGCACAGCTGATTTTCTGGGTGAGTTACGGTTTTCCTTTTTTTCTTGTTCGTCTCGGCATTATTTTTGTATATGACAGTTTAAATATAGCGAATAGTGGTTATTCTTAGTGCGTGAGAGACATTAGCCGTTATTCGGGCTTCGAGGAGTCTTTTCTTCAATATTCTCTTCTGATATCGAAAAAAACGGCTAATGTCCCTCAAGCACTAAGAATAGCCACTATTCGCAAAATTAAAACAGTCAGAACCAGAAATAATGCCGAAACGAACAAGAAAAAAAAAGAAAAACCGGAACTCACCCAGAAAATCAGCTGTGCTGTCGATCGATGACGAAATCTGGCAAAAAGCCAGGTTTTCCACCGTAGTTTTAGTGTGTGACCGCAACCGCACCATGTCCTTTTAACACTACGATAAACTATACCGTTTCTTTGCATTTCCGGTGCTTTTTTCTCCGAATTGAGCGAAAATTCAAAAATTTGCCGTCGATTATGAAGCGACGTCAGCAGGGACGTATTCGAGCTCCTGGATGACGGCAAATTTTGAAATTTTTTCCCAACTTTGGAGTAAAAGCCCCGAAAATGTTTAAAAAACGGTACGTTTTTCCCACATACACTTTATATTGATTCAGCTGGAGTCTTGACTATAGACAGGCACTGGAATAAGGCGAGAAAATGAAAGAAACAGAAAAAGTCAAAACCCTCGAAAAATATCAGCTGTTTCATTTCGATTTATGGCAAGTTTGGAACCGAGCCAACCATGGTGTATGTATGTAGAGTTCGCGTAATAATTTTAGTCAGTGGACGGGGCTGCGACGGTAGATCACCCTGCGCGAATCGAAACCACATTCTCCAGTGAGGCCGCCAACCCCGCACGGCCTGCCGCCTGTTCCATGCGTCAGACTAAATCGAAAACGGAAACCATACCGGGTACAGTATGCTACCATGTACAGTGCAGTACTGTACTATACCATGTACAGTATGCTTAGTGAAAATACACAACCGCATCACCGCCCTTTTCCGTTGCCGTGGACTGTATGTAGAAACATCGTTAGAAATTGGGAAAGTTCGATAAAATATAGGAGATGACTCTGCTTTTTGAAAGCAGGACTTCTATTTGGGTGAGCGCAACCAGCAAGTGAGTAGTCTAGAAATCCAGTAAGACGCCACAAAAAGTGAATGTACAGCATATGCAGTAAGAACTATCATTTCTGGTACGTTTTTCCATTTAATAGCAGCGACAAAGCTGCCGTTTTTCACCACGTTCCATCCATTCCTTATCACTACTCCACTTGGGAACCCCACATTTATCTCAAGTGAACCCTTCAGAGATGAAGTGAATCGTGAACGCCATTTTTAAAGGAACATATATTTCTGCTATCTTCTCCTTAGCACTTACGAAATCATTTTTTTTCTTTAAATTGAAAACTTAGCCATCATTCACTGTGGAAAGCATGCGTCACAAAAGCTTCATTCAGAGTCCCTCCAGTCAATCATGGACAAAAAACTCTAGCAGCACATGTTTACTGCTAGTCTCACTAGACATTGTAGCAATCGGACAAAGTAATTCGCTAACTGTTGTCACCACCATATCAACTCATTAGCGGCGTGATAATACACTAAAGGATTGCTGAAAACATTCATGTGCAATCATGTTGACTAATTTCAACACGGCTTTCAGTTTAAATATTAGACCGCTGACAAGGGAAAGCTGTTTTTGCGTGGTCAGAAAATAGCAAAAAGAAGTAACTTGCGAGGATGCCCCTGCTAAAAGTGGTAAAAATTATGAGTGTTCCGCCCAAACCTGTAACCCAAAAAGTTGCAAGCCCAGAACGGGAAGTAGACCCCGAAATCTAAACGTTTTCTTTTTTACCAAAATTTGGTCTACCTTATCTATTTGGGGTGCTGAACACGAATATGAGCTTCACCTAAGGTTTTCGAACGACTAGGTCGCCTATGCGTAATTCTATTTCTGTACAATATCTTAACGAACTCGTCCAAAAAAACCGAAAGCGAACACAAGCTGCAACTAGAAACAAGGTCATCCTTGCTATGTGCTTCTTTCAACTCACTTCGGGCACCGCTAAATGGCTTACATTTGGGCAAAAAAAAAAGAACTGCTAGTCCTCAATTGGATTTATGTTCATTCCAAGAATCTCAATAGCCAAAGGCAGTCATTTCGCTACAAGCAGATTCATTATTCAGTTGCTCTTTCCATTTTATGGTTCTTCCTTTTTTTGCACCACTGAAATTTCCTTTTTTCGTGCCAAAAGAGCCCAAAGTTGCCACTTCGAGCGCAAGGCAAACCCCGAAAGCGCAACACATGCCCACCGACGTTAACAAATGAATGCTCGAGATCGTGAGATGAGCTATGATTTCCAATCATTAGCCCCGTTCTTCCCTTCATTCTCAACTTTTCATTCTCTTTACTCAGGTCAGCTCGCATACATCGGCTGCAAAAGACGGAAGTTACAAGCCTCAGACAAGTCGTCCACTATATTTCCTTAGCTCAATTTTTGAGGGACCATAACTCCGTTCGCAGGTCTTGTACAATTTCAGAGACATCATTGGAATCAGCATGGGGCCATTTTCAAGATAGGCGGAAAAACAGAAAAACGATTTTTATCGTGAACACTGCCTTTAATCACTAGCTCTGTCTCCAAACTGCCACGCGAGGTTATAGGATTTGAGACATGCTGACAAATGGGTACAAATTGATGTGTACCTCCCCAATTTTGTTTTTCTACCCTCAGCAATATTTCATGTCGGTGCCTACCCTCCCACCAATCAACAAAAAATCTTGAGCACAAGTGCAGAGCTATCCTGCTGCCATTGTTGTTAGATAAAGGGTAATACTAATACATGAATGAACTCCGCGGATTTTACGTGCATCCGTATACTTTGGCTTTTCCACGTGCAAAGTCGCCTTATTCGAAGAATCATGAAAGTGCAGAACAGGGTCCTATACTCTGTTTGTCGCCTATAGTTGCTGTTTTCTTGTAGAAATGTCCGCAAGTTTTAGGTTCACTCTATGTCGACTGATTCCTACAACTGCATTCCATTCCGATAGAGTGTAGATAGCGTTGGTAAGCCATTCACTCCTGACTTATTGTCTCGGAGAACATTTAGCTACTTGAACAGCTACAGCTACTGTCAGCAAATTGTCAATGCCTTTTATTCTCGTACTGATGGAAGGTGTGAAGACAGATGCGTTCAATCCAACGCATTTTGCTTCACATCCGTGTAGTTGCCTTTCTCTTTCGCCATGATAAAGATTCATTAAAGTCAGTCATTTGCAAGCAATGGATACCATATTGCTTCAACCGAAAACTGCTGGTCTTGAAATTGCCTGACGAAACCTTTTCAAGTAATACTTTCTGTCCAGGAGGCTTCACGTCGGAAGCGTTCCCAGCGGCGCTCATCAAATAGAGTTTTGACGCGCTAATGCCTCGCGACATCAACTTCAGTAATCCGAAACCTACATCCGGCGATGTCGCGCATGCGATGTCGGGGAACGATCACTTCGCGACAACGATGACGGCGACTACGACGACGCCACGAGATTCTAATTGGTCATGCGTGAGCGTGGAATTCGCGGTTGTTGACATCCACTGCTGGCGCAGCCACCGCCGCTGCCTAAGCCACAGCCATCCCAACCCATGCCTCCTCAACATCCAACAGCCAGCCATATGACTCGCCGCCACCTCGACGCCTTCCTCTGATTACACTCTCCAGTCAGATCTACTTCTTGTTATTCACATCTTCCGGCATCGCAAAATCGAATTACCCCCTGCTATCACATAAGCTAGCAACTTCATATAGCTAATTTTCAACTATTATTCGAATGATTGTTACACAGCTGGTAACTTCGAAATTCATGTGGTCGTGGGTGTCATTGGTTGGTGAATTTTTCACTAAATGATCTTTCGGGGTAATAATTCATAACAGCAAATACACTAGCGAAATACTCTTTCATGTATTTGCTTTGATTGATACTTGTTCGTGGCACACATGTGCGCCTCTTCACAGCCGCTATTAGCCCCTTATTACACAAGATCGGTGGAAAGCAGCAGCAGAGGTGAGGGTGGTTTTGCAGAGCGTAGGTGCGCCTTTTCTTCTCATCTTTCTTCCCATTTCAGATACAATAGCTATATTTATTTTCATACTTATTTCACTTCTTTCACGCCATCGGGTTCATTGATTAATAGGAAACCTTAGCATTATAAATGCTAAGGTAGAAAGGTACAAGGCTCTCATTAAATAGCAGTAGAATGACTTGCTCGTTTCCCAGAGACTCATTTGCTAGTTTTTCTTTCTATTGTTCTCATGACAACTATACCCTTTCCATCAGTTTCGACGCGAATTATAACGCTGAGTTTATTGGCACTGTCATTCGTTCTACAACAGTCAAATTATTCTGATGTTTTTGAATATTTTGTGACTTGTTATGGCATGGTGTATGATCAAAGGAGATGTATTGTTAGTCAAACTGTCATTATTATTAACTTCTTTTGGATTCTTCCGAAGTTGAAAAGAGAACCACTATATGCCTCCAATACATTTCTTCGTTCTTTATTTACGCGAGTCTCACTCAACACTAGCTTCATCGTCAAATTAGATTCATCCAACTCACCGGCGCTGCCCGCAGTGCCCGGTTCTCTCATAGAACCCCGAACATGTGAAGCAAACCCTGAATTGAATGTTCCAGGAGACGAACGACTTCCATTCTGCCATAATTGGTACTGGGCGGCCTTCACTTCAAAAACTATGGCCTCTACTGAACCGAAAACTTCCACAAGTTTGACTGCCGACCGGAAGCGATCTAGTATTGCAAAAGTGAGAGTGAGCACAGTTTGTCAATTTCCGTCTTCTCTACACAATTAAGGGCAAATCAGCTTCCATGAAGGCTTTCTTGCCCATTTCTTCGAATTTGGATAATCTACGTTGCACTTTTACGTCCACCACGATGAAGGCCTTCATTCAAGAAAGGGCTCCAATAAAAAGCTTCCTCAGGCACCAAATTCTGCATGCAGCCTTGCACGTTAGGGAAGCACCGTGATCACGAATGAATTAGTTTCATTCAGGGCAGCTTTCAAAGCGATACCGCGCTCTATGGAGGTAAGACTGGCGTTAAACAGATTTTAACGGCTCCCTCACAATCCCATTCAAGAATGACACCAGGTGGACAGGTTCGTGAATGTCTTCAGTAGAATTCTGCTACATAATTCAACCCTTTCCTGTCACATAAATGAGTCTTTTCCGTTCAGACATTTCTATGCGTTATGGGTTCCGTCATCAGTGTAGCAATTTGCATTTGGTTAGCGGCATTCAGTCGTGAACCTGGATGGAGGAGGGCCGTGTTCGCCACTGGAGCCGCTCTTTGTGCCGTGATGTTCGCCTTTCTTGCCTTTATGACCATACGACGGGCGAAGAAGTGAGTTCATAAGTTTTCGTCGTAGCATTATTACATAATGATGCCTGTAGCCTGCTATGGGGTTCTTTTACTGAGCTCTTGAACTATTGAGGGTATGTATTTAGAAAAAAGGATTTGTAGCATTTGTATTTCGATTTGTGTTCACTGACCTGGAGGTAAGGTCCAACTCATAGTTGGAAGATAGTCCCTTCTAGGACGTTCGTAGTCCCACCTAGGTCGTCCGCGCCCCAGCATAAGCCGCGCTCGACTAAATGCCGCAGTGGTGCTAATGGTATTGTTGATCCAACTTTGTTCGAGGTGGGATAGGGGGGGGCTATATACGGGCATCATAGGAGGAGCTATCAGAGAAGAACTTTTCGTCCTCGTTTTGCGTGCTTCATTTGCATATCGACTGGGTGAGGCTACGGACGACCTGTAAGGCGCTATCGGAGGACAGTGATTTCTGCCTTCGTTTTGCGTGTTTTACTTGCGTACCGACCAGGTGGGACTACGGACTATCGTCCAGCTATGACGGGGCGTAACAGGCGCATTCAACAGTACACTTCGACTTTCCTTTTACAGAAACAGAAACTTCCAGCCATTGTCGTATTGATTCTCGGCGTTTTTTTTTCAGCCCTCCTGAACCCGAGGCGCTCCCTGATTTATCACAACGTCGTTCGACAATCGGTGCACGGGTGAGCAAAAAGTCGATAGCTGCAGCGGGTCTGGTTGGAACTGGAGGAGACGACTGCCCAACACAGGTGTGATACACATCCACAATCACTATCCCATCAAATTCATTCTCGTGTCCTTCCATATTACTGCATACGTCTGTCAATCACCAGCACCCGTTTCCCCTTGCCCTCATCCCCTACCAATCCTGATTTGTAAAATGTTGCATTCTA
Organism: Aplectana chamaeleonis; assembly: GCA_029168955.1. Lineage (NCBI taxonomy): Eukaryota > Metazoa > Nematoda > Chromadorea > Rhabditida > Cosmocercidae > Aplectana > Aplectana chamaeleonis. The sequence continues at coordinate 1,250,138 of JAPDOI010000030.1, read as the reverse complement.
TTCCTGCTTTCCACAACCTTTTCCCATCCCTCATTTAGAATTCAACAAATCCGCCCTTCCTTCGTGCACAATCCCCATACTTGAGAAATCTTCACTACACCGGTGTTTATCTCCAGGTGTGCGAGCTAGTGGCGTCATCACATTTATGTACACTGTCGAGTCGTCCTGTCCCTCACCAACATTTTTGATACCGTCTGATTTAGGACGCATGCATAGAACTCAGCTTCAAGACCCGAATTCATCGTTAAATCAGCCCAGAATGTCCATTTTCTAGGTGCTCGTTCTAGGCGACAACACGCATCCGACACTAACGATAGGATGAGAACCTCTGCGTATACACGGGCTAAATTCCACACGGGAATTTACTTTCAGAAAATTGCCCTATGACTAGAGCTACTATTGTTATGTTCACTTCTATAACCTCATCTAACCCTTGATGACCGCTAGCTCGTACTAATGCTAACAAGTGCAGAGTGCCCGCATTCGTGTTCTGATTCTTTATAATACAGTGTTCTTCTTTTTCGAATATTGTTTAGTTTTTTTATTTTGCTGTTACACACGAAAGCAATTTGATTGGCTTTACGATTTCACGGTTTGTTTTCTTCTTGTCAACATTTCGAATCTCATTAGTGAATTCCCGGTCCGAGTATGGTGCGTATTTCATTACATACTATGCCCACACGTAAATGTATTATGATTATTTTTGCGCTTATTAATGTACATAAATTTGTTTTTTTTTATTTTTCATATCTTCTTTGACCGCTATTACCACCAGTCTTGCCATGACGACCTAGTCCAATATGCCTAGGGCTTTTATGTCCAACATCGTCATGCGATGCATATGTCTGTGTTCATGTTCATATGTGTTTTGATTTTTTTGTTCCTATAAACTGACGAACTCCTCTATTTTCTGACATTGAAGTCTTCACTGACAGCAAGCATATGATGAAGTTTCACTTGACTGGCGGAAAAAAAGCAACGGGCACATTTCTGACGCCTAGGAGGATTGTCCCAACACTGACGCTAGTTACATCAAAGTCAGCACACATAAATAATAGCGAGTTCAAACCCATGAGCACGAACTAGCTTTCGGATTATTGAGTAGCCATATAGGTTTGATCAGTTTCGTGCTGAGTTTGATCTTGATCAATTTCATTAATGACGGTGCTTACGATAAATTTCTATGTTGAGATCTAATTGGCTGAAACAGAGCGTTGGTATATGGTAGTTGAGCCGATCCTAAAATTGGTGTTAGTTTGAGTTTGAGTCTTCTGAATTCTCCAACCCGCGACGCCTTTTCGCCAGCTTTCTTTGTCTTCGAGCTTATCTAATATTGACGTACAGCCATCCCGTTTCGATTGGACCTCGTTATTTATCGGCTGCAAGGTGCGAGGCTTACAATATCGCAAACAACTAGCCCAACTGGCGATATTCATGAAACAACGGGAGCCTCCCGGGAAGGGTTTTAGAGCCAGCCGATGTATGCGGCAGGCGGACTTTGGGAGGCACCCGTTGTTCCATGAATACAGCCACAAGTCGGGAACCCGTCTCACCCGAAGCAAGCGTTTTAGCCCGTTTTCTGACGTTTCTTCGAGATTTCCCAGTAGCGGACAAGGTATCCAAAAACCTCATTATATCGGATTCAGTCCTTGGATCGGCTTCTATTGCCGTAGGCCACTGAGGTGACTTTCCGGGCCACTGTTGCTGTCCGAGCTCCTCCAGTTCGCTTGAACAGCAACAGCAGTGGACCGGAGATTGGACGAATTAGCCGAACTGTCTTCACTGACAGCAAGCATATGATGAAGTTTCACTTGACTGGCGAAAAAAAAGCAACGGGCACATTTCTGACGCCTAGGAGGATTGTCCCAACACTGACGCTAGTTACATCAAAGTCAGCACACATAAATAATAGCGAGTTCAAACCCATGAGCACGAACTAGCTTTCGGATTATTGAGTAGCCATATAGGTTTGATCAGTTTCGTGCTGAGTTTGATCTTGATCAATTTCATTAATGACGGTGCTTACGATAAATTTCTATGTTGAGATCTAATTGGCTGAAACAGAGCGTTGGTATATGGTAGTTGAGCCGATTCTAAAATTGGTGTTAGTTTGAGTTTGAGTCTTCTGAATTCTCCAACCCGCGACGCCTTTTCGCCAGCTTTCTTTGTCTTCGAGCTTATCTAATATTGACGTACAGCCATCCCGTTTCGATTGGACCTCGTTATTTATCGGCTGCAAGGTGCGAGGCTTACAATATCGCAAACAACTAGCCCAACTGGCGATATTCATGAAACAACGGGAGCCTCCCGGGAAGGGTTTTAGAGCCAGCCGATGTATGCGGCAGGCGGACTTTGGGAGGCACCCGTTGTTCCATGAATACAGCCACAAGTCGGGAACCCGTCTCACCCGAAGCAAGCGTTTTAGCCCGTTTTCTGACGTTTCTTCGAGATTTCCCAGTAGCGGACAAGGTATCCAAAAACCTCATTATATCGGATTCAGTCCTTGGATCGGCTTCTATTGCCGTAGGCCACTGAGGTGACTTTCCGGGCCACTGTTGCTGTCCGAGCTCCTCCAGTTCGCTTGAACAGCAACAGCAGTGGACCGGAGATTGGACGAATTAGCCGAACTGTCAGGCGACTCCGATCCCTGCTTGGTGGGCTCGGGGCCGAGAATCGACCGAGGGTGATATTTTGGTCGGCAGTACAATAAGAGTCCAGCTCATGCAAAGTTTCGGAGCGACTTCGTTTACTGCCCAGTCTTCTAGCATTGAATAGTGATTTGTACACTCAGTGAACAACTTTTGTGCTGCTGTGAAAGATTTTCATCAAGTTCGGAGTCCAGGCATCTCCTAAAGGGCGGTGTGATATTTCACACCTGAAAAGTTCTCCTGTCAAACGTGAAAGAGGAGCCTCAAGATCAACACTTTACAAGAAACTCGGTGCCTCATCCATGAAGCCCTGCTGAAACGTCCCAATATTGGCTACTTGGAGAATTCCAATTTTTTTTTGAGAAAATCAACAAAAATCAATCCTTTCGGTACAGATCACCATTTCCAGTGGCTGATCGGAACCATCGTTTCCAAATTCTATTTTCTACCCAATGGCAAATGAATAATAAGGGTTTGCAAATGCACTAAGGCTGTTTTGAAAAATTGCAATCGCTTGACCAAATCCTTATAATTTTACCCAAAAATTCATAACTAATGCATAAATGTTTCAGAAGTCAACTTCGAATAGAGCTTCATGCAGAACTCGATGTTCTATAGAGCCTCAAAGAATGAAGAGATCATAGAAGGATTCCAGCCGGATTGCACGCAGAACAATGCGTTCCTTGTTCTGAGTTTGCGTAAACTCGGTGTACGTATATATGTTTTAACATATGCACACCGAGTTTGCGTCAGTGCGAAACAGAAAACGTGTAATCAGGCAAATTATGTAGTGTTTTGAATATTTAATCGCATTTGGCTCAAAACTTGCGAGTAGGGGTTATCAGGGTGCAGAAGACAATTCTGGGGTCTGTTTGTCAAAATTCTGAGGTTTACTGTGGTTACGGTAGGTACTATGCCACTTAGGAGGCAAGGCCTACTTTGATGCTTTCAAAATCGATTAATAGTCTTCAAATTCGTATTCAGCACCCGAACATCCTCCGCTAGAATTTTTGAGTCAAACCTGAGAACTTGACGGGACCACCGTATACCCACCTTAATCTACCGTGAGCTGTCAAAAAACGATAAAAGAACCTGATTCGCGTTGAGAACCACAGATGTCTCTCAAAGAAACATTTTGCGCCACGTGCATCGTAGCATTTCGGAAATTATCAGAAGTCATGGTCTGCCCTCAAATTTCCCCCGATGGGAAGCTTTGAACGAATTATATCGAACACTTTTAAAAATCGACTAATAAACCTCAGATTCGTGATCAAAACTTCAAATAACACACCTGGGGAGATTTCAAAAGGAATCTGGACTATTTTTCTCGAACGCTGTCAGAACCACCCGATTGATCAAAGCAAGCGCTCGCACAGCAATGGGTACTAGGGGAAAACGCCTATTACTCTGTACAAAGCTCGAAAAATGTGCGTCCACCAAAAATTTGTCCACGGGGTTATTTTGGGCGCCGAGCCCGATCATGAGGCCCGTTTCCAGAATTGCGGAAGAATACTGCGCGCGTTAGAAAGTACATTAGGTACAGAAAACGATCGTTTTGAGCGTATAACTTCTTAAACCCGCAGCCCGGGGCGGGATGATACGCAGTTTTTCTATGAATGTCCAAGAGATACTGACAATAAATTTCGTTTTCGCAGATGCGTTTAACGCTCTAGACGCTTTCCTTGCTAGAAATAGATGTTAGAATGACAACCGTAGCAATTCTCTTGAAACATTAACGAAGAGCTCATGGTTCTGGTTGCGTCCAGATAATACATAATCAAACTAATCGCTATCAGGTGTTTCGTAATCATTCCCCAGTCAGCGCGTCATCGCTCCTGGAGAATGCAATCATCCCAATCTTCGAGACCCTACATTATGGTATTTGCCATCGTTTTTGCACATGACGGCATAAAAAAAGCTCTGTGTTTCGAACTTCGCAATTAGCAAGCGGTCTTCTCGAGCGCATTTCACGACAACATCTGTGGTAGAGGGTCCATACCGGTTCTGCTTCTTGAGTCCTATATCTACGTGAAACTATACGCTGCAAATACTAAGAATAAAATGATGCAGCTCCCCTACCCTTTTACATACATTTAAGTATGTAGAATACAGATGAATTCTCAAGTCGGCTGAAATGTTCTCTTCAACGTCTACCTAAGACGTCAGTTACTTCCAAAAAACCGGAAACTTTGAGCGCAACCTGAGGGCAAGAAACCAGACTCCATACAGCTCATTGACACCAAAGACTTGAGAAAAATATCGAAAATCAACATAGAGGCAATGATGTACCCAAGAAGAACCCGTCTCCGAGTTTCAGCCGAAAATCGAGAAGTCAGGGGCCAATGGCAAAGGTGATGTTGAAAAAACGGCTAAAAACGTGCCCAAATAGTTTTATACGGCCCAAAACTTCAATGTAGGGCGCACTTACCGCCCACTCCCCTCAGCGATTACTGACCAAATAAGGCAAGATAAACATCGACTTCAAGAAAAAACCAATGCTCAAATAGGGTTAATTTGTTCAAGCCAGAAATTATGAGGGATAGGTACAATCATTAGAGGATCGCTTGTTTTCTCGAAGTCGATTTTCCAGTTGTTTGCTTTGATCGGTGGCCGTTGAGGGGACTGGGTGGGGAGTGCGCCATACATTGAAGTTTTGGGGCGCAGAGGGCTACTTGGGGCGTTTTTTGCCGTTCTTCGACCCGGTGATACAATGAGTTTCTGACCTTTCGATTTCCAGTGATAACTCGTAGACGATTTTTATCGTGGACACTGTATTTAAATTGAAACACCTGACAGAATCGAGTGACTCGATTATTCTTTTAACATTAAATAATGAACAGTTGAATGTGATCGTATTCTATTCTCTTGACCATGCTGCATGGATTATCCACTGAATCACGTAAGCAACTAATCAGCGACCTCACCTATTCGCTCTTCGAGTTTAAATTGAGTTCCACAGCATTGCCATTAAGAGACCGCAGAGTACATTTTGGGTAAAAAAAACTATTTCAAGGCGATAAAGTCCAGGATGACGCCAACTGCTGCAATGCTACTCACAATACAGTGTGGCCTTCGTTGCACGCCCAATATGATCACCTTGTGAAATATTCTGAGGATGCCTCGAAATGAGGCGCTGACATCATCTGACATCATGACACGATCAAAACGGTCTTCGAGTTCTCACCGGAAATCGAAATTACCGGGGTGCATTGTTGTAAACATTATGGCGAAAGAACGGCTAAAAACAAGCCGTAGATAGTTCTATAAGGTTCTCAAAATTGTTTGCGCCATGCTTTACTCGCCCAATTCCTTGTTGACCATCGAACCAAAGGGAAGGGGCGGGCATAGCACAACTAGGTTTGAGGGCGGTATAGGACTACCTATGGCTCGTTTTTAGCCGTTCTTTCGCCACTGATGTTTCAGTGGATCCCGGTACATTCGAATTCCGATGAAAACACGAAGGACGTTTTCATCGTGAACACTGCTTGTGTCGTGCTATGCAGAAAAGCGTGAACGGAGATTGAACGATGAGCGATTGATAGGATTGACAGGACGATGAAACGGAGGTGTTTACTGTTTACGTTAGGGAATTACAAATAGTTCATGTAAATTTTGCCCTCAACCCATGGGTTTATCTTTGATGAATCCACCCCTCCCCCAAAGTAGTCAATACCTTAAGAGCAAATCTCAAGGTAGACAATCAGTTTCTGCTGTTTTTCCTCACAGCTGAACAACCAACTCGCGGAAACTTGGTTGCAAAGTCACGGATTCAATGCGAAGCAGATACTTTTGAATATAAGTCTACAAACTCGTATGACGTAGGCTACCACATCGTTCTATATTTTCTAAATCGTTCGGAGAAGACCATGATGCCGTATGTACTTCATGACATTGACGCACTTTTGGGTATGGATGCACTTTTGCTTGGCAGAGACGTTCAATTACGGCAGAGAATGAGCCTTGCTGTTCTTTCGACCTGCACGCGTTTGGAGTAAACCGAACGTGGGGCATTTATGGACCGTCGCTGTGAACGCCGTTCCCACCCATAAGTTGAAGTCAACTAGACGCTTTCTTCTTCATAAAACTGCTGTCGGGTTGGGACATAATAAATGGAAAATCAATATGGAAAGAGATGGAAAAAAGTACACAGGCGAGGAAGCTTCTGGTTGTTATGCACAAAGTGCTGGAACGTAGTCGGGTGGACTGAGTTGGGCATATAGTATGATACAAATCTAGTGGGGACGAATACATCTTCTCCATCTAAGCCACCATTTTTTAGGCGTAACTCTAATCGAATCAGTTCAAGGATCACGGAAAATTATACCCCATATTTTTGAAAACTTTGTTGCGTTGCAAGATGAATAGATTTGCAAAAAAGGAACGGAGAAACAATTTTAACTCACAAACTTTTTTTGAGCCCACCTCCCCCGTATTGAAGCCAACTTCAAAGGCTGGCCTCCGAGGCCGCCAGCGGTTTGGCGGGGCCTCCAGAGGCTGTGCGAAGCCCAGGTATCTCAAACTTGGGCGATTGAGCCCACGGAGGAGTTGACTTCTGAATCATGCCTCTGGAATGCGTCGTATACTTACCTAGAGAGCATTATTTCTCGGATGTTTCGCGGCTAGCTTTACTTGGCGACTACTTCGCGGTTCTTAGGCGCCAAGCAGGCATTTCGCGGCTATTTCGAGGCTATTCCTCGGCCAAAACTCCCAGAGTTACTACAAGTCATTTGATTATTAGCTAACAAAAGCTCGCTCACTACTACCTTACTCGAGCTCCCCGACAACGGAAGAGAAACGAAATTCTCCCAATGCATTGTCAAGAACTTACTTTTAGAGCCTGCAATTTTTAGGCTACAAATTAAGGGTTGCCCTCAACGTGTATAAATGAGGGACGGAGCGCTTCCCGAGCCCAATGATGCCTTCAATTTCGAGAAGCACAGAAATGCCTGGGTCAAAAGTCAGAGCACAACAATCAGAAGCTTAAAACTAGTTTGCCTTATCGTAACAGAGGTTTGTTACAAATTTTGAAGTTTGTTTCCGTAATAGCCTATCTACCTATTCCACGAAACTCCAAGCTCACTTTCTCTCTCCTCCCTCACGTTCATTGCCCGAACCCTTTTCAATGTTGACTACGATAAATCACGCATGCCGGAAACGTGAACGAGGGCTTGCGAGCCGTCTAACGGCAAGTACAGCTGCGTATAAAGTGGGGCGCGGCGAGAATACTTCCCCACCTATTTGAATATTTCTCTACACGTGAACCTATTTTGAGAAAATTCTCGATGTTTTCTCTCAACCAATACTCATCAGCGTCCGCAATACTCTACATGATATTCACTCTGCACCCATGTAGCATTAGTAGCTCAAAGTTCTCCAAAACATGGGATTATAAAAGGTCACCAAGAATACATATACCTCAGAAGAGAAGAACTATTCCATGAAATCCCAAACAGAGAAGGGGAAAGTGAACAAAACAAAATGGATCCCTTTGTTTGAGAAAAAATGAAAAAGATGAACGACAGGAGTGATGAATTGAGGTATGCACCTCCTCTCGCATCACCTCCGCTTATAACCACACTCACAAGAAGAGCCAGTTTAGCGAAATCCGAGTTCAGCAAAATGAAGCACCTTGCGAGAATGCCCTCTCTACTACTAGTAGAAGGGATTGTGAGTCACACTTGCCTGAAACCGATGCTCAAGTCTTAGGTGAACAACAAAAATTAAGTTCTTCCTTCTTCATCAAAACCTCGTCCAAGGGCGCCAAGCAAGGACGCTTAAGGGGCTGGGCAGAGTGGCATCGCGGCGCGACCTATATGATGGGCCGCCGTATCGACAGATCGCGGCTATCAATCGATACGGCAACTCATCATAAGGTCGAGCCGCGCGGCGATGCCACTCTGCTCAGCCCTGAGAGTTCAGGGAACCGCTCTGCGTCCTACGCGCGAAGCGTCGGGCCAGAGGTGACTCGAAGCAAAAGCCGTTCCACACTGCGTAAAGACGCAACCCCACCACGCGTGGCAAACTCCACGCCTAGCTGCATTTCTTCCGGTTCTACTCGTGTTTATATCTTTTTTAGTTTCTCCTTGATGATTAATTTTTGGGCACTTTTTTTCATTTTGTTGCAATATTTCGCAAAAAAATGTGTTTCATAAATTGATAAAATCGAAGAAATGCAGTTAGGCGGGGAGTTCGCCGTGCGTAGCGAGATTGCGTCCCTACGGAATGGGTCACCTCTTGCCCGACGCTTCGCGCGTAGGACGCGGAGCGGCTCTCAGCCCTCCTCATAGGGTTGCTTATACTTCCGCCGCGGAGCAATGTGGCGAAGCGCAATTCTATAATATTTATCGTGCCATGCCGGGTGATCAATATTACGAAAATGCAGTGCCTCGACGCTCGGCAGTGCGAGTATAAACCACCCCATTAGCGTTCATGCTTGCCGCCCCAGGGAATTGGAGTGCTGAGTACGAATACGATATTCGTTTTCCATTTCTAGAGGACTATAGCTGGTCCGAACGGAGAGGATGGCATTCCAACTGCAGTAACCTATCCTATTCATCCGAAAAACCGATGGCGAACTTTATATTCGTGTTCAGTATGCCAAATGACAACCATGTGATAAACTCGGGTGGAACAAGATTTCAATTGCTAGGGTCCACTTTTTCGGATACAGTGCTGAGCCCGGTACAATCACCATTTTCACCTCTAGTGGCGACGGCACTCCCACAAAAAGACTCATTTCGCTCACTTCGAACTACGATGAGATGGCTCTTCATGTCAGCCAGCGAATCCTTTCATCTGTTTCATTTTTAATTCAATCTACACCCAACACTCATGTCCTTTTCATACACCCACGCGCGTACCCATCCTCTGGATATTCATCAAAACAACAACATGAAGTTCACAGGATTTTTAACCAACTCTAGCACATCCATCCCTATGGCGACAGATTGAGTATTTCAACATCAACACTTGGCTGATAGGGATTCCATCATTTTTGAAAATGATATGGAGCGAGCTACTATTTCAACAGCATACAAATCACGCAAATAGCGTGTATTTCGAAAAAACCTGAATAGGCCCTAATACTGGACGTTATGCACCCTTTTCAACATTTGACCACATGGACTAAGAGCAATCTGTAACGTCAAAGGAACCACTAATGTTAATATTTTCATCATAATGCGGAAAAGAACTATTGCATAGACGAGGAACGATGACACAGCAAGACTAATGTTCGACGAGAGGACATTTTTCATAACCCCGGCTCCTTCAACCAATTCCGTCTTCTTCGAACTCCGAGTCGGTCCAGAGATGCGCACGTGAGAATACAAAGAAACATGTCTTCCACTGTTTCAAAGGGCATAACGTAAAAAGTTCCCAGTCAACTCAGAGGAACAAATTTCTGAAGAAGGAATCAACAGCGTAATTGGGAACAAGTTCAAGAAGTAATCTGCATAATGAGTATGGAAAGCCAGGGAGTGTTCAAAGTTCTCCGTTGCTAGAACCTCAGCACTTCGAAGGTAGTATTCACGAGGAGAATTTTCTTCGAGTCAGGGATGTGCGAAAATTTTCGGAAACGAAAAACGATAAAATTTTCGGTAAGAAATTCGTGAATGCTTCGCTACATTATGCCAGGTCGCGAAAAGGCCCTTTTTCGGTTTTTTTGAAAAATCAAAACCGAAAACCCGAATTTTTTGGAAAAACGGATGATCTCCAAACGGCCTATAAGCACCAAAAATTGGTCTCGGAACGAGAATCTTCATTTCTCGATTTCTCGTTTTCGAGAACTTGAGCACATCCCTGCATGAAGTTTCCTCCGGAAATCGGAGAATAGGAGGTCCTTGGCAATAAAAATGTCGATTTCATTTAAAAAAATCCGCGTTCAGGAGGGTTACCTTACAAGGACGCATTATACTGGGAATTCGGTAGTTCCCGTAGAATCAAACAGTTCTAGAACCGTTTCCAAACGTAGAATCCGAATATGCGCTCCATAACTGCCTATATTTACCCTCAACAAAGTTATACGCCTTTTCCCCATCAAAGGGTTTGTTAGGGAGATTGAGGCTAATTTTGTGGATGCTGAACAGACTGGGCTTAAAAGTTCTGTGAGGATTACATAGGGGGCTTAAAGGCAGGGTCCGGGCAGAATTTCGACTCCGAGATTTTCCGCTGAATCTGTGCTCATGGTACAGGTAGTCCCAAGGAACATGCGAAAACTGCGTAAAAACCGGTCTTCTTCAAGTTATTCCTCCAGCCACTTCAGTGAGCCAATGATCTAGAAAAGTCAGAAAAGTGTGGCCATCGTCCATATTTTAGCGGTTGTCCACGCATTCTTCAAAAGTGCGATGTAATTATCGGTCATTCTAGCCATGATTATCGTGCTGTTAATACCGGAATCCCTGACTTTGAGGCTGTTTTCTCCAGAGCTAAGGACTCAGAGTTAGTGAAACGCTCAGACGATGCTCAGCTAGGCCAGCGCAATCTATCTAACCCATACGAATCTCCGGACAGTTCATCAATTTTCGATAGACTGCGATGGGTTACAGTGGACATGTGGTAGTTGGGTCGAAGTCTCAGATTCGGCTCAAATCTTCTCCGAGGTAAGTTTATGAGGTGTCCCCTTGCCCCTCGGTCCCCTTGCCCATCGGTGGAGTGTCGTCTTCAGCACCTAAATATGGTCAGGTACGTGACTTGTTTCCTCATAAAAAAACATTTAAATCTGAACCGCGGCTGGCGCGGGCGATTTAATTCTCACCGGCGGCTGGCTGACAATTACCAGCCAGCCGTCGGTGAGATTTTACCCGCCCGCACCAGCCGCGGTTTAGATTTGAGTGCTTTTTCTTGAGGAAACAAGCCACGGACCTAACTATACACTCCACAGAACAGTTTGGAGCGAACTTTTCTTTCGAACACACAGAAAAAATATCTCATTCTACCTGGATGAATGTAAACTGAGTGTGAGCAGCTACTGAGGTCTTATTCGCATTTTAGGTCCATAAAATGAAATCAGAAATGTATATCTCCAATAAAAGGGTTAAATCCTCTGAAAAGCTCTTCCTAGTGAGATATGAAGGTATCTGAATTCAGCGTAATCCCTTTTGTCGCGACGGAGTCATGCTGCTTGATAAGAAATAAAATCAGGAGTGTTCGCCTGCACTATATACACACGCTACAAGTGAATATGTGGTAGAATCATCTTGAAAGTGTGAAGGCTCCGAACTCCAAACTTGTCTATGAATCCCTCGGTTCAGTTATATCGTCAGCTCAGCTCACTTGTGAAACCTCGGAGTAAGAAAAGCATGTGCCTGCCAGGGTAGAAGGGACTCCACCAAAGGTGAACGTTAACCCAGATAAAGCTCTCCTGTAGAATCATAAACGATTCTCCTACCTTCGCTCCATCCATGTCAACGATTGCCGTCTGTGTCTCCGTGATCTGGTCAAGAAGATATCGCATCTTCTGTTGGCATCCATCAAGCTGATCAGCAACAGCTTCTCGCTCACTGACGTCATCCAACGAGACGAAACGGTTCTCCTGAAATCGACATCTACACAATGGATCCGTACTCAAAAGAAGTGGGATGCTCGGGCAAAACTCTTATACTAGTTTTTTTGAATTAATTCTCTTTTCGCGCTTTCCGTACTCCAACATGCTAGGGGACACATCAATGAGTACACTAATGTCTAGCATGGAACTTTTTCTCAACAAGTACACATTTCGACATTCTCCGATAGCATTTTTTAGTAGCTGGAAGTTCACTACTTCTAGGGGACTGATAAAAATATGGAAAGAACGCATGTAACAAAATCCTTCAAAGTGCAACTAATGCTCAACCAACGCTCAGCCAGAAACCACTTTCCAGATCAAATCCCAAATAATTCAATACATTGGAAATATTTGCAAAGTGTATAACTAAATTTTGGGTTCTTAAAGTATAACCCACAAGTCAACGAAAAGCGTCAGTTCTCGAGTACTAACTAAGCACTCCAATTTCCGCTTGACTTTTGCATTGCTGACCACGAAATGGAACGCCTCAAAAGTTCTGCGTGACGAAATGCCGTATTCGCGAGCAAAGACCGGGAACCCATCTCCTTTGCATGTGTTCCCGTGATAACGCATCACCCGGTGAAATCCCCAGAGGGGTGCGAGATATGGATTTATTAAAGCAAAAGAAATGTGCCTTGACCCTGACAACAAAGATCAGATGTGGAAGGAACAATGAAAATTCTGTGTCACATAAGGTAACCAGGCTCCGCTAACAAGGAAGCTACTATTAACCAAACTGGCCATTTCGATTGAAACGTATTTTTCTAGAATTATTTTTTGACGTAGATTCCGAATATGCCCTTCGCAGCCGCCTAGAGTCACTCCAAAAAAAGTTATGGGCATTTTTTCTAGGATTTTCGTACATTTTGTACCCTTCAAAAAGCGCAGTAATCTTTCTAAAATCCGGCAGCCGACCTCATACTGGTGTTCAGCGCCCAAATCAACCCCTCCCTTAGGCAAGGTTTGCGTGGAAGCACATTTTCCGAACTTTGTGCAGACTGACAGCGTTTTTGACTTTTACGAATTTTCGGTTGAGCGTTCGTTTAGAAATATTAGAAGGTTCTGTAAGCGCTGTAGAAAAATTTTCCAGATTCGGCTTGAAATTCGCCCTGGGGGTTATTTGGGGTGCCGATCACGAATTGGAGGTTTATTTGCCGTTTCTCTAGAGTTTTCGGCTGATTCGTTCAAAGCTTCCCGCCGGTAGAAGAATTTGAAGGCGAAATCGACTTTTGACGATTTCGAATCGTGAAGACAGGTGTGGCTGAAATCGTTTCTCTAGGTGTTACCAGGTTGTTCACTAAGTTTTGTCGTTCGATAAGAGAGGACGTTGCTACAAGCCCGAATTTTTTTCGTTTTGTTGGTGCACTCTTCGTATGGACGTATGTGAAGTTTCATTTCAATCTGTCAATTCATTCTTTGTTTAGAAGCCATTTAGTGTCGCCGTGTCACGGCAATGGAAAAAACTGAATATCCTGCAAAGATAAAATTCTTATTTTGGAAAGATGTAGCACCAAAAGAAATTCACGATCGATGTTAAAAACACTACAACGTATGTGAAGTTCATGTGTATAGAATATATAACAAGCACGGACAATGAAAATGTTTGTCCACCCACAATTAGAACAGTAGAAAGATGGGTTGCTGAGTTTAAACGTGGTCGTACAAGCCTTGAAGCGATCCACGTGAAGGACGTCCAAAAAGCGCATCAACACCAGAAATCATAGCCAAAATACAGGATATGCTTTTGGCAGATCGTCGATTGACTGAGAGAGATTTAGTAGAGACTCTACACATCTCATTAGGCAGTGCGAGCCGTATTTCAAATGAAATTTTGGGTTTTAGAGAGCTGTGTGCACAATGGGTGCCGCATTCGCTAACAATGGAACAAAAAAAACATTCGAATGCGACTTGCTCAGCATCATTTGGAGCGTTTTAAAAAAGGGTAAAGTGAATTTTGTGCGTCGATTTATTACTATGGATGCGACTTGGGTCTATCACCATGATCATGAATTAAAACAAGTGAATAAAGAGTTCGAAACGAGTTCGTGTCCAGAAATCGGCCAAGAAGGTTATGGCATCAGATTTTTGGTATGCGAAAGGAATTTTAATTGTGGATTACTTGCAAACTGGTAAAACAATTCATTCTGGATATTATTGCAACCTTTTGGACCAGTTGAAGGAGAAAATCATGAGAAAAGACCCGGTTTGTAGAAGAAAGAATCCTTTTTCATCAGGACAATGCACCGTGTCACAAGAGCATTTTGACAATGGCTGAAATTTGTGAGTTAAAGTTCGAATTGTTGCAGCATACACCGTATTCACCAGATTTGACCCCCAGCGACTTCCATTTGTTTCCAGAACTCAAAAAATTTATGCGCGGCGAGCGTTTTTCATCAAATGAAGAGGTCATAACGGCTGTTGAAGCGTATTTTGCAGACCTTCCGGATTCTCACTTCAGGGATGGGATCCACAGAATGGAGGATTGTTGAAGCAAGTGTAATAATGTTCCGCGAGATTATACTGAATAATAAAGTGTATTTTGAACCATAAAAATGTTTTTTCTTATCGAACGACAAAACTTATTGAACAACCTGGTATTGGGAATGCTCAACACGAATCTGATGTCTATTTGTCGATTTTCGAATTATTAAGGTGGGTTTTGCCGCCTAAATAGCATGATACTTACCTTGACCTAAAGTAAACCATAGAATTTTGGCAAACGGACTCCAGATCCGTGTTCAGCACCCTAGATTACCCCTACGAACAAGTTTTGAGCCAAATCACATTCTTCTATCACCCTAAAATTTCAATGGGGGGAGGTACCCTTACCTTGCCGCGAGGCCTTGCAAAACGCCCATCACTCCTCTCAGAGTGAGTCTGAGGAGCATATTCGGACCCTACGTTCGAAAATGAATCTAGAAAAGTACATTTCATTAGGAATGGCCAGTTTGACCAAACGGAGTTCCCTTTTAAGATTTTCACACTAACACTTTGACAATTAAAACATCAAGACTTTCCAGAGTCTCTAGTAAGGTATTTCAAGTCTGACAGGAAGCATAACTAAACCTTCCCTTGGGATGACAGCTATGGATTTTCGAGGATCTATATGCGCAATTCTAAAACACAGCAAAGGGTTGTATACAAAACTCATACTCATGTAAATATGTATTGAGTGGTAGAGAAAGTTTCTCGCCACCCCACATCGTCAAATTTAAAAAGTTCCAGCTTTGTTCTTTTGACGAAGGGTGATATACCGTTTATAAGCGCAGATTAATTACTACCTAATGCTTCTTATGACTTCGTAGTTCTCGAATTATAAGCTGAAATTGAGTGAAAATCATCCGTACTGAGCATATTTGAGTGCTCCTACAGTGCGCTTCATGATTGTATGCGCACACCAAAAAGGATGTCCGAGAAGATTTTACGGCTTCTGAAAGAAAGAACACGGTCTCGAGGGTCAATTTGCATCGAACGTTGTAGACTCTAACATCCCACACACCTCACCAACCCACAGAAAGGAGCTCGAGAGTTTGGCTCCAGGAAGATTAAGGAAATAGCTTTACTTCAAGCGGGCGCTTGTTCTGGGAAAATCAGAGAACGTTTCGCAATCACGTTGGATTTTTTTATAAACGCCAGTAAAGGGTGAAAATGTCGACATTTTTTGAAGAATTTGTTCACCAAACAGGAACGTAGCTCCGTCGAGGTCTACGACAACGGTTTCCTTAACACTGCGCGACGGGCTCAACAAAAAACCTATGCGTTCACGTCGCCGATGGAGCGCGTTAACCTCGGGGTCCCCGAAAAGCCTCCGGTTAACGCGCTTCAGCGGCGAAGTGAACGTAAAGGGTTCCCGCCGCGTGCGTCGCGTTTACCAGCTAAATTAGCCCGAGCCTACCGCTTTCTGCGTATACGAGCAGAAGGCCGTCTCCCTCTCCCTCGTAGGTTTACCTTTGATGGTCTGCTATGATTTGGGGTGCCAAAAACCCCACACTCTTTCTGAGAAGCCCGAAACTCCGATACCTAAGGGGTGGACTGCGCGGCGAATACGGAACGCATCTATTTACAGCAAACTCCGCGAACATGGGAAATGACGAATGCAGATATTTTTCTGAGCCCTTCTAGAAATCGCGATCAGGATTATGGACTCAAGAAATGTTCATCAGCAAAGTGCAATTTTCTCGCATGTTAGTATGCCATCGAAATGTAGCCCCTCACACATTCATGGATATCCCAATGGAGAGCATCCCTCCACAAAAGACTCCATCATATGCAACAGTTCCAGGCAACATAAAAGAGTTTATATCTTATCTCCAGGAAGCCGCGTTGGATCTATGATCACGCTATCTTGAAAGCGGAGCGGTTGCTTCTCCAATTCTACCATTGTGTTTTATCAGAAACAACCGCTCGACTTTTATGATAAAGCTATCATAGCAGCGACGTGGATACTTCTCAACCAGTGATTGAAGATATAACGTAGTCACTCACCAGACTTTTGATTTCCTCATTAAGACGAGTTCGTTCCTCAATCAGTCTACCCAGCTCCTCTTCCATCTTTCCGACTGTCTGCTTATGAGTCACCAAACGGCTCAGCTGAATATCATCAATAAAGAGATTTTTCAGAGTTAAACGGACAGTACACAACACTGCGACGCCACAAGATGGATATACAGTGGCGCCCGAAAATCTTAGGACAGAATGATTAACGCTGTAAACTGTTTTTATACGTCTCCCAGTTCAGACTTGACTTTACGAAACTTTGATACGTAGTAGGGCATCACAAACCATACCTGAAATATACTTAAGATTAAATTTTAAATGCAGCGTTGGATTAATATGGAAAATAACGAGTTCGCGGTATTGTGACAAGTTTAGCCTATTCCCTCGGAACACGATCATGAAAATTCCTCTTTTTAAAGATTTTGGTCATTGGAAGGCCTCCCAAGACCATTTTATGTCATTTCAAGAGAGTAAGCTCTAATAAGAAAAAAATTTTGATAACGAATTCGCACTGAGTATACAGAATTTCGCACTTGTTATGTATCTCGCTTCGACGTGAACGAAGAAGAGCGAAATTCATATTAGGTCTAGAAGTTAATTTCCGCGTTTTTGTTGTTATTGATATTTTGTAAAAAATAAAATTATTTTTATATAACGAATTTTATGTTATAATGCTCACTGTATTATCAGCTTTCTATTGATATATAACTTGCTTCACGTACCTTATAAAAAAGTATTATTTTAGTTTCAGAATATGTCAACTTTTCTGCCGGAAAAACACCATTTGCGGGAAGCTCTCCTTTTCCTTTTTCATCTCAAGAAGAAAGCCACTGACGCGCACCAAATGCTTGCCCAAGCTTACGGGGATGCTGCTCCATCCATAAGAACCTGCCAAGAATGGTTTCAGCGTTTCAAATCGGGTGATTTTGACGTTAAGGACAAAGATCGACCAGGACAGCCAAAAAAGTTCGAAGACGAAGAACTTCAGGCTTTGTTGGATCAAGATTCGGCTCAAACGCAAGAACAGCTCGCGGCATCCCTCCGCGTCTCCCAAAAGCAATTTCTATTCGATTGAAGGCAATGGGGAAGATTCAAAAGGAAGGAAAATGGATCCCCTATGAGCTCTCAGAACGCAACAAAGAGCAGAGAAAACAACTTCACAAATCTTGTTGGACCGATTCCAAAGAAAGTCTTTTTACACCGCATCATAACTGGCGATGAAAAGTGGGTGTACTACGACAATCCGAAGCGAAGAAAATCGTGGGTTAGTCCTGGTGAAACAACAACTTCGACCGCAAAACCAAACATCCACGGGAAGAAGGTCTTACTGTGCATATGGTGGGATCAACGCGGTATACTGTACTATGAACTTCTTCAACCTGGCGAAACAGTTACTGCGAATCGCTATCAACATCAACTAGCGCAATTGCGGCATGAAATCGAAGCAAAGAGACCAGAATGGGCGAGTCGACACGAAAAAGTCATATTGCTTCATGATAACGCTCGACCTCATGTTGCTCGAACGGTAAAGGATACGCTAAAGAGTTCAAATGGGAAGTCTTACCGCACCCGCCGTACTCTCCAGACATCGCCCCGTCGGATTATCACCTTTTTCCGGTCAATGGCGCATGGTCTAGCGGAGCAGCGCTTTCAAGATCGTCAAGATGTCAAAATGGCTCGATGAATGGGTGGAGGCCAAACCAGAAAAATTTTATTATGATGGAATCCATAAGTTACCCAAACTCTGGGAAATGGTTGTTATTAATGACGGAAATTATTTTGAATAAAAATTTTGTTTAAGTATGTCCAGTTTTCAATAGTGTAAAAAGCGTAAAAAAACGCGGAAATTAACTTCTAGACCTAATAGATCAGTCAAGGCTTGCCAACGCCTACACAGCACATGTTTTAAAAACGCTCGACAGCGTATGATTTGAAGGCGATCAATTTGGGAAATCCGGCATTTTCTGTCTGATCTTTTTTGGGCTTTTCTTTTGAAGACCACTTACTGTCTTGCAATGACATACAATGGTTTTCGAAGGCCATACTATGGTCGATCATTGTTATAAGTATAGAATTCATGACAATGTTTCGAGATCTGGCATAGTATCGTTAGTGGGTTCCATATTAACCGAACTGTGCATTCGAAACCCAACTCTGAGTACATATGTGTCGGGTACATGTAGTTTGCAATGCCCTATAATAAATGAGAGTTTCATCAAGATATGATAAGCCATATTAAAAAGCACACCGAACCACATCAGCGAATCGAAGGAGTTGATTTCCCTTTTGCTTTTGTTTAGCTTTTGGGAACCTTGGAGTCTATGATGACACAAGACTGACTAATTCTTCTAACCAAACATCATCGGCACCTCTCCAAAACAAGGAAGTTGCTTTAGCACGCAAAAACGTTTTGGCCAGGAGCGCATCTTCGAGACATTCCTTGATCTTCATACAAGGCACACGTTAGAGGCAAATTGAATAGAGTTGTCAGGTGAGTCAGATGAAGAGCTCATAGAAGATGCATGCTGATGAGGAGGGCCCTAGACTCAAGTCGCCACCAAAATGAGGGCCAAAATGATGAAGTGAAATCAGGCATTCTCCTGGAGTCTCGCGGTCAACTTTATGCCTTTTAGATCAGCGCTAGGAGCTTTTTCAATCTGCTCTACGATCATTTGATTTCCAATAAAGTTAAAACTTCCTGCGAATTTCAAACCAGCGCCAAATGCAAAAATAATCGGAGCCATCTCGTAAGAAAATACTATTTATGCCTCTCCAGAGAAGCACATTGTTCCAAATTTAGATCCCTTCGACCGAGACAAAATATCCAATTGCAAGAGCCGAGTCTTTGCAGTGTTTGTAATCGAATACATGATACTAAGGCGCTGAAGATATTGCAATGCTAACCTTACATTCCATACAACAAAATGAAGGACAGTTAACGTCCGCGACCTCGATTAATTCAGGAAATTTGGGGTAACTGAATCAATGTAAAGGAACAATGTTAGACGAAAACCTACCCACTGTCACGTGAGTGCAAGCCGATTGTCAAAAAGTAATTTAAGATTCAGGACAGCTAGTGGGTCACTGTAAAGGTCGGCAGACTATGAGGTGCCAAAATCGGTCACCTCAAGCTGACAAGAATCCAAAAAAAAAATCCCAATTTATTAAGGTATCCTCCATTTCCCCGCTACTCGCAGGGTTGGGCTTCACTATCATAGGACTGGTGCGGTTTAGAGAATGATTCCTTCATTTTGATAGTTGCTTTTTTCGAAAAACAACCGCTTCGCATCTATGATAGTGATAATACGACTGCGAGTAGCTCGGAAATGAATGATATACGTCTGGGAAGGCTAATGCTCTAGCAGAGAATCGGACTTGACATCGATTGAAGCAGGAAGCAAAAAGCACGGCGCCCAACTAAAGTCTGTCTGAATGAGACTGTCCGCCCACGGGGTCGGCATGCGCGTCGAGCGGCGGTCCCACAGCCATTTTTGAACGAGCCTACCCACGAAAGAGACACGGCTCACTGGGATACTGCTCACTATATGTCTGATACTCCTGCTAATCGATTCAAAAGTCGAAAAATACCGACGCGACGGCCGATCAAAACGCCCGGCGAACGCGTGGGTGGACAGCCTCAGTCGAACATACTGTACGTTCGTAAACATTTCCGCTGTTTTGGTCATGATCAGGAGTCACCTAAATGATGTGAAAAAAGATCACATTTTTTTCTGAAATTCGTGACTTCTTTGCTAATTTAATGACTGATTATTATCACTTTTCATCTATTGAATCTCGAATTCAAAAAAAAAATCTCATGTTTTTAAAGCCTTTGAATAAGTAAACGAAATTTGAGTGTATTTCTAGAATCTCGGGGACTCCATCACTCCGACGAATTGAAAACCCACTTTTTTCTCCATGAACGTCCACTTCATCTTTGCCTGCTTCGGCGAGAAAGTGACTTCAACTGGTGGCTGTCTTCGGCCGCTAGGCGTCCGCATCGGACGGAACGGTGTTGTTCGGGCAGGTGTCATCTTTGAGTTTGCAGCAAGACGCGTCTGAATGGAACTATAAAGATTATCAATGTCATCTTTGAGTTTGCAGCAAGACGCGTCTGAATGGAACTATAAAGATTGTCAAACCATAAAGATCCCCATAACTTGAAGGCTTCAAGATCTTTTGCACTACATTTTATCGAACTTAAGAGTCATCTAAACACAGGGTTCTATGGAACTGAAGGTTCAGTACCCAACAAAACATCTTGGCTGATGAAAAAACTACACGAAAGGATCGGTAAAAGCCTCACTGAACCAAAATAGGCCGTATTCCCTTCGGATAATCTCGAAGAACAGAAGGATTCACCGACATGTAGGGATCAAACCTTCAAATCCTAGAAAAATCCAAAACCATTCCACGACGACGAGTACTTAGATTTGTTAAGAAGAGGGTAGCCAGGTCCATGGAGGCCGTTTCACTCACAAAAGTCCAATCATAGTATGTAGCGCCGCGAACCGTTCTAACCTGACATAAACGGATGGAGCCGTATTATTCTCTGAATAGTAGCAGGAAAAAGGCAAAATTTTGGCGCTTAGCAGTGGTCCGTGGTGAACGCAAGACGACCCGGGGAACATTATCTGTTTCCCCGAATGTTGGTCCATTTCCAGAGTAGCCAACGGATCATATGTGGCCGACGGCAGGACGTTCCTTCACTTGAAGCCCGTAATAAGCCGGAGAGACGCCGCGGACAATGCCGCCGAGCTAGCGGATCAGCCTTAGAAGCATCGCGGAGCGTCCTGCTCGGTCCTCTTTGGCGTCGTGAACAGATATAGACGGCACGGGTCGCACTGATACTTTGCGCTCCTTCTTGTCCGCTGACACGAACTCAGTGCACGCATGTTATAATATATGTACACCGAGTTGGCGCCAACGCAGAATTAGGGACACAAAGTATCAGTACGATCCGGTCCGACTTTTACCCTTGATTTTCTCTGCAATCATCGGCATTGGACTTCTTTCCAATCTTTCGACTCTCATTAACTTGGGCTTGCCTCAGATTACCCACGACCCGCGAGTTCTCACAAAGCAGTGCTCTCTCTGAAAGTTGTTGCTGACATAAATAATTCGTACTCAAAGTGTCCTACATACATAAATGTCTCAGAAGATTTCAGAAAAGGGTGTTTTCATAGTTTCCCAAAGAAAAAGGGTGTCTAAGAGGCAATTTTTGGATTGTTCAGGAAAACTGCTCCGGATTTGGCTCACAACTGGTTTCTAAAGATTGTTTTGAGTGATTACGAATCTGAAGTAGATCCATTGATTCTTAAAAGATTGTGGCTGATGCGGCACGAAGCTTTCAGCGGGAGGTTGGGGGTTGAGATCAGGGATGTGCGTAATAGAGATTTTGCAATTCGTTAGGCGATAGTCGTTCAAACGGCCAAAACCCTCGTTAGTCGTTAATCGTTAAAAATCTAGGCTTCGCAAATAAGCAGAGTTTAGGCAGAAAGACCCTTATGATTGAAAAAAAAGAAGGGAGGCGTGAAGAGATGTGTGTTTTCCAAAACATTCATGGCCATTGAACACACAAAACATTCTCATTAGAGAACCTAGATAGAGCTGTAAACCAATTAGAATATGTTCTTCAAAAAAAAATTGCCGTTTTGCGCTATACGAAGTTATATAAAATTAAGACCATGGTGAAAACACAGAGAACTGCACCGACTTTGCACTAATTGTTCTTCGCTCATCGTTGCGAGCGGAGCGCGCGCATGGTTTGGAGCTTGTTTCCATAATGGGGAAAGGTCGGAAAAAATTGGCACCCAAATGAAAATTTCACACACTGAGGTGTCCCAGCACCACTTTATAGAAATCCCATATCTCGAAGTATTAAGTACTCAGTACTAACATTAGATTATCGTGGTGTAAAAGCAATAAGTACCCCAGATCGCTAATGCTTAACGCAGTCCTCGTATCACCTCTGATAGTGCCCTCTGTAAAAATCTCAGTTGGAGTCGATCAGTGTCGGAACTAGTTCAGTGAGCCTACCATAAAGTCGCGCGACCGACACGAGGTCGCACAAAGGCTGCGCCGGATTTTGCGCAGCGTTCGGTTGGGGTCATAATGTCGGATTCCAGAAATGCGAATCAGTTTCAGTATAAAGAATAAATACTGAAGGATTAATTTATTCTGGAACATCCACCGCGAACGAGCAAGAGGTATACTAACTACATACATGTATGAATCCTGATGTAATCCATGGGTTGAGCCCGATGTGAATGTTATTGATTTTCTCACGAATTTTGGGATTGTTTACGAAAATATTTCTCATTTCGTTAGACGTTAGTCGTAACACCCAAAAAGCCCGTTAGTCGTTAAATTTGTTAGACGTTAGGCGTAATTACGCACATCCCTGGTTGAGATCCAAAGGTGACTTCTGCCTACTTCCGAAATGCTATAGGTTACTTGCTCGATATTCTTCTAGGGGAGTCACTCAGAGCGTTCCACAAGGGATTGATCAGACCTTGTCGCCAGAACTATTCATGAGACCAGGTTTTTCTGATCGACTACCTCCCGGGTAGTCATGAAAACTCTTTCCTAGCTGCCCGAGTAATAATAAAAGACAAGAGTTATGGGCGTAGAAGTTGCGAGCTCTGTAGGTAAAATAAATTTCATCTGCCGTAAACTGTCCTTATCGTTCAAATTATCAAGAACGTGACTCATATTCGTGTTCAGCGCCTCAAATATCCCCTTTGAGAGAAGTTCAGGCAGAAATTTTTTTTGAAATTTTTTTATAAAAAATATTGAAAATTTTATCACTAATCGGGCAGCTAAAATAGGGTTTTTACAAATACCCGGAAGGCGGTCGATCAGAAAAACATGGCTAAATGCGTAGTTCTGGCAGACAGGTCTGGTCACTCCCTAGTGAGACATTTTCGACAGATTAGAGTAGGTTACAGTGGGTTTACGGTAGTTTGACCAATGTCTTAGATTTAACTAAGAACTTCTGAGGGGGGGGGACCTGGGGTGGTAAACACAAATTTGGTCACCATCTTTCAAGTCTCGAACAAATTTTGCCCGAAAATTTCCCCTGGTATATCTTTCTGCGGCGGTTGTCGAAATTTTCCAAAAGTCGACAAATGGATTTCAATTTCGTGTTCAAGACCCGGATAACCCTTTCTCGACACCCTGAGAATCGCCTGGAGGGTGCACCCTTTCCTTAAAGGCACTGTTCGCGATAAACTTCATCCTCGAATTTTTCATGACAAACGCATCTCGTGGCTCTCAGAAGCAGAACAGCGTCGAAAAAACGGGACAAAAAGCTACCAAGGAGCTGCAAAACGGCTTGAAAGTGGGCAAACCCCGCCATTGTGGGCAAGTCCCGCCCCTTTCCGCCCCTCGACGTGAACAACGGAACACTCGAAATCGTGAGATTAGTGATGGTTTCCGATCTAAACCCCCGTTCTTTCCTTCATTCTCAACTTCTCTCTTTACTCAGGTCAGCTCGCATTGGCTGCAAAAGACGGAAGTTACAAGCCTCGGACAACTCGTTCACCATGCTTCCCTAGCTCAATTTTTGAGGGACCATAACTCGATTCCCAGAAGGTCTTCTACGATTCCAGAAGCATCATTGCAATCAGAATGGGACCGGTTTGAAGATAGGCAAAAAAACAAAAAGCGATTTTTATCGTGAACAGTGCCTTTAACGCCAAACTGGGGAGACTCCCTTAACTCGGTCCCGAGAGCTCTTCAGCAGATCTATAAACGTCATTGGAAGTACAGCAACTGGTATGAATTTCATTGGAAATGGCGTTTAAGACCAGTTGTCCTTCTATTGTCACCTTCTATATGGCATGTCAAGAAAGCAACATCGGCCTTCGTCAATTGTACAAATGCACTAAAATTGGAAAAACGACACCGGCTAAAACTCTAGAAGGAAACTGGAATAGGGGTATCGTAGCACAGCACTATTGCACCTGATGAAATTTCTAATCACTATCACTAGTTAAGTTTATCTCGTCACAAAATCGAAACAGAACTGTGACGCGCTGTAACTAAACAAATACTTCTGAACACGGATTCGTCGCTGATACTAGTAGTCTTATAGAAACTGAGAACTACCAAAAGACTACACACGATCATAAGACATTTCTGCATAAAGGAACAGGACCAAAATTCAATTTTCTTTCAATGCTTGATTGACTTCACTCCGCCCAAAAAAGAAAACTGTTAATGTGACCTTGTCAGCAAATCCTGATCCTCCCTGTGTTTTGAAAGAAAAGCATGCATAATTGAACAAAAACCAAAAAGCCTACCTGTTTAGCTTGCTCTTTCTGAGCTTTCCGCAACCGATTAATCTCTTCATTGGTTCGCTTCATGAACTGTTCCCGCTGGCGATCTTTACTCTCTAGCTGACGAATGATATTATCACGACGTCTGAAAAGACAAGAAACTTTTTCCAACTTTGGTTACAAAAATAGCTTCACAGTAATTCATCTCCCTGTAAAAATTTTGACTATTCAATGCTTCATAGGCAGTGTTGAGGAACGAAAATCGTATGTTTTCTCAATGTTTCTGCAAGGGTTAGTCCACGAATTAGAGGATGACAGCGGGAATTTCCCATAAAACTCCCAGTTTTCGGAAGAAGAAAAAACCCATCGTGTTTATCTTTTTTTTTTGGGGAGCCGCAACGCAGCTAGAAGCGCGCGCTTTGAGCGCGTGGGGTGATCCTTTTATAGGGACAAACGGTCGACATCGCCCGCCACTTCTTTCCCATAGCCAATACTCTTCGCTTTTTTTCTCCTCATCTCTAATTTCTGTTCTTTCTTCCCAATTATCCTCCCTTTCACGTGTAGTGATCCTCTGGGTACGCTTGGATGCTGTTGGACTATTTTTGAATTTATCAATGTTTTGGTTTGAATCTTTTTTTAGTCCAGGTTGCACAACGCCAACTACTGAGCAAAAAGACTAGACTTATAAGTACCTTGAGATAAGGAATGATTGAAAAGAAGAAATAGAGAAGCAGAGATGAAAAGGAAAGAGTAGGGAAATGCTCGCCATGGAAAAATGCTGTGAACGATATCGATAGTTTTTCCTTATAGTGGCAAAATTATATTATTTACCATAATTTTTATTTACCGTGATCAGTGACAGCGAAAATTAGGTGTCTCGATTTTCGATCGCTAGTTATTGTGAAAATTGCGTCGGGTAGCTTGCCTCAGGGGATATGATCCCGGCCCAAGTGTATCATCCCATGTGCTCAACACGCAAGGTTCTAGCTGCGTCGCGGCTTTCTGAGATACAGCAATTATGAATAAGGGTCCGAATAGAGCTGCTTGGCGGCGCCACGCGACCCCAGGTGTATGGCATACTTTTTCGCTGACGTGAGCGACAAGTATGCCATATAGCACAAATCGCGGAGGGAATAACTTCGGAGCAACGGCATTGGCCGTCGTAGGGACAGTTGTGTTCTGTGACAGACCGTCGCTGTCGCTGTGTTCAGCGACAGTGACTAACAAGGGAAGGATCATTACGTGCCGTGGCCAATCCAAATGAGAAATGTGCTTCTAGGATCAATTTTCGAAGCAGAATTCGAACTTTTACATTGCAGCTGCGTAACGTTTCTCTGGACAGAGTTATATGTCTTTTTGACGTTTCACTCGTAGAGGCATCCTAACATGTATTCCATGAGTCTTCGTCGCCTCCTGGGATACCCCGATGTGATTCCTACACCAGGGAAAACGGTTCTGCACCAGATGACCATGGGATGATTCCTGGTGTGGAAATCACATCGGTGTATCTTAGGAGGCATCGAAGACCCATGAATTACACGTTATGATGCCTCCACGAGTGAATCGATAAAAACGCTTATAACTACGTTTGGAGAGACGCTTCGCAACTGCAATGTGAAAATTCGAATTCTACGTCGAAAATGATCCTAGAAACTCATACTTCATTTGAAATTACCGCGGCGTGTGATGATACTTCCCGTGTAAGTGCCGCAGAAGTGGAACATAGGCACCATGATGGGTTCCGCATTAATCGATCGCGGCGATCAATCAATACGGCAGCCCTTCATAAGGTTCTGACGCGCCGCGATGCAACTCTGCTTGGACCTTTAAATATTCAATCCCACCCGCCTATGTATATTTCGGTCTACTTTCGTGCACTAGAATTTGAAAAGTCAGAAATGACTTTGCGCTCTAGATTTCTCGAATAAGTAACTTCTCTCTGCCCTTTTTCTACCGAAAATTCTTTAAAAAAGGAAGGTTCTAATGCGCATGCTTGGATGTTGATATTCGTCGACCTAATATTTTGAAGCTGTTTTTTTTTAGTATAAAACTCTTCCATGAATTGGGCGGGCTGATTCGATGGGTCGGCTGAACCACGCAATTTTCGCCCACTTCCCGACTGTTTTTCGTTGTTTTGTCTTTCTGACTTCCCTTAAAAAACCCGAAGCTTAAGTTTCTGTAAAAAAGAGCAGGCAATTCATTCATAGTGAACACTGCCGGTAAAGGAACACAAAATTGTTTCCGACTAGATTGATGAAACGCTACATGTCAAAAATAAGAAAGGGGATGGCATAGTTTCAAATGCGTTCCGGCGAAATTATTGAAATCACAGACAAAAATGACTATGCTGAAGGCACGTGCGAGCGGCGATTTCTTTAAACCATGTTTCTTCAAAGCTTCCAAAAAAGTTACATCCATATATATATATATATATATATATATATATATATATATATGTATATATATATATATATATATATATATATATATATATATATATATATATATATATATATATATATATATATATATATATATATATATATATATATATATATATATATATATATATATATATATATATATATATATATATATATATATATATATATATATATATATATATATATATATATATAGCAAAAATCACCTCGCTTCCTTGTCCATGGCTGCCATTTTCTTTGAAGCAGTGCTCTGTTGCTGTTGTGCCTTTTTCAGTTCATCCTTGATCTTCTTCATCAAGTCTACCTGTAAACGGTTACGGTTTGCTATGATCTTCTAGCCAAGCTTCAACGTATTTCTTGAACGCTTCAACTGAGTCAGTGCTTGAGTGTCGGAACAAATAAGAAAGCTCTCATTTGGCCGGAACATCGTTAGAATAGGCAATAAAAAGAAACCGTCGCATAACTCACCTTCACTCGTTTCAGTTCCTTGAGCTCAGCCTGGTAACGAACCAACTCTTGCCGCTCCCGTTCTTGCCTTGCCTGAATTGAATAGTCAGTTTCTGTCGAATGTTCTACCAAAACATTGTCTCCAGAAAATCACCTGCATCCGTTTGTGCTCCCTTTCGACCATCTGCAGCTTTCTGAATTCGTTCCGCATGTCAGACAACTTTCTTTCGTACTCTTCTCGAATTCTCTGGAAAGGCAAAAACTTATAAAAATACTAAATTTATGTGCAGAAACAAGATCAGAGCAATGCGGTATTTGCTGCTTTATGACATCTGTTTCCTGGCAAATTTCGACAATTTTTCTTCTAAAAAAAGGGATATGATCAGGAAGGCGAAAAAAAATCTCGGATACAGCAGTTAGTATGGCTATCAAGATATCCCTGCACCAAATGTGTGTAAGCGAATTTTCCCTAGTCTGGCAGTAATTTTTCGGTCGATTGCGTTGTACCATCCTAACGCTCAACTCTTTCGCCATCTAATGCCATTTGACGCGTTTCAGTCCATAGAACATTCGGACTCTATGGAGGCCAGATTATAGTACCAGAACGGCTTCGCGGCATTGTCTCAGTCGAGCGAATACCGCGTTTTTAATTTTTTTTTGAGAAATGGCATTTTCTATCACCTATTGATTATCCAAAAGGGGGCGCGTAGGGCAGTACAGAGGCGCTACTGTCACGCACACGGTCGAATGATCTGTCCTCGCCCAAGGCCAACCTAGGCCATAATTCCTCCAGGGTCGGTGACTTGGTAACAGACCTGCCTGGAAGGATAAAAACACTGACTCGAACATCAGCTCGCCCCGCTAGTCAATGTAAAGCCGGCATGGATCCTAATGATACTTTGCGTTTCGTATCAAACGTTGGCGCAAACTCGGTGTCATATGCTATAGCATAGGAGCACCGAGTTAGCGCCAACCTTCGATGGGGAACGCAAAGTCTCACTAGGATTGATGTCGACCGTATAGGCACAATTTAAATTCAAAAGCCTCCAAGATTCTGAATGCTCAGATACTCGCGGCTTAGTAAGGCAGCACGAGGGGATTACTAACGCATTTACTCGTCGAGGTGTAAGCCCCTTTCGTTCCCCCAACTGCTGCCCAGGGCAGCACGTTGTGTCTTCTTGCTCCGCTGACTGCCCCAACTGCTGCTCGTATAGTTGCCCCACCTGCTGTTACAGTTGCCCCAACTGCTCCAGTCGTCGCCCCAACTGCTGCTCTTCATTGTGGCCCCAACTGCTGCTCCTCATTGTGGCCCCAACTGCTGCTCTTTATTCTCGCCCCAACTGCTGCTCCTCATTTATGATCTTTTCTTTTTTCTTGTAATTTTTATTTCGCAGGTGATATGTCGCTTTCAGCAGCAGCGCAGCAGCGACCCATCAAAGATAAAGACCGCAGGGAGGCCTATCGATATCCTCACGGGAGTTTCATCCTTGATTATATCCTTTGATCTTCGCCACCGATCGAGGAAATGATGCTCGCATTGCCGACTGTCTCATGCCCATGTAAGACTGCCTCGTATCTGGCACGAGTTTGCGAGGGCCGTTCAGCACAGCCTCGGTCGGTAGTGAATGTGCGTGTCCCCAAAACATTCCTCAACAGAGATATTCTCTATCCCTAAACAAGAATCTATTTTCACTCGGTTTTGTGACCGTAAAGATAAGTAATTAGGCACAATATTCTGTTTTCTCGATTTTAAAGACGAATCATGGCTTTCTTTGGGAAAAACGTTATACCCACATATTCCAAAGATGGAAGTTTCCCCAAAAATTCTTAATTTACTAAAATTCGCACTGGTTAGAGGAATGTCTGGGGCGAACGAAATTGCAAATATCAGAGTATCCATCATTTGGCGATCTCTCTATAAATGGTGATTTTTTCCTTCCGAACAAGCAATGATTCAATAAAATGTTTTCTTCTTTCGAAATTATTGTCGTGAACTTTTGCAGGATGGTTTAAAATTGTTGAATTGAATGCAAAGTAAATTTTGAGAACTGTCTGCTTTGAATATTGTGAGCATAGTGTTCTTCGTGGAGAAAACGTATTGGCCATTTCGTTCCATTTTCGGCAAACCATTGCCCCTCAGCATTTGAAAATACAAGTCCTCGTTGTCCTTGTCCAAAATCAAAAAAAAAAATATGTTTCACTGGAAAATGCGAGTAAAGTTCAAAGTCATGAAAACGAATTTTAAAGTAAGAACGTGATTTTCCAAAGTTTTCGACACATGCCTTCAAGATTCGAAAAAACTCAAGTTGTTGTCGAATCTTGTAGAATACTGGATAAATTATTTCAAAAGGGTTGAACGTTTTTCCAAATTTTCCGTCAGTTCCACACAACTATCATCCTATGAGAATGACGACTCATCATCTTTTTCAGCATAATTCATCAGCCTTTGACCGTGCTGGAGCATTCACATTGCTCGCAAGGAACTACTTTACTCGAATGTACCATCTCAAACCTAACGAAAATCCTTTTTCTAGACGGTGTTCGATTTGATGATCAATTAAGTACCAGATTTTTTTGCAAGACTTGATGCAACGAAAATGTGAATTTTGCATAAAATTACCACCTTTGAGGTGGCCGCGCAGGTAAACAGGTAAATCGCTCACGCTTGGAACTGAAAAAGTCTACGAGCAAGACCTCAGACTCAGACCGTCCCAAAAACTCCGCGTGTCCGCCTCCCGCCGGGCGCATGCTGTGCGCGCCCCACCCTGCTTATTCGATCTGAAAGCTCACTTGAATGCATTCTTCCTGGATTTCGATGGAAATGATTAAAAAATCACTAAAACATGTTTGGTAATATACAGATTTCCTAGTTTACTTCAGATTTAATGATTTATATGCTCTCTATTTTTATTCTACTGTGAACGACCTAATCTTTGGGGTACTTGTATAGAGCTCAGGATTTCTATTATCAAAAACAGCGGAATACTGAGACATGGAGAAATATAGCGGTGCACATCCAATCATTTAATGATATGCTTACCGATTAAAAAGGCAGTTGCGCCTAATTCCTTGCGATGGCATACTGTCTCATGAAAAAGGACGTTTTTGGTGGATCTTAGAATAGATTTCGAGCAGAGTATTGGTGGTTAAAGTTTAGCTTGAGTAGGAGTAGGCACGCATCCCCGAAATCTAGATACGCGTACGATACTTATGAAGCAGTCCTCACACTTTCTTTGCTTACATAACTATTCCCCAATTTGATATCCGTTCTGTGTCTTTTCTGGAAGATGGCTGCAAAGATACTCGACTTCATCTGTGGTTTGCTTTCCCTTCAAACAGGTTTCTGGCAAGCTTTCTCATATGCGACAGTACACTCTGTACGAATTCGACATGGATAATTCGTAATGCGTCGTCTCAGAAAACGCGGTGAGAACACCTTAACCCCCCACCCCCCACCAAACAAGCCGTTGTGTACCTTAAGGTCACACTACACCCTCACATATGATTTTTGTGATTTTATTTGATTGTCTATTAGAATCCTCTTTTATAAAACGTGCCAAGTGCGAGATCTCAATTCCTCCGAATAAGCGAGATATAGGCGACCACCTTAGACCCGACCTGCTTCGCTCACCTGCACGGGCCACACCCCTCACCAGATTTCCAAACTCTGTAGCGGCTAGATGAATGACTGAATTCTCAACAATTCGTCGTTCTTCAGACCATAGTCAGACTGTCTCCTTATCCTGGCTCGCTCTCAGGCAACGATTGCGAATGAAGAGAAGAAACAACTCATCCGCCAATTTTTCACCCTTTAAATATAGGCATCTTTAATAAGCCATAACTCTGTTCATAGGGTGTCTTGGACGAAAAAAAGAGATACCACTGTGATCAGAGTGTGACCCTCCTTAAAACCAGCATAAAAACTAAAAAAAATCATCTTCTGGGTGTTCTGTGCCTTTGAAGGCAGCTTCCTTTTTTTAAGGCGGAAATCCGCATTTGGGGCTTTCTTCTCGCTCCAATGTTTGAACCAAGTGGAGATAGCGAAACTTGAGACCTCAATGTCGCGCATATGCATTTTTCGATGCACTTCTTGCGTTCAATCTAATGTTTTCTAATACTTTCGTATAAAAAAGAGATACCACTGTGATCAGAGGACTCAATGAAAGCAATATAGAAATTACTCCAAAATTGAAATCGGACCACTTTGAAGCAAGTTATAGCGATGCAGCGCTTTGTGAGCGCAAAAAAACGCCGCAAAATGCTTTTTCTGCGAAAAATTGTGCGGGACTCTACCTAAGGGGTAAAATTCGGTATTATAGTCCGCCCACCGTGTATAGCAACCCTGTCAAGCTCGAGAACTCAATTCTATCAAAAAGTGAGAAACTACACGGAAAAAGTCGAACCCGCTCACAACACCATAAAAGCATAATCAAGCGTTTCGACCTCGAAAGATAACCCAAATTTTTGCAAACGGAAAATTTAGTTTGTGTGGCGATGCTCAAAAGCAAAATGTACAATAGCAGAGCTCTTGGTTCTCTTTCGGGGCGATGCAGTTAGGCTTTGGGGCGGAACCGACTTTTTTTCCTTGAAGTTCCTCATTTATTACAGCGAATTGAGATCTCGCGCTTGGCATGGTTACTACTCACGCTGGGCGGGCTATAATATCAAATTTTACTCCTGATGTTACACTGTGCCTTCAAGGCTGTTTAGCGCAGCGAGGCACTGCTCTGCAATTCAAATAATCCATAGATCTTAAAGCACGCCCACAAGTACGCCGCGAAGCGGCAGGTGTGCACCTTGTATACAGATATCCGGAAGTCTAAATGTTTATGCTCAGAAGAAATAACTCTCAAGCTGATTATCAATGTCCTTGTAGCTGCCCAAATGAACCACTTTGAGCAAAGTTACCACACTGCGCTGGCCAAAACGGAGAGCAGCAGCTGAGGCGACGAAAAAGGAGCACGAGGCAGCACGTGCTGCTAAGAGCAGCACAAAGGCAGCACGTGCTGCTCGAGCAGCAGCTCTTCCCCTCGTGCTGCCCTCGCTATCCTCGTCGAGGTGAAAGCCTATTGTGCTCCATTACGACCCCGCGATCCTCTGAATGAAAGTCGAATGTATGGCGCATCACCAGAGGGATTGATCAACGCCGAAAACTTCAACCTTTGTATCCTATATCTTGATCATCCACCAGTGTTATAGACACCGTATTACCTAGTCAACGACTTTGTCAATTATCGACGAACTTTTCAAAAATTCGATTGTCACATTTTTTAGGTTTTTAAAAAAGATGGTCGATAATTGACAAGAAAATTATCGTTGGATAACAAAATGTTCATAATACTCAACTATGAGTTTGGTGTAGAAAACCGTTGGATAATCAAGATATGACAGAAAGTGTCTTTTATCGAAAATTCTGGAGAAATACCAGATTTGTCCGACTGAAACATTTCCGGGTACAATGAGAACGACGGCCGCCAAGAAAAATTTTGGGGAACAAAGCTTGCGCCTCAAGCATTTACATGTGATATTCGAAGCGGGCCGAATTTTTGGAGCAGCGATAAACGCCAGACGGACAAGGAAAAATTCGCTGACGCACATTTGGTGCAAGACTTTCTTAACATCCTAATATCAAGCTGTATGCCTTTTTTGCATGGTGGGATCATTTGGCGAATCCAACTATCAAAAACTGATTTTGCTTCCTTGAAACTAGGAGACATTTTTGGAGGGAGGGGGATTTAATTTTCGACGTAGAAGCTCGCACATCCACGGATTGGGATTGAAATTTCATGGCCGCCATTCTCGCACTACGTCCCGAAAACGGCATGCCTGGCTAATTATAAGCAACTTCGCGTTTGGGGAGCCGAAGTAGGTCCTCTAAAGTAGAGCCTACTCTCCATGTGGACTTTCTTTTCCAAGCATTTCACATTAGACAACGAAGGTTTACTTCGATACGCACCCGTTGATCGGAAGAAATTTGATCATAAGGCATTTCGTTCCAAAATTTTCAGCTTTCTGGCGTTTTTCAACATTTGTTTCCCGTTTTCTGTCTCCGAGAAAAAAAAAAGATTCTTCGTACATTCCAGGTGACGGTGGGTTCACCGTCAGCATCTCACTACCCCACTGTTGCAGTACACTAATGTCTGGCTTCCGAAGCATGGCAGGACTATTTCGAAGCAAGATAGAAGTATCTTCGCTGCTGCGAAAAGTGGCTGGAAGGGTCTCCTCATTACCGACAAATGCGCGCTAGCTGCCAGCTAGTCGACCACCGGCTGCACGCTACTTCACCGGATGGGAGATCGTAGATAGTTCCAAGCCCAAAAATCGCCAGCCAGCGCAGGCAGTATACGATAGCTAACGGAATGGTGCGCAGCCATCTCGATGCAAAGGGACAGCTACATAGCTCTAAGCACCGCTGACAGCTAAGCACCTAACAGCGACAGCTCTAAACACATAATGGATCACCGCTAGACTTAAAATTTATGAATATTTCCGAGCCTAACCGAAAACGAGAACCACCTTGGCTTGCTCTTGACTGGCCTTATCAGCCTTCTTCCCCTCAGCTTCCATAACAACTCTGTCACGTTCCGCTTCCATCTTTTTGATTTGTGCCGAGAGCTCCGTAAGCTTTTTCTCGTACGTCATACGCACTTCTGCCAGATGGCGATCAGATCGCTCCAGCTCCGCAATCAGTCTGAATCATTCAAAGAATTAGTACTGGTCCTATATTACTTGAAAAATATTCTAACTACACAACGACAAAACTGATTCAAAAATTCACAATACAACATTTTCCCCAAACTGGAGACTGAAAATTTGTTGCAACCTAACCTCTCCTTGATATTTATCTCTGTCTGTAGATCAGCCAGATTATCTCGAAGTGCAGCACCTAAAAAGGCAAAAAGCTGTACTGAAAGTCCACAGAAGTAATGGGAAATCAAGGAGGGATGTCAAATATGCAGCCACTTGACCAGTATTTCGACGAGGCAGGAAATCTGTCATACGCAAACCTTTGTTATCCTCCTCGAAGACCGCATCTTCATCAACGTCCTGGTCATACTCGTCATCCTCATCCAATTCATCGGCATCATTACTAGTGCCGTCTTCTTCTCCAGTATCAGCATGAGAAGCATAGTCGGACGTCACTAAATGAAAATACTATTGTATTTGGCCGGAACGAAATAAATGAAACGACAGACTTTTGCATTTCCGAAAATGTTGATGTCGGGCACTTGGCGAAGAGTGACACTCAATAGGGCTTGTTTTACTTACACCCCAATGTTTTTGAAAACCACGATCTGGATGTTGTAGTTATATGTAGTCCCGTGAATCAATAATCCGTGTTCAAAACTTCCTGAGTGCCTCAGACTTTTTCAGGAGATCTCCAAAAAGTGGCATATTCATAGCCTTACGAAAAGAAAAAGGGTACCCGAATGGCAATTTTTTGAGTGTTCAGAGAAATTGCTTCGAATTTAGCTCGAAACCTTTTTTGGGGTAGTTTCGGATGCTGATTATAAATCTGAGTTTCATTTTTTCCAGAAACATGGCTAATTTGGTCCAAAGCTTCAAAACGGAGGAATTCTTGCTGGCCGAACGCGGCTATTGACGATCTCCCGAATTCTACGAGAAAGTCGCCCCATTACTTCTCTATAGGGATTAATAGGGCAGCTTGACACAAATCTATTATCGGTTTACTGATTTTCCTTGAATTACGGTGGGTATGCGTACGGTAGATTGGTCGAAGTCTCAGACTTGGCTCAAATTTGCTCCGTGGGTGTTAATTGGAAAGCCCAACAAGAAATTGACATTCATTTTTTGATTTTCGAAATATTAAGGTGAGTCGCGCCAGTTGAAAGGCATTGTTCCAAAAGGCATTCGCAGTCCCATGTGGAACGCCAGTACACCCATGTTCCGAAGTTCCGGCAAATATTTCATGTGTCATCGCTGGCTGCCATCTCAGATAATAACACCGGCTGAGCGGGCGGAGAAGTATGCTCGCCGGCTGAGCGGGCAGGCTTATTTTGGGGGCGGAGCGTATTACCAGCTGAGCCGGCGAGCATGCTTTTTGCCGGCTGAGGGGCATGGCTTCACGGGGTCAGCGGGCGGACATAAATCGAAGGCGGAGCATGTTACCGGCTGATCGGGCGGCCTTAGCATTACCGGCTGATGGGGCATGGCTTTACGGGGTAAGCGTACAGGCATATGCATATCATTGGCCCAATACTGAAGAGCTATAGCAAACAAGGGCTATGTATGGCGCGGGCGAAATGAACTTCGAGCTGATTCGGTTGATGGCATTCGAATCGGTGGTCAGCCAAACGATTTGGATTATCGACCTCTCACCCCCTACGACTCGTTGTGACCGTGGGGCAGGACAGCGGATCAGTTCATAAATTTTGAAGCAAGGGAAGTCTTGTCGCTTCAAGGATGAAGCGCAAGCCTCGAACTTGCTGAGGATTACGGAGGGAGGCCCCATTAGGGCTTTATCTGCTCCGCATATCGATATCATTCACATGGTAAGCTACTAATACCGGGGGAGCGGACCTCCATTCACCGGCTGAGGGGGCAGTGAATGCGGGGTGAGGGGGCCACCACTTGCCGGCTGAGCGCTCCACCATTAACCGGCTGAGGGGGCAGTGAATACCAGGGCTTGCCCGGGTACAATGTTTGGTCAGCCAGTATTGCCTGCCCCCTCAGCCGGCGTTACTGCCTGAGATGGCCAGAACTTCCCCTTGGAAGACCACGTATTGCAATTTGTCCATATTATCTCCCCAAAGTAGATTACTATGACGCAGAGCGAATTATAATTAGGGATTGTGCAGGAGCCGTGTGACCATGGTTTTTTAGCTGATGTTGTTTTTGATTTTTTTCTTTCTTCATTCCTTTTTTATCGACTTGAGCTTTCTATTCACTGTTCCATTTTTTTACTGTCTTGGCTGGAACGTCCGTTGGTGCGTATTAATAAATAAATAAAATTATGCCTGTCGCAACTTTCAGTAACCCTAAGCCAAATAGACCCCAGATTCGCGTTCAGCGCCCTAAATAACCCCCTAGTTGAAAGTTTTGAGCCCAATCCGAAAAAAAATCTGAACACTCTCAAAAATTCCCTGATGGTACCCTTCCTCTTTTCGTGGAACAATAAAAATGCTCTTTTTGGAATACCCGGAGGCATAAAGAGAATTTCGAGCACCCATCAATTTTGCACTGACACAAACCTACAACAATGAAAACGTAGTTTTTCAAATCGTCTGTGTGCGGATAGGTTGGTCCCTAGTCAGTTCAGAAGCCCGAATATTCTTGTAACCAAGGCTTCTTTGCGATAATAGGAGAAGCTGGTGGTATAAAGTTTTATGCAGAACTTTACTGAAATCTTCAGTTGGGTAGCATGCGAATTTTTCTGCTAAATGTCTGGAACACACAAAAGCTGTAGATGTTAATGAAAGTTGATATCATAAATAGTGGTTCTAAACGCGCCGGTTACTGTGTAGGTAACAGCATTGGCTGAGAGTATCCAAAGAGCGTAATTGATGCTTTTTTTACGGAATTGCGGAATTTTCTAGCGCGGTCGTCGTATCGGTCTTATGAACAAGTTTTAGCTTCGACACTTTAAAAAAGTGAAGTATGTATTGTGGGTAAGTTCCAAGTATTATAGATCAATTAGCACCCTGAAAAATACTGACATAAAAAGACTGCTGTATAAAACCGAACTTGATATTTCAGAGATGGAATTCGCTTGAAAGGGCAGAGACGACTGTGTTTACTAACTAACGAATTTCCTTAAAGGCTGTGGTCACGATGAAAAACGTTATAGAAAAAACTACAAAAATCAGCTTAGATCAAAAACAGCTGAAAAACTATGAAGGTAGAGCGGTGAAAAACGGGCTAGAATTAGAGTTTCTAGGGCCCAAAGAAGCTGTTTCGTGCACAAGTGCACAGCGATGACGAAAAAGATCGCCGTCTCATGCCGAGCAGTCAAAAATCATCGACATTCAGAGGACGAAGTAAATGCAAATTTAACGAATAAAAACAGCTGAACAATGAAAGCATCACTTCAGTCAATGTTTTTGACTAGATGTGTACATAAATCCAAAGCTTCATTGATTGAAATTCAATTTCAAGCCAGCTGATGTTCTTGATATAAGAGGTCATCGATACCGATGATGTGGAGTGGGCTCGTCCACCATCAGAAGACAAGAAAGTTCAGGCTTCAAATTTGGCCCAAAACAGTGGTTTTTTCGCGATTTTTTCTTATAGGTCCTACAACTCGAGACCCAGAAAAGGGTTTAGAGAAAAAAGACCACAAGCATATTTGATCGCGACCACTGTCTTTAAAAGCATGAATCTCGCTCTTCATGACTTTGAGAGAATGAATAATCTAGTCCCGACTGGTTCAGATCAAATATAAACCTTGAAAGCTTCAGTACAATACCCGCGCTGAGTTTTGTGAAAACTGGGAGCATTTAAAAATTTGGCAAGAAACGTCCGAAGTTGTAACCTTTTTGTAAGTTCTAAAAACATTGTCCTATCCACAGCTTCAATGTCTACTTAATGAAGCGCGTTGTGAGACGAAGTTTCCTAAAACTGATTTGTTATGGAAGGAAATTGTTTTTGCGGTTGTTTCTCAAGAACTTCGCGCGCGGTAAACTGCGCGAAACTTCGAGCAGTATTTGTATAAATGTTAGGAGAGAAATCTCTATGATTCCTTCAAGAATTTAGTGCACATGAGGCAATCTCAAGATTGGTGCAGGTGTACTTTTTTTCGAAATGAAATCGAAGATCTGGGGTTTTGGCAACAGAAGTCTAATAATGAAAATTCAACATTGAAATTTTTAATTTTTTTCGAAGAAAGAATTGATTTTTTTTGATTCAGTATTTTTAAAATGAATGCTGATGAAATTAATGCGCTCTACATGAACAGTGAAACATTCCTAGAAAGTTTTCACACTGAAAATGGAAATTAAGAGAAAATTCAAATTTCATATTTTTTCGGAAAAAACGTTTGAAGATTTTCACGATTCCCACATTTTTGAAATGAATTCATATAATGAAGCTAGAAATACATGGAATTCAAAGAGAAATTCGGAAAGAAATTCAAAATTTGTGGTCTCAGTAAAAATTCACTTTCGATTATTTAATTTTTTTTGAAAAATAATTGAAAAAAGGTCAAGAATTCTATATTTTTGAAACAATTTCGGAACGAATTCATGCGCTATACACGAAGAATGTAGAAGTTGAAGAGTATTTCAGCATGGAAATTGAAATTGGTCACTTAATGAAAATTTTAATTTTTGAATGCAATTTTTTTGGAACTGTTCATTTTTGATGCATTTCCGTACACTGGCTGATTCTGGACATGATTTCTTCGTAAAAGGAGAAAAAACAAAGATAGCAAAGCGAATTCCTTACATGATTGTCGAAATGCGCTCTGATACCTGCCTTTTTTGAATGTGAAATCGAATAATTGACCCGATTTTAAGGCGCGATTTCCGTTTAACTTCTAATGCCTGATTTCTTCTCAAAGTTTTGCATTTTATCTCAAAATAAGTCACTATTATAGAAGAACTTCGTGATTTTGCCACATTAAAATCCATAAATTGTTAGGAAAAATGACTTTTTTCATGAACTTTTATTATTTTTTTCGCTGTCAAAATGTTTCAGAAGAAACACAGAGGATAACAAATGGCATATAATTGTGCTAAATACGAGAAAACGTCAAGAAATCCGTTTTTAACAACACTTAAACACCAGCTCCATTTGAACACGAGGGACATTGGATGGCTATCGTAACCCAAAATCTTCCACTGAGTTCCATTTTGAATTTTTATACATTCAGTAGATCGCATTTTTGATACTGATTCCGAATTTGGCTTCCATTTTCCGATTGGACCACTTCGAAGCCAGTTATTCAAAAACGACGCCAAACGGCGCGCTCCGGCGCTCTAGCGCGCCCAATGACCAAAAAATAGGGGCGGTATTGTATTTTTCGAAATAAAATCAAAGATCTGGGGTTTTGACAACAGAAGTCAGGCTTTTCATGACGTTCCTACGCGGGTTCAACGAAGGATTTCAAAAATTCAAACTGTGCAAATCTCGAGATCGTCCTGCATGCACCTAATTCATTAGGAATGCATAGAGAATGCTCTTCTGTTACTTATACTACTACTAATCAGGGTTTCGTCGCACTTTCCCGCGCGCGGCATTTTTGAAAAACAATCGCAAGAAACAATTTCCTTCAAGAAAAAGCGATATTAGGAGACTTCGTCCCACAAGGTACACCACCAGGTAAAAATCGGAGCTGTGAATATGACAGCATTTTTAGAATACAAAAAAGTCTTCATTCAAAAATGTAACAAGCATCGGACGTTTTTTTTGCCAAATTTGGTGAATGTTCCCCGTTTTTACAAAACTTAGCGTGGATATTGTATGTTGCCAGGAGAACTTAAAGGAAGTAGGCACATCCTCTAACCCGAAAGGTTTAGTAAAGTTGAGAACGAAATTCGGAAATCACCAGCTTCTGTTGGAAGCGGGAAGGATCCATTGCACAGAAGAAGGTTCGCGATTTCGAACCGAATAGCACACCTGGACGCCAACTAAGAAATGAAAAATTTAGATACTCCGGCGAAGATTTTTTCTACACACCTTTTATAAATGCCCAGTAAATTTCATAAAACACGACCGAACGAATTGAACCCTGATCATATCAAGCTGAAATGGTCGACGTCTCTCTTGGCGCTTCCCTCTCCCCTTCTCCCAGTTCCACATATAAATGGCAATCCCTGTTTTGCAACAAAGGATGCATATAAGCGGAAAAATCCCCGATAGCTGCGCGATTCCCAAGCACGCGCTGAGTCATAAACCGCAATCATGCGGCGGAGGCAGCGCCGCATCGGAACCATCATTCACAATGCGCCAGTGTTTCACCTCGCACGACCTCTGTCCACGTCATAAAACACTTGCAATCAATTCACCAATTGGATAAAGCACTGCAATAAATCCTACACCCACGATTATCCTACACACTCAATACATCACTTGTTTGATGCAGGAATGAACATTTGTTATGAAGGCAACAATACGAAGAGATATGAAGCCATCCGGAATGCTTCTCGTTCAAAATTATGGATTTGTCTGATTATGTATGAAAAGTTGGGATTTTTCCATTCTCGGAAGCTAATGATGTTCTGTAATTCTTGGTAAAGTAACAACCATTTATGTACCGTGACAATGATGGTGATGAAGAGTAAAGGGCTCTGCAGAGTTGCACCGCCCGGCGGCACGCCGCCGAGCGAGAGGATTGGCGCGTGGCCGAACCCTGACGCGGCGTCGCACTTCAATGCCTCACAGAGTGGCGGCGATGCCTGCCGTCGTTCTTCATTTTCCTCCATTACGTACAAACTCATTTATTATACGCCGAAATTTGAACTTCATTGATTTCAAAAATCATGAAATCACACTCGAACAGAAATTTGAACTTAATAGGAGCCAAGTACTGAAAAGCTTCTCAAAAACTGCTGAAATTCCATGTGTTTTTTTCCGAAAATTTCCGTCATTTAAAAAAAATCAAAGGATATGCTCTCAGAAGCGGTAAACATGAAATCTAGTAGCGACGCTAATTTAGAACTCCTCGTGAGGATCGATATTATGCCACAAAAGTGAAATCAATTATTTCGGAAGTGAAATGGAATGGGTCACATTAAAAAAGCCACGAACAATGAAAAAGAGTTCAAGCATTTATGGATGCGTCCGATCACTACATCAAGTGAGAGTAAAAATAGAAAAAGTTCGCATGGATGACTAAACAACGAAAAAATACATTGCAAGGATCGATGCCGGCGCTCCTCGCCGACGATAGAAATGGTCCAGGCCATTCTTTTTCGCCGCTCGCTGTCGGCGTCGCTCCGGCAGCCGCTGCCGTCGCGGAGATGAGAAAGAACACTGCGAGATACCCGCGCCGCTGCACTCGCGCGGCACGTCGCCGCACTCGCCCGCTGCGTGGCGCCCCCCTTCTCTAACACTGCCTTGCCGCAGCTGCACTCGCCGCGGCGCAACTCTGCAGAGCCCTTAATGTAACAAATCCAGATTTGACGTGAACTCAGCACCTTCCAAATCAGCACCACTTTGAAAAAACCTTCCTCATGGTCAGATCTAGGTTTTCGACCATCGTCCGCTTCAGAGTGTACGACCAGGATCAAGTGGTGTTGTGTCGCGCCACGAGCGTGGTGAAGATCGCGGGAATTTCGAAACAAAAAATGAAAAATTGGAGTCTGCAAAAAAAAAATCTTTTTTTTCTGGTTTGATACGGAGGTCGAACCCAGGGTTGAGCAGGCTTGCGATTTGGCGCAACGGGGGGGTCGTAAATTTTCGGAAAAATAAAAAAAATGAAAATGTCGGGGTGGGGAACTCGTAGAATTTTTGAAGAATGGGATCATTGTTCAATTTTTTCTTCATTTTCTGGTAACGTAAAATGGGGCAGAAATAGGAAAACTGTCTTTTGTAACCACAAGTTTGGAATTTTTCCAATTTTGTCACTCCAAAAAAAAACTATAGAAATTTCTCATTTCGAGGGGGGGGTCGTGAAAAAATGTGAACTTTTTCCGAAATTCCGGTCAGCAGGGAGAGCCGTAGCTTAGTTGAAAGTTGGCGCAACGAGTTGCTCAACACTGGTAGCGTCTGTCGCAGCTCACAAGGAAAACCATTTTACCGTAGGCTGAGGTTAGCAAAATGAAGTCGGGTTTTTTTTTCGAATATATTTAGCCTGACGCATGAACCAGGCGGCTGGCCGTGCGGTATTGGCGGCACCACCGGCAAAAAAAGGTTTCGGTCGCTCGCGGCGATTTACCGTCGCAGCTCCGTCCATTCACCAGACTAAATTGATTACGTGGACTCTACATAGCGAGAATGCTCATGCAACGATTATTAAAATATGTGAGTGAGTCTGGTCTAAAACTACAAATGAAAAATTTGTAAGATCGATTTGACTGGATGCCGTAATAAAACGACGGACCGCCTAGTGTCTGCGCCCCTCTGAATTTTATGGGTTGGACGTGAAGCTCAGAAATGTAGAGCCAATCTTGCTCGGATGGGTCCAGGAGCAGCAAGTAACGGAGCGGTCGGTCATGGCAAAACATAATTGTGATAAGGAGATTCTGACACGGCCAGTGCGCCAAGACCAACTGGGGCCGGCAGCGATTGGACGGAGCCTACAG
Organism: Aplectana chamaeleonis; assembly: GCA_029168955.1. Classification (NCBI taxonomy): domain Eukaryota; kingdom Metazoa; phylum Nematoda; class Chromadorea; order Rhabditida; family Cosmocercidae; genus Aplectana; species Aplectana chamaeleonis. The sequence continues at coordinate 1,207,073 of JAPDOI010000030.1, read as the reverse complement.
GGGATGGGCGGGGAAAAGTAGCGCTAACTTGGGTGGCTGAAATGACGACATTGCCGACATCTGAAGCCTGGCTCAAGAGTGGGTTATTTCGTCGTAGGCATTGGACCTCTTTCTTCGCGCATGATAGGCACCATCCCGCCCTTCTTCCCGCGATAGGCACGCTCTCGCGTAAGGAGGGCGAACACGTGCTTATCGCATGTACCTGAGACAGTGGGGGAGTCGGCGCGGTCGTCGGGCTCCTTTTTGTCTGAGAAGAAGTCCATGATAGAATGGTGTTTTCAAATTGAACGTGATGGCGAGGCAAAAAGATAAGCGAATTTCAGTCAAAAGCATGCTCAGCTACGCAACTGAACGCCTCTGGAACGGCCCGCCGCGTAGCTTGAATGCGGAAGTATAAACGACGCCCTTAACATTACAGTTTTCACCCTTTTTGGCAATGATAACAAACTAGAAGGTTACAGTATGCGTAGTTGAAAAATACCTTCGTTCGAGGCAACGGATACTGTTCTTCGGAGCCTTTCGATATCATTTCGAGCTTCGTCGATCAATTGCTGGTGGTTGATTGAAGTGAACGAAGTCTCAGTAGTGTCCATGAGTACACCACCATTGAGAGCCTAAAATCAGAGAAAAGCATGTGACAGCGTAGTATAGCCAGCACTATGGAAAACCCCGAGGCAGAACACAACAAAAAGACACGAATGTGAGCATCATGGGTGAGCGAAATTCTGTGTTTGCCATTTTGAACCTGGAAATTTCGCGCATTTTTGGCCTCCCGCGATCCAAGAACGTCATGAAAGGTATGGTGTCATTGAGGCAAAAGCAGCTAAGCAATAATTCCAAAATCTTTAAGCGTAATTTCGAGCGTTCCGCACCCAATTTTAAAAACCCGAGAATTTTTTTTTGCATCGAAACACGAAACATGGTTTTCGTATTTTATGTTCTTTATTCACCTCCTTTCAGGTGTGCATGCACGCATAAAAGGCCGTCTATAAACAGTCAACGCGGAATGGTTCGCCAGATCGGTGCTTCCTTCTGAAGACCTAGAGACTGTGCGCAGCACATAGGCACGCAGACACGCAGACTGCTATGGCTTACACTGTTCCGAAGAACAATTAAGAACATCAGCGCTGAGTCAAACGCAATGAATGAAAACCGCGTTCGCCCCGAATCACGAGCTTAGTAGTGGGTGCTCACGAATTCTCGTTGGACCGAAGTTACTCTTCGTCGATGCTTTACTGCTTCGACGAAGAGTAACATAGGCCGAACAAAAATTTTGTGAGCACCCTCTTGCAGTCAGATCTCGGATAGTGCTTAGTTTGGCGTTATGAAGTTGGATCTTATATCTTATCTGCACGCTGGGAAATAAACCCAGATAACCAACCTGATTCTTCCACTTTGTCATCTCCTTCCTCAACTGGTTGGACACCGCCTGCGACTCGTAGAGCTGTGATCGCATTCGCTCTAGCTCCTCCAGATATTTTCGTACGGTGGCTTGAACAGGATCCATGACTTCATTCGACACAGAGCTAGTGGCCTCTAAACACGATTCAAAATTGTTGCGGCTTATTCGAAAACACAATCCAATGATCCTATGATGCCCACCATCTGACGACGCCCCGTTATCATCGGTTAACGAACTAGCTGGACATCCGTTGGGACCAAGACCTCTTGCCATAAGGTCAACATTGCGACTGCGTAGAATTTCGTTGGTCTCTTGAAGCGCTTTAACACGGAATCTCAGCTGATTGATCTCTGCCTGTAAGGTAGAAACAAAACTAATACGGCTGAAGAGAACAATAAGCATTGAACTACGGTTCTTAGATAGGTTAGAACTAGAACCATGGGACACCTTGAAAATCCTCCAAACAAGAAATGGGGAATGAAAATATTTCGTATTCTTGATGATTTTGAGAAATACGTAGCCACACCCTAGATCACGCACCAGAGTCAGACACATAGTGCTTAAGCATCTTTCATAGTCCTCACCGCAAGCGCGGCACGCGCGTGACGCGGTGGTTGAGCGGTGGACTATCAAATTTTTCACCACGCGGCACGAGCGGGAAACAACTATGAAATTTCGTGTGGCACCATCAGGGCGGTGCGGTTTAAAGTTGGGCCTCAACAGTAACATGCTTAGAAATTCCTAGCTTGCTTTAGCGTATAATGTAGCGCAGAACACTCCCAGAATTGTTTATGTTGGAGTGGACTTAAACTAAGCAGTGAGAATTGGTTCATATGGTAAAACAGCCATAGCGGTTTGGGTGGTGCCACTATGGCGGTGCAGGAAGGGGGGGGGCACGCGCGCCCCACGTGCGGTGAGAATTTTCATAGTCCACCGCTCTTCCCGCACGTGCCGTGCTTGCGGTGAGTACTGTGAAAAATTCGGCCCAGACATTCTTTCGAACCCCCAGCCGCAGTTGCACTTCGCACTGAGGGTAAGTCGTGGAGCACAAACAATGAGAAATTGGAGAGTCCAAAGAGTGAAAAAAATAATGTTAAACGAAGGTTGCTACTACGGTAAAACGTAAGAACAATATGAGAGGTCACCCACCGTGAGCATGACATTCTCATGATACTGATCATTGACCGTCTCAACTCCATCGCTGCCAATTGTTCGTCGGCCCTGTTTGAACTCCAGCAATTCAGCTTCGAGTGCAGCAATACGACCTCGTAACTCGCCAATGAGTTTTGACGACTTGTCTTGATTAGCGACAACCTGCACATGACGCTAGTTCTCATCAAATGCAAGAGAGCAACACATCTAAGGATCAGAACTCTGATGCAAACCTTGTTCTTGATATTCTTTGCTCGATTCGCATACTTCAATGTGTTCAGTGTTTCCACAAAATCGCTATCGCTAGGCGAAACGCATGCAACCATGAGCGTTCGACTGAAAACGTTGATTTTAATGATGTAATATTGTGGGCTATTCAAGGTGGGAAGGGGTGAAGAAGTGGGATTGCAGCGACATCTGAGCGAAAATTCGTAAAATTGGAACCATGTGTTGCTTATGGGTTCCAGATCTGCACACTAATTTTACTTCGAACCTCGCAACTCAAAGTTCAGAGATAGTAAATACCATTTCATTGAAACGCTCATACTGGACAGTGTGCACATACTCATGGAGCTTGGAGATGTCTCACGACAAGTTAAAAGTGACATTCAAAGACCAGATTCATCAATAATAAATTCGCGGTTCCAAGACACAGTCCAAGCTCAAAGACGAAACTTGAGATTTCCACATAATTTTGGAGTATACCTACCCTGTATAACACCTGCCAAGTGCGACCTCTCGATTCCTCCGAATAAGGGAGATATAGGGGGAAGCTACCCTGGGGCGCCCACATCAGGAAGCCACTTTGGCACGCCCTTTTTACGATCTTTCGAGCTCTACGAAAGCAAAATGAGGGATGGTTTCGATCGATAGCCCGCCCTTCCCTTGAATCTTGGACGCTCTCTTTATTCAGGTCAGCTCGCATACATGGGCTGCAAATGACGGAAGTTACAAGCCTCGGATCACTCGTCCACCATGCTTAGGCAGCTCAACTTTCGCGGGGCCATAACTCCGTTTCCAGGGGGTCTTGTGCGATTGCAGAGACATCATTGCCGTCAGCGTGGGACCGCCTTCAAGATAGGCAGGAAAACGGAAAAGGGCAGGAAAACAGAAAAACGATTCTGAGGTTGGGCTCTGCCTTTAACGGTGAGTTTGGTCCCCGTCATCGTCAGCCGAAGGCCGGATTGAGCCGCACTCTGCCGTCCAGAGTGATACTGCGCCGTCCTCTCCCGTCTTCCCTAGTGATCCTGCGCCGTTCTCTCCGGTACCCGGTAGCCAGCTGCACTCCAATCGATTACGCAGGCGTGCTCAAACGCACAGCCCGGCCATAACAGGCGTATTTCCCACCTAAGTAAGCAATGCATTGCATATGTATCGACCGGAACGACTACAGCTGGATCAGGGCGGACAAGGCGGGTCCAGTCCGGCCACATCAGGCGGATTTTTCGAACTGAGTGAGCAATGTTGTATTGCGTGCGTATCGTCCGGGAAGGGCACGGACGGCACAGGCGAGCTCAGTCCTGCCACAAGCGGGTGGATCTTTTACACCCGATTCGAATGATAAAAATGCTCAACGATTGGGCTGGCTCCAGCCGATCGGCCGACTATGATGGGGCCTTATACCCCGGATTCTCTGAAATCCTCAGTGTTTAAGTCACCATCTCGTCACTACGTTCACTCTCAAACCATGGTGCTATCGTTGATTAATCCGGCCCCAAATTAAGAAGAAAAAACGAGGGTAAGAAGGTAACTACGCCTGTGCAAAATGCCAATGGCAGATGACATGTGCGTTTCTTGGACCACTTTTCGCCGAAAAAATCCAATTTTCTTCTCAATTGAAGAAATGTTTGTCCGAACAGAGTTGAGAGCGTTTCGCTTTAAAGCCACAGTCCAAGCTCAGGGGTAATTTTCGATATTATATTCCAGCCACCGTGTATAGCAACCCTGCCAAGCGCGAGATCTCAATTCGATCAAATAAGTGAGAAAATTCAGGGAAAAAGTCGGCATCGCTCACAACTTCACAAAAGCCTTGCCGCGCATACCGCCCCGGAAAAGGAACCAAGAGCTCTGCTATTGTACATTTTGCCTTTGAGCATTGCTACACAAACCAATTTTTCCGTTTGCAGAGAATTTGGTTCCCTATCCGAGGCGGAACGCTTGATTATGCTTTTAGGGTACTGGGGGCGGGGCCGACTTTTTCCCTGTAGTTTCACACTTATTTGATCGAACTGAGATCTCGCGCTTGGCAGGGTTGCTATACACGGTGGGTGGACTATAATATCAAATTTTATCCCTGAGGTTGGACTGTGCCTTTAAGTTACCCAGACATAATGCTTACCGTTACCGAACCAAATTTGAAAACGTATGACTTCCGTTTTCGATTTAGTCTGACGCATGAACCAGGCGGCTGGCCTCACTGGAGAACAAAGTTTCGATTCGCGTGGAGTAATCTACCGTCGCAGCCCCGTACATTCATCAGACTAAAACTATTTCGCGAACTCTACCTCACATTCGTGTTTGGCGCCACAAATACTCAGACGATTGCCGCATTGAATGCGTGTCGAATATCCATTCAACTCGAAGACAAGGCGGTTTCGAGTAAATTCAGGGAACGTGCTGCTAGGGAAGCACGTGTTCTTATTGTGTTTCAAATTGCAGCACGTGCCACAACAAAGAAAATGTTCACTGCGTGGATGATACAAGCTCGACTCGAAGACAAAACAATTTTCCAAGAAGGGAAGACATACGACGCACTCTTGAGGCGAGACTCAGATGTCAGCAGCATCGCCGGTTCACTTATCCAAGTTTGCGGTACTATGTATGCCCAGCCGCTGAAGACCTCGTCCAATCGCTGGCGGCCCCAGGTAGTGATCGACGACCCGGCCGAGTCGCATATCGGTGTGTCGGCTGCGTCGCGCGACTGTGTGCTGCGACTGTGTGCTCGCGCTGGACTACACTGCGTATCGTAAAGATAGGACACCCCTGAATTTGTCGGTCTCGTGTTTGTTGACCAAGATAGATCTTTTTCATCAATTTTGCTGTGATCAGTATGTAGAAAAAAACCCGTATACCTCTTTTCTGCTAGATCGAATGTTTGCGCACTTTTCTAGAATACATTTATGTTTTAAATCGCGTATCAAAAAGATAGGACACCCGCGGGTTGAATCGGATTCCTCCTCCGATGAAATTGTGTGATCACAAATGTAATGGTCCATAGGCCTTCCTCGCACCTCTACTGCAAGAAATACCCGATTTCATATACTTTCGACAAAATTGATCTGCCTTTGCAAGTCGATCTTGCTCCATTTTTCGGTTATTGCCTGTTGGAGCGCAGAAATCGAGAGAAATCGTCGGCCATTGGCTAAGACCCGGCGAGCTAAAATATCCCAAAGATTCTTCATTTTACTGGGATCAGGACTGCACACTATCCACTCTAGACAATATAGTTATTGCCCAGTAAAGAAGCCGACCTTAGACCTGCTAACGTGAACTTTCTGGTTGTCCTGCCAGAAACTGCAACCTTGTCGCCCGAAAATGTGGAGAAATGAACATAGAAGTTATTCTGATATCCTCTAGTACTCACTGGAGATCAACTGCTGGCGAACGCAAGCTGTAGACGTCATTGACGGGCAAATGCCCTGACGGATTATGGGAGATCTACGTTCGGAGTTCTGAAGGCTAAATTGGAGAGCAGTTATCCTCGAATTGCTTTAGTAACACTTCCGACCATCAGATCCATTGAGAAAAGACCCCTTTCCATGAGAAACCATCGCCTATACACAAATAGTCGAAGTAGCTGTCCACTTCAGCCACCGGAACTGCGGTCACCGATCTTCCGTCTTCCGTCAGAGCATTTGCCCGTCAAGGACGTCTACAGTTTGCGTTTGCTACCAGTCGGATGGTCTCCAGTGAATAACAGAGGATATCAGAGTAACTTCTATTTTCATTTCCCCACATTTTCGGGCGACAAAGTTGCCGTTTCTGGCAGGACAACCAGAAAGTTCACGTGAACAGGTCTAAGGTCGGCTTCTTCGCTCGACAATAACAATCTTGTCCAGAGTGGCTAGTGTACTGCCATGATTTATACAGAATAAAGAACTTCTAGAGCACTTTCGTTCGTCGAGTCTTAGCCAATGGCCGACGATTTCTCTCGATTTCTGCGCTCCAACAGGCAATAACCGAGAAATGGAGCAAGATCGGCTTGCAAAGGCAGATCAGTTCGGTCGAAAGTATACGAAATCGAGTATTTGTTACAGCAAAGGTGCGAGGAAGGCCAATCGACCATTAGATTTGTGATCACACAATTTTATCCGACGAGAAATCCGATTTAACCCAGGGATGCCCCATCTTTTTGATACGCGATTTAAAACCTAAATCTATTCTAGAAAAGTGCACAAACATTCGGTCTCACCCAAAAAAGGCATACTGGGGTTATTTTACACTCTGATCACAGTAGTATTAGCGAAAAAGATCTATCCTGCTCAAAAAACGCGAGACCGACAAATTTAGGGGGTGTCCT